>VBSM01002608.1:112597418-112625438 GCA_008086735.1 Cheirogaleus medius
ATTTTGTCAGTGCACTCTGATTTCTGCTGGTGGTTGCAGAGGTAAAGTGAGAAGGATCAGTAACAAAATTTGGGGAAGGATGAGGTATGGAAGACTCAGTGTAGAGACAGTCAGCTCACAGTGAGGGAGTGTTGGGATATTGAATAAGGAGAAACGGTAAAAAGAGACGAGATGGTCCCCCATTTAGTACAGCTGTTTAGAGATCAAGAATTCCTGAAAATGTGAGCAAACATGAGAGGGAGTCAGGAATGTGGTCTTCTTCCCCAAGGACAAGCCTCATAGACATGCCCCAAGGTCACCCCCAGCTCCAATCCCTACTCTTCATTTCACCCGATCCCTACCCTTTATATCCTCTATCCCAGGTAAAGATCCCCAGAAGGAAGTACCCTCTCCACAGATCAGCTGTCCCCAGGGTTACAAGGCCTATGCCTCCCACTGCTATGCCTTGTTTATGTCACCCAAATCTTGGATGGATGCGGATGTGAGTGGTTAGATGTGGGGTTGGAGGTGACAAGGCAAAGTCCATGCAGGTCTCAGGGGGAGGGGTCTTTATTCTCGAGAGCTCCTCGGGAATGAGAACGAACTCTTTATCTTTCAGACAATCCTTCTCTCAGCTACTCCTGCCCTGCCTCTCCCTGTGAGGTCTCAGGCTCCCTCCCTTTCTCTCCCTTTTCCACACAGCTGGCCTGCCAGAAGTGGCCCTCTGGACACCTGGTGTCTGTGCTCAGTGGGGCTGAGGGATCCTTCATGTCCTCCCTGGTCAAGAGCACTGGGAAAAGCTACTCAAACATCTGGATTGGACTCCACGACCCCACTCTGGTGCGCTTGTATCCTCCCCTCTCTGCTACCTCTCAGGCAGCCATGGTCATTCAGGCCCACTCCCTGTTCCCTGTACCTGCCCAAGAAGTACCATAGGAGTAGCATGCAGGTTCTGGGGGACATTTGGGGGAAAGGAAAGTCCTTGAGGCCAAGAGAAGGGCTGAGTCTTTTGGAAGTCGCTAGATTTCAGATGAAGTTAATGTGCCTTTTGTCGAGTGTTTTACACAATTCTCACATGAGGTCTTGTAAATCAGTCCTCTGGGCTTCAGGGAGTCTGCATGTACTATTCTGAGGGAATCCTAAAGGATCAATTTTTTCCCCGTATAAAACAGACACTGCCTTTCAGGTTCCGAGGCTAATCACAAATGCACCACCAATTACAGTTCAACAAGTAATATTACTTTGAGTAGTTTCAGAGGTCTTGTGATTATTGGCTGGGATTTGCCAGTAGGGACAAACAGTTAAGGAAGAGGTTTCCAGTGTAGATGGTGCTGTGGTGGCATCTGGAGGAACAGAACCAATTCCCCGATGCTGGGAGGGAGTCAGGTGTTACAGTAAGGGGATTCCTGAGGAGAGTTGTAGTGGCCTCTCCCTTCACCTGGCTGCCTCTTCTACTTTACAGGGATATGAGCCCAATGGGGATGGATGGGAGTGGAGCAACTCTGATGTGCTCAACTACTTTGCCTGGGAGAAAGATCCTTCTACCATCCCAAACCCCAGCCACTGTGGTAGCCTGTCGAGAAACACAGGTAAGAAACAGAGGAGCCACCTCTCCCAGCTTTTTCCACCCCTCACACCCTATTCCTGAGCTTGACCATCAGGGAATTTTCCTGAGCTAGGAAATGCAACATTAGTTTGGCTTCTCCCATCTCTCTTTTGTGTGTGTATGTGTGTCTCCTTCCCTGGTGAAGATGTGAGTAAGGCTTTAATTCCTAGGCTATAAACCTAAGATGCCTCTTCATTAGGTTCATAAGCTTCCCCATTCCATTTCTTTTATGTCCTTTGTCTCTCCAGGATTTCTGAAGTGGAAAGATTACAACTGTGATACAAGGTTACCCTATGTCTGCAAGTACAAGAACTAGGCCAGCTGGGAAGTTGGCAGCCTGAGACTGGTATGCAGCTCATCATGGACACGGGACCAGTGTGAAGACTCACCCTGGAAGGGACAATCTTCCCATAATCCTCAAACCTGATCTTGTCATTCTGATTTTCCCTTTCTTTCCTCCTCCCCACTCTCATTTTAGGCTCTTTGTTGTGTTTCATGGCCTGAGGCTTTAGGGAGCAATAATAAAATTTTTAGTCTGCCCTTGCCCATTTTGTGTGCTCCAGTGTCATAGCAGACCCTGGGCAGGAGGAAGTAGTTGGTGGAAGAAATTCTGTGGGTCTTCCTTTTGCCCTACTTCACTCAGACCACTGGGAAAAAATGACTACATGTACATTCCTACCAGTATATTGTGATGAGAGTGTGGGCCCTACTCATGAGGGACTTGGGTTGTAGACAGATGAGAATATTGCCCCCTTGTAAATAATACACATATTCACTGCCCACATATTTTCCTAGCCCAAGTCACGATGGTATGTCATGAGCAGCCTTAGGAGGCTCTAATGGTGTTTAGAACAGTACTTCTGAGAGAATGCCATCAGCAAGATGGCAGGATAGGAATTTACAGCACTTGTCCCTCACAGAAACAGCAATTTGAGCAACTACCCATGTATTAAAATACCTTCATAAGAGCTGAGGAATCCAGGTGAGTGATTACAGCACCCGAGTGTAGCAAAAAATAAGAAAAGGTGCAATGAAGAGGTTAGTAAGGACAGGTTTACATTACATGCTTCACCTACCCCCTGCCCCTCCCCCACCCCCATCCCAGGCAGCACAGCACAGAGACAGATACCCTGTGATTGGGGAAAGGAGAGTAAAGTAAGCACTCGACTTTATTGTGGACCTCAACACCAGGTTCAACCCAGTAAAACATAGTGCCAGGCTGGCCCCATGTCCTCAGACTCTAGACAGGTGCTCATGGACTGAGACTCTAGGCTGCCTCAATGCCAGGCCAGCTTCTGCAGCCCTAGGCTCTAGGTTGGCCCCATAGACTCAGGCTCCAGGTCATCCCCTGTGATTCCAGGCTCCAGTCTGGCCAAGGAGACTCAATCTCCAGGCCCACCTTAGGCTCAGACTGTTCCCACAGCTCTAGACCTCAGAAAAGAACCCATAGACCAAGCCTCCAGGGCCTGCCTCAAGGTCAGTCTAGCAGTTGTAGCTCTTGGCTCCAGGCTGGTCCCACTGCCAGGCTGGCCCACATGAATCCAGCCTTTAGGCCTACCCCAGCTCCACATGAGCCCCCACAGCCTCAAGATCTAAACCAGATCCCACGGCCACAGACTCTAGGCTGGCACCTGCAAACCCTAACTCCAGGCTGGCATTCATACTTCCAGATACAGTCCTGCCCAACTCCACCCCTCCCCCTGTCCAGCCTCTAGGTCTATCTCAGTGTCAAGCCAGCCCCCATGGCAAGCCACCTCTGTGGCTTCAGGCATTAGGCCAGCCATGGACACAGGCTCCAGGTCTTCCCACTACCAGGACAACCCCTGTGGCCCCAGACAATAGGCTGGTCCCCACACTTCAGCAGAACCCATGTCTAGCTCCAGTAGACACCCAGCACCAGGTTGACTCCCACTGACCCAGGCTCTAGGCCTGCCTCCATGGATCTATCCTCCAGACCCACTTCAGAACCAAGTTGGTCCCAATGGTCCCAGGATTCAGGTCAGCACCTGCACATCTAGCTAGCCTACAAATCAGGCCCAAAACTCTGGCTTCAGGCCAGCCCCTTTGGCTCCAGGCACCAAGATAGTTCCTGAAATTCAGGCTTCAGACCTGTCTCAATGGACCCAGGCATCTGGTCCTTCCCAGTGTGTGGCTAATCCATGCAGACATAGGTTCAAGGTTTGCGCTAGAGCCAGGTTGGCCCTTGTGAAATCAGGCTTCAGGCTGGCCCCTCTGGATATAGGATCTTGGCCTGCCTTCATGAATCCAGACTCTAGGCCCACCCAAGTATACTTAGTTAATAGGTCCCAATGTCAGGTTGGCACTCACTGACCCAGGCTCCAGGCCAACCCCAGAGACCCATACATCAAGTCATGCTGACTGAGGACTCCAACAGCAAGCCCACCAATAGAACAAGCCAGATGGCCTGCCCAAAATCTCTGGACAGGCTGACTGGTGAAGGGCTTTGTCTGTTGAAGCCAGTCTGTAAAGACTGGAATAAGTGCCTACTTATTCAAAAGGTCGAAACCAATAGGGCTACAAGTATCGTGCACAATTAGGGAAATATAACATGACCAAGGGAACAAAATAAAGCACCAGTAACCCAATATAAAGAAATAGAATTTTAGTACAATCTGAGCTATTTGATAAAAAAATTAAAAAATGAAAATATTTTTTAAAAAGAAATAGAATTTCACAAACTGCATGACAGAGAATTTAAAACAACTTTCTTAAAGAAACCTAGTGAACTTAATGAGAGAATACACATAGACAACTTAAGGAAATTGGAAAAACACTACATAAACAAAATTAGAAATTCAACAAAGAGATGGAAACTATTAAAAAACCCAGAAATTTTGGATCTAAAGAACACAATGACTGAACTGAAAATTGCATTGACAGCTTCATCAGCAGGTTTGATCAAGCATAATAAAAAAATAAATAAGTTCAAAGACAGGTCGTTTGAAATTACCCAGTCAGAAAAACAACAAGAACAACAAAATAATAAAAAAGAGTGCAAAAAGCCTAAGGGAATTATGGGACACCATCAAGTGAACCAATATACACATTATGTGTTTTCTAGGAGCAAAGACAGAAAAAGAGGAAAAGTAATCATGGAAAACTCCCCAAATCTGGAAAGGAAAATGAGCATCTAGATCCATGAAGTTCAGAGAACTCCAAATGGATTAAATATAAAGACATCTTCACTGAGACACACTATAATCTTCCAAAATCAAAGACAAAAGAGAATTTTGAAAGCAGCAAAGGAAAAGTAACCTGTCACATATAAGCGAATATCCATAATATTATCAATGAATTTTTCAGAAGACATCATGCAGGCCAGGAGAGAGTAGAATGATGTATTCAAAGTACTCAATGAAAAACAACAAAACCCTGCCAATCAAGAATACTATACCCAGCGAGGCTGTCCTTCAGAAATGAAGAAGAGATAAGGACTCTCCCAGATAAACAAATGCTGATGGATTTTGTCATCATTAGACTTGCCTTATAAAAAATGCTAAAGGAAAATAACATCTAATGGGTACAATGCACATTATCTGAGGGCTGGACATGGTACAAAAGCAATTTATGTAATCAAATCATTTATACCCCTGTAATATTCTGAAATAATAATAATAAAAAAGAAATGCTAAAGGGAGTTCTTCAAGTTGAAAGAAAAGAATGCTAACTGGTATCATAAAAACGTATGAAAGCATAAGATATACATACAATAAATCAATAACAGAAGAAATTATGGAAAATTCATAAATATATAGATATTAAACAATGTGCCCCTGAACAATTAATAGACCAAAGAAGAAATTAAAAGGAAAATTTAAAAAATATCTTGAGACAAGCAAAAATGGCACACACCATACCAAAACTATGGTATGCAGCAAAAGCAGTTCTAAGAGGAAATCTTTACAAATTTTTATAGTAATAAATGCATACACTAAAAAGAAAGATCTTCAATAAGCAACCTAATTGTACTCTTCAAGAAACTAGAGAAACAAAAAAACTAATCCTAAATTTGCTAGCAGTAAGGAAATAATAAAGATAAGAGCAGAAATAAATGACATAAAGACAAGAAAAACAATAGAAAATGTCAAGAGTAAGAGTTTCTTTTTGAAAATGTAAACAAAATTGACAAATCTTTAGCAAGACTAATTAAGAAAACAGAGAAAACTTAAATAAATAAAGCCTACCCTTTACTTTAGACAAAGATTTCTTTATTACCCTGGGGAGTAAACATGTCTATCTTCACTCTGGATAGAATCACAATCTTTATCTTGTAAGACTTTAGGCAAACCTGCCCTTTGCTTTGAAGGAAGATGCCATCTCTATTTTCAAAGGCTCTTTACTACACAAACATTCCTGAAGGGTAAGCTAAAACACATGGCAGTCAGTGCTTCTGTTTGCAAGAAGTGAAGAAACAAAGAGACACGTGGAGAATTGTCTCTCAACTCTTCTTGAAACATTATTCTCTCCCTCAATAAAATAAGAGGGAATCGCTTTGTGTTAGTGCCCTGTGCAGACTCTCTGATGTTTACTTCTAGCCATCCCTTGATTAAACACTGTGCTTTTCTCTCAGACCCTGTTATAAAGGCCCTACCACCACCTGGCCTGACAAGCCACCTCAGACCGAGCCAACAGGTGGACCTTAGATAAGAAGGGCATCTCTAATATGGGTTGCTCCTCTTAAATCTTGGCGAAGATACAGAGTGAGTATCTGTTTCCAACAGTAATGAAGCCTCAGTGAGAGCCAAGGGTGCTTTTGGGTTACTGGGTGTGTATAATCCTCAAACCACAAGAGAAATATTTGAGGGTGTAGATGTCTCAAAGGACTTTCCCGCTCTAAGTAATTCAAAGAAGAGACTATGTAAGGAAAGTATTAGGTGTTTCAGGCTCTACCTCTCAGAATCCTCTGCAGTGTGTTCTCCAACAGAGATTGCTGATTTGCTCCTTACGCAAGATATTCACTGCTGCTCAGCATGGCTCATACCAGCTCATGCTTGATGCTCCTCTCCTGTCTGATGTTCTTGTCTCTGAGATAAGGTGAGATCTTCTCTCCACCAACCCTGTCTAGCCCTGAAACCTTCACTCCATCCCCAAGCTTATTGCTCCACTTGGGAAAAGGAAGCATCAGGGGTTGTTTAGAATCCCTTGGGAAACATTATTGCTGATCTAATCTTAATCTGATTCAAAAACATCCTCACTTCATTAAGGAGTTTGATATAGTAATAGTATATATAACTGCTTGTCCATGACCACTGCAGCTGAAACTGGCTCACTGATTAAATCTAGACATGATGGCAGGTGTGGGCATGATGGAATGTAAAGGGTCACTAATGGGGTAGAGAACTAAGGATACAGGTGTGTACAGGGAAACCCAGAGTGGTTTGAGAAAGACAGAAGCCTGAGACTGTAAAGGCAGAAGAAGCCTGAGCAGCAGAAACAAAGGGGAAAAAGAGGATACATTTCTTTAGCCTATTCTTGTGTGTTCTTGCCTTGAGCAACCAACCAACCAATAACCAAACAAACAAAAATACCAGAGAGACAAAAGCAAGGTTGCAGAAGGGCAGAAGGGCAGAAGGGCAGAAGAGAGCAGCCACTCCATGACCTACTACCTTTATCTTTTTCTGTAAATGAGTCTCTCAAGCTCCTACCTTATCTTTCAAGCTGTGTCCTGCCCTGAGTGTCTTTTTTAATTATCCCTCCTTTCTGAGGCCAGGAGGCCCACACAGAGCTGCCCAAGGCACGGATCAGCTGCCCAGAAGGCACCAATGCCTATTGTTCCTGCTGCTACTACTAAATACTTCAACGAAGGCTGTGAGACTTGAGTTGATGCAGATGTGAGTGAGGAGAGCAGTGTGGCGAAGGGAGGCTCATGAAGTTAAGGGAAGCTGCCACTTCCCAGTGTGCTCAGTGGCTTCAGTGAGATAAGACTGATCACCTCCCTATCCCACTGGCCCAAATATATCCCCTCTACTTTGTCCTACCGTTCTGCACATTCACAGCACAGAGTTGCTAGTAGTCACTGACAGAATCATGGGAAACTTTTCTGTGCTATCCATTTCCCCCCACATACTGTAGGAAGACTCAGTATATCTCTCAAAACTTCCTTCTCCATTGAGTGTTCTATTTTCTTCCCCAACAGCTCTGCTGCCAGAACATGCATTTGAGCCACCTAACGTCTGTGCTCACCCAGGCCAACGGGGCCTTCATAACCTCCCTGATTAGGGAAAGTAGCATTGAGGGCTACAATGTCTGGATTGGCCTCCATGACCCCCAAAGGGTCAGTTTGCAGCCTCTTTTACCTCCTAACCATCGACTTTGAGAGGGAAGTGGGACAGGCGAGGTCTGGTCCCTCAAGCACCAACATATATCATTTTCTGATAAAAGCAACAACTTCTTTATAAATGCTCTATGTACAGGATATTGAGATTCTGTATTGGTGGTTAGAAATAAGCTGAAGGGTGAATTTACTGGGTGACCTGGGCATACATGGATAAACTCATCCTGTTAGCATATAGCAAAGCATCTTTAGGTACCATATCTTACCTCTTTTATTACCATTTGTGTTATAAGAGAGCCCTTTGTCAACTCTAGACAAAAAGAGACTAGTGGAGGAGAATCTATGGCTGGCATTTGGGAACCTGGTGTTATACCAAATAATACATCAACAACTAATGGGCTGCCAATTGTATGCTGAATGTGAGGGTTATGGGCCTCAGGAAAGAAAAATTAGAGAACCACTTTCTGTAATGAGCTTTTATGGGTCTCTGTGTCAAATTCAGAATACTTATCATTTGGTGGGAGAAGGGGAGGGAGTTGGACATTTCAGGAAATGAGAAGCTCAGAGTAAAACAGAGGAAACAAAGAAAACTGTATGATATTCATGGGGACAATAAGGTTTATTCCTGCTGCATGTCTTGGCTTGGTTTTGAGCGTTCACACAAGCCAGGTGTTTTTATCTCTTTCTGAGTCACTTCTGCATCTGCTCTGGGTCTTACTCCTCTAGAACTGCCACTGGCACTGGAGCAGTAGGTCCCTGGTCTACTACAAACCCTGGGACATTGGAGCCCCAAGCAGTGTCAGTCCTGGTTACTGTGCCAGCCTGACTTTGAGTTCAGGTGAGAGGAAGAGAACCCACCTGTCTTTTGCCATTCTTTCCTACTTAGCTCTTGGAATGGCCCTAGGGACACAGAGAGAGGAAAGGTGAGCTCCTCATCAAGGAAACAAAGGAGGATTTCCTCTTGTTTTTTTGTCCTGACTCCTAGACAGAAGGGGACACATTATTTCAGGTCCTCACTGCCTGACTCCTCTCCTTGGCGTATAGGATTCAAGAAATAGAAAGATGAGACCTGTGAGGCAAAGCTCTCCTTTATCTACAAGTTCAAAAACTAGAGGCAATTGGAAAATGGATGTCTAGAACTGGTCCTGCAACTGGTAGTGATTCAAAACTTAAACTGGACCATCTCTCCAACTCAATCCAGACTCTCTTTTCTGCTGAGTTTGTGTCACTGATCTTTAGTACCTTTACCCACCCCGGTCTTTGGAGCACTAAATAATAAAAATAAACATGTTTTCCCAGACTTTGCCACCCTTCATGTCTGGTGTTTACACAGCTGATGCCCATGTGGTTGCCATGGCAGTGATTGTAGCACTCTAGAGCCTGCTTGGGCTCTTCCACTTTTTAAAACTCTATTCACATATCATGCATGTTTGACTCAAGCATTTTGAACATTGGTGGCCTTGCTTATGACAAGGTTAAGAACATAAAGATTTCTCTCACATCACACATATTTGCATGGACTCAGTGTCAGTTACAGAAATTATTATTGTTGGACCATGAATGGCTTCAGTATTTGGTACTCTGGAGAGGTTCAAATACTTGCAGTCTGTGGAGGCCACATTGAGGCTCCCTTATACAAGTTGCGTCCATGACTAAAATGATTATTTAAGGAGAGTTGTCAGATCTAGAGTGCTGAATGCATTGGTGGTGGGATGACTAGAAGCTCGGAGGCAGCATCATTTGTTAAATGGCAGTGCTGGAATGAACGAATAAATAAATGATACATTAGATTAACAAAACATATAGGCATACTTAATTATGTCTTTAATGATCCCATTTCCAAACACAGTGAAAGTCTGAAGTACTGATGTTGGGACTTTAACAAATTAATTTTTCAGGGGCACAATTCAACCCATAACCCCAACAGTATCAATAATACCATTAAATGTGATTTGATAAAACAGTCTAATCAAAAGGCACAGATTGTCAGTCTGGATTAAAACGACAACAACAATAATGAAATCCAATTATATGCACTCTGTAGGAGACATGATTTAGATTGAAAGACACAAATAGTTTGAAAATAAAGAATGGAAAAGCATATATCATGCAAATATCAACCATTGACATGTCTCCTCTAACAACAAATTAGACTTTTAAGCAAAGCATCTTACTAGAAAAAAGGAGAAACAATTTATAATTATATATTGGTTAATCCTTCAGAAAAATGTAATATTTATAGACATACATGTACAAATAACAACATAGTCCCAAAATGCATAAAGAAAAATCTGACAGAACTGAAGGGAAACATAGAAAATTCAGTAATAATTGTTGGAGTCTTAAATACTCCTGTGTCAGTAATGGATAGAACTACTCCTGTGGATAGAACTACTCCTGTGTCAGTAATGGATAGAACTACTCCTGTAATGGATAGAAATACTCCTGTGTCAGTAATGGATAGAACACTTAGAAGATTAACAAGGAAGCAGAACACTTGAAAATATGCTAAATAAACTAGACCAAACAGACATCTATATAATAATTTACTTAGTAAAGGCAAAATACACATTCTTCTCAAGCACACAAGAAATATTCTCTATGATAAAACATATCCTGAGAGCAAACAATTTAAAATGACATCAGAAAAACAGTTTCATTGCAATAATATCAAAATGAATAAAATTTTAAGGAATTTATTTGAAGAAGAAGTGCAAATCTTGTACACTAGAAAGCATAAAACATTGTTAAATAAAATTTGAGAAGACCTAAACAAAGGAAAAGGTATTTCATGTTCATGAACTAGAAACCTTGTCAGGCTAGGCAGTGGTAGGGTCTGAGAGAAGAGCCATGTCACGTAAGCAAGGGGTGAATGAAGGTTCAAGGATCTACAGGGCACTGACACAAAGAGGCACTTCTTGGCACTTTCTAGGAATGGTCACAGATAAGGCCCCCTTCCTGCAAACAGTTTGTCAAACTTATAAAGTCCAAGGTGCACTTTGCCATTGCCAACAGGAAACAAGTGACAGTTCCCATGTCCCCTAGCAATCCAGAAAGTATCAGAGAAAAGTAGATTTTCTTGTACTACCTATAACTATGGAGCATTCTCTTTTGTGTCAGGCATGAGCAGGGGTTAAGGAGGAATCAGTTGAGTCCAAATGATTAAGCACAATTTGCTGGTGGTTTTAGGTAACTCCTCCTTTCTTTTCAGGCTCAGGAACCTCTTAAGACTTACTGTAAAAAGCTAGGGTTAGTATTTCCATAAATTTAAACTAGTGTGTCCAATAAGATTTGAGCTAATGAAATACAATTCTTCTCAAAGTTCAAGGAGATGGGAGTTGTAGGGTGCTGAGGCCCAAGGAAACTCAGAGTAGCTGGATATGAAGTTAGGCTTCCTTAAAAATGTTGGTTTGAAGTCAGCTATTTGTTACTGTGAAGTCAAAGATGGTGCTGTGATATTGGACACTTACTGGAATCATCATAGAATATCCATTTGTAATGCAAAGAACAAAAGCCAATCAGAATAAAAAATTAAGAAGAAAAATCTAACCTAAATATTCATAGAAAGAGACATGGGTATATTAATTGTGATAAATGAATAAACAAAGCATAATGAAATACTAGACAGAAGTCAAGCTAGATTTGTAAATTTCAATATAGGCTGGTATCAAAAACATAATATTGAATACAAAAACATCAGCTGCAGAAAGTTAGAAGTATTTCATAAAATTTATATATGCTGTTAAAAGATACAGATTAATGCAACACATTGTTTATTTATCAATTCTCATATAGTTAAAAACTGACTGAAATGTAAGAATATACATTAAAACTTATCATGGTATTTGCCTAGATAATTTACAAGTTCTTTTTGCTTTATAAAATCTAACACTTTTAAACAAAGATGACAAATTTTAACACTTTTTATTCTGTCTAAAAATCATATGTGTTTTTTAAATTAATCTATATCTGCACTTACTAAAAATAGTTATGCTTTTTAAAATATTATAACCAGAGCATGATTTCCTTTTTTTCTATAAAAAAAAGATTCAGTTATATTCTTCAGTTACCAAAGGATTCAGTATGGAGGAGGTATGTTTGGTATCATGACAGGTTTATTTGACAAAAATTGAATAAGCAATGAATTTTTAAAATTTTAAAACAAAAATTACTTTATGGTATAATATTTTTTAAAATATGAGAGTTTTTCTTTATTTTAACAAAGCTTCAAACAAGCAATGTCTTGCCAGGCACAAAAAAAATCAATACTTTTAAGATACATAATAAAACACATTGTAGCTAGCATGATATGAAAGAGAGAGACATTCAGAACATGTACCAACTGACACAGTTCTCTTATAAAAATCTTTACTATTCCCAATGGCTGTATACCCATGGGGAAGTTACTTTTATTGCTTACATACATGACTGGCCAAATTCCACATGCAAGGTAATAAAATTTAGGACTTATATCGTCAGCAGCTTTGGTTCCAAACAGATGCATTTTTTAGGGAAGCCATAATTTTCACACCATTAAGACTTATCATCACATTTTCCCCAGTATCTACAAGGTCCTCTGACCAAGTTTTACAAGGTTCCCAGAAACTCATTTTAGGCCTTTTGTATCACATTCTCTCTTCACTTCTTCTCTTAGATGGAAATCAGTACTCTGAACATCTAGTGCTAATGTGTCCTCAAGTGGGGCAATTTATTGACAATTCTCCAATAAGGCTTAGGAAGTTTCAAGGTCATAGCTGATGTTTGGTGATATTTTCCATTTTTCTGATAGATACTCCCTGATTTACAAGCAAGTAATAGAAATTTTGGAAATATTTTAGAGAGATAACCTCCCTCTTGTTTAAATCCTATGCAGCCATGCCAATAACAACCTGTCTGCAAACATTAGACTGGATTCAAAGGGGCTGAAGAAGTACAAGATACACCAAAGACTTTCCATGGTCTGTATGTGCTCAGATGCAGACCATGGAAGACATGAGGAAACCTATTTGTAACTTATCCTCTTCTGCTTTACAGGAAAGCTCTAGTTTATTTAACAAAACTTTTACCATATGCTCTATATGCTAGGCACTATTTCAAGTGCTTTGCAAATAAGAGCCCACTTAATCCTCATGACATCGTTCTAATATAGGTGCTATTTGCAACTACATTTAACAGAGGAAGAAACTAAAGGTAAGATAAGGGCTAAGTAACTTACCCAAGATCAAACAGCTACCAAATACTTGAGCTAGATTCAAACATAAGCAGTTTTGCTTCAGGGATATTTTGTTATCTCAACTTTCATTCTGCATTCACTCTACTTAGTTATCTCTTCATTGAACTTATCCAGCTCTGTGAAGTCTGACTGATTTGAATAAGTACCTATAGATTCATCACAGCCTTGGCCAAGGGTACCACAAGAAATGTATAAATAGTAAATAAATGTAAGTCACCAGTACCCAATCCCTAACCCACCAATACAGGTTGTCTCTTACATACATCAGTACTCCAAACGTGTGTGAGTTTGGGGCAGGGGGGGTGTTCTCTACCGTCTTAGCCCAGGTATGAGCAATCCTTACCAAAGGTCACAAACAAGTGGGGTCAGATAACTTGAAGTCTTGATGGAATCCTAGAAGGAGAGGATGCAAGTCAGGACACCCACCTCTTCCTTCCTCATTTGTCATCACTTGTCCCTTGAAATAAATGACATGAAACATTAAAGAAAGTATCAGACACAGAAAGGGAAACACCATATGTTCTAACTCATATGTGGAAGATAAAAAAATTGATATTAAAGAGGTAGAGATGAGAATAGTGGCTATTAGGGGGGAAAATTGTGGGGGTAGTGAGGGAAAGCCAAAGGAATACAAAAGTTACAGCTAGATAGGAGGAATAACTTCCAGTATTCTAGAGCACTATAAGGAGACTAGAATTTACAATTGATTATATATTTTTAAATAGCTATGTTAGCAGGTTTTGAATATTCCCAAAAAAATGAAATGATAAATGTGTGAGGGGCTGGATATGCAAATTACCGTGCTAATTACACATTGCCTGCATATATTGAAATATCACACTGAACCTCATAAATATGTACAATTACTATGTGTGAATTAAAAAATTATGAAAGCAAGAAAGGAAAATAAAAGGAAACAAAACAGCCATTATAAAAAGCCATCTGTGACCTCTCCCTTCTATAAATCTCACATCCCTGAACAGTCAGAAACACATGCTCTATCAAGCCACCAGTTATTTAAGTATTTTGAGAATGGAGTATCAGAAAAGTTATACATTCTTTGAATGCAGAAACAGAGCTATTTTCCTCTAGATCTATCCTCTATAAAGAAAGTCTGGTATTTGAATTCCAAGCAGAGGGCAAAGCTAGAAGTTTGAGGCCCTATGAAAGGCATTGACATACACAAAAAAATTCAGCTTAAGGAGGAGCCTCTTCCTGGTACACCCTAGGAGAGGTCACACATGCGGTCCCCTTCCCACAAACAGGCTGGCAAACCATCCAAGTCCAAGGCAGTCTTTGCCCTTCCCCAGAAGCAACCAGATGCTCAGTTCCCATGGCCCTGAGCAGCCCAGGAAGGAGCAGAGCCCTTCCAGGAATGGTGATGGTAGGTGGGAGGGGAGGACCCCAAGCAGAGGGGCAGAGAGCATGTGAGCCTGGAGCAGGGCAATCTGTGGGACTCAGGGGGGACAAGGGAGGCAGCAGGACAAGATATGGAGCAACCTGCTGGTGGGAGGGGGGAAAGGAGAAACTGATGTTCTAAGCACCAATATCATTCACCAGGGAGCCTCCTCTCCTGGCCACACACACCCTGAGAAGAGAGAAATTCTCATGGAAGGAGCTGAAGAATCTGGGGACTCCACCTCACTCCTCACTGCCTCAAGTTATTATTATTAATAATAAATCCACTCTAATGCCACCTCAGAACTGTTGCCAGATACAGTGAAGAGGAAGGGTAGGAGGGGAATGATGATGATGGTGATTCACAAACTCTTAAAATTGCTAACTTTCTGCTAAGCACATGATAGCAACAATTAAAGCTTAAACTGTAGTTCTCTATGTACTTGCACAATACCTTCACATACACTCTTTCCTCATCTAGAATATTTCTGTTATGTTATCCCATTAGAGAAAACATTTATATTGTGATTTTCTTGTTCTATGAAATAATTTTAGGTATGTTCATTACATGGACTCCTCTTTAATTTCCCTACATAGAATGTGGATACCTTAGACAGGAAACTGCAGACACAGAAAGGTAAAGTGACTTGCCCAATGTCACACAGTAATCACAATAAGTGGCACAGACAGAATTTGAGTCTACTGAATCTGACCACCAGGGTCTGTGATCTCTACCTGTCTGCTCTGTCACCCACCCTGTAAATTCATAAAATTCTGACAGATCTGGAAGGAATTGAAAGTTATAAGTAGATGAGATCACATATTGTTCAACTTTCCCTCTCTTGACAAGACAGGTACTCAGAGAAATTAAATGACTGAAACTTTATCCACAGGTGGTGAGAAAAAACAAAACAAAACAAAACTATAACTCAATTATTTCCCAATCTGATTTTCCTTCCACAAGCTGGTTCTCTCCTTTTTCTGTAGCTTCCAGAACAGAGAGATTTTCTGCTCTGTGGTTATTTTGTGAAATGCTCTCATCCATAGCCTATTTTCCGTACAAAATTTCTGTAATCATTGCCATGTCCTCTTCTGGGTCTCTAAAGTCTCACATTTCCTAGTCACTATTCACTTCCTCCATTTTTACATTTCAAAGCCAAACAAAGTCAAACTCAGTCTAGTAAAAAGAATATCTGTACTTCCTAGTTTCCTGGTCAGTTAATTAATCAGCTTACATTGCTGGTGAGGTTTGATTTCTTCCTTTGAGACTTCCATGGATGAATCACTTGGATAAGAACTATTGTCAGATGTCTACTATTACCTTATGGGCTGGAGAGCCGAATTGATTTGGGAAAATATCCAACAATTTTGAGCTTCAAGATCTAAGTGAGTTACCTGTTGTAGGCCTACAGATTTCCCAAAACCTAAACATGAAAATCTAAATGAAGAGCTATGTTCACAACTAGCACCTGTAGAACTATGCTGACATTTTCAAACACACATTGACTGCAGCCACAGGACTGGCAGAAATGCGAACTACTTGGCAATCTGAGACTGAGGAATAGAGATGGAGTTAGCTCAGCTTGGATTCTCCCTCATATCAAAATATCCTTTCCTCAGAAAAAGAAAGGATGTCTGTGAGGCATGGTAAATCCTCAAATCTAAACTGAACTGCTAATGTGTGTTTCCTTATGTAATGAGAGAAAGATAAAAGAGGTAGTCAAATTACCATTTAGCCCATACCATTAGGCTAATTAAGGAGATGATTATTAACCAGGGCCCAGATGAATCAAGATGGTAGAAGAATCAGGGAAAGCTATAATTTTGTCCCCTTCAAAACTTATGTTGACATTTAATTGATATTGTAATAATATTAAAAGGTGGGATCTTTAAGAGTGATTGGACCATGAGGGCTTTGCTCTCATGGATGGGATTAATACAATTATAAAAGGGTGAGTTTTACCCTTTTTGTCTCTTTGTTCTTCTTGCATCAAGAAGGCCCTAGTGAGATGCCAGGTCCTTGATCTCAGGCTTCCCAGCCTCCAGAATTCTTGAGAAAATAAATTTCTGTTCAGTGTAAATTATTTATGCTGAAGCATTCTTTTCTAGCAAATAAAAACAAATTTAGATATAATTTTTTTTTTTTTTTACTAGAGTGGTGTTACTATAAAAAATACCTAAAACTGTGGATCAGCTTTGGAACTGAGTAATGGGCAGAATCTGGAAGGGTTTGGAGGAGCTGTCTAGAAATAGACAAGGTTCTAAATGAAGCATTAAAGATTATTTGAAGGCTCAGAAGGAGAAGAGAGCTACAGGCAAAACCTAAATCATCTTAGAGATTACTTAAGTGGCTGTAAACAGAATGTTGTTAGCAACATGGACAACAGAAGTGATTCTCATGAGATGTCAGAACAAAGTGAGGAACTGGTGTTGGAAAGTGGAACAAAGGCCATTCATGTTATAAGGTGGAAAATAACTTGGCTGAATTGTGTTCATGTCCCAGTGTTTGTGAAAGGCAGTATTTAAGAACCATGAACTAGGATATCTGGTGGAATAAATATCTAAGTAGAAATGTATTGAGATGGTTACATGGCTTCTTTTAACTGTTTATACCAAAATTCAAGAAGAAAGAAATAACTTAAAGATGGAATATATATAGAAAGAGAAACAGAATATAAACATTTGGATAATTCTCAGTGGGGCTGTGTTTTAAAAAAGAAAATGTAAGTTCAGAAAAATCAAGGATATGGCAAAACAATCCTTTTATAAGGAGATCAAGATGGATGGAAGGAAGCCAGCTGTTATTCATAAAGACAAGGAAAGATGAGCATGAAGGCATTTTGGAGATTATTGGTGCTGCCCCTCCCATCACAGGCCCAGAATGCCAATGCCTGGGGCAGAATTATGTCAAAAGAGGGGCCTTGGGAGCCCTGGGGACCTTGATGCTCACTGCCCAGGGCTGCCTTAAAACTCTAATGCTGGCATTCTTATACAGCACTGTTTAGCCACTACAGAAGTGGCTCAAATGAGCTCATTTGTGGCTCTAGCCACCACTCTAGAAGGTATAAGCCATACGTCTTGCCAGTGTTCACAGGGTGCTAATTCTGCAGGCTTGCAGAGTGTAGAAGCTGTGGGGGTATGACTTCCTCCAACTATATTTCAAAGGATGCCTCAGAGTGCCTTAGGGCTCAAACAGAGAATTGACACAAGGGCAGGGCCACCATGGAGATTACTCATTAGGAATAAGGCAATTCCAATGGAACTTTAAAAGTTCGGTTGCCCCAAGACCACAGAACTGTAGAGCCACTAGTGTGAAAGCCCAGTTGCAGAGGGCTGCAGACGGGAGACTGCAACCTACGATAGCTGCTGCGTGGATCGAGTCCTGCAAAAGCCAGGGAGGACCAAACCCCACCCAAGTATGTTTAGTAGGTGGGACTTGGAGCCAAAAAAGATTATTCTCAAGCCTCATGATTTAATGTTGCTTTCCTTGTTGGGACTTAGTCTTATTTGGGACTTGCTTTTCTGTTTTGGGGATGATAATGTCTATCCTTGCATTTTGGAAACACATAACTTGTTTGACTTAACAGGTTCACAACTGGAGAGGAATAAACTCAGACTGAATAATACCCTGAGACTCATGGATGTTTGATTTTGATGGTATTTAGATGAGACACTGGACCTTAGACGTTAAAGATGACATTAGAATGAGTTAAAACATTTGGGGATATGAGATGAAATGAAAGTATTTTGTATATAAGAAGTACATGAGTTTTGGAGAGCCAGAATATCATGGTTTGAATGTTTTTCCCCTCCAAAATTCATGTTGAAATATAATTGCCATTGCAATGGTGTTAAGATATATGACAGCTAAGTGGTAATTAGGCCATGAGAGCTCTAAACAACTTTCTCTTCCCTGAACACACACACACACACACACGCACACACACGCACACACACACAGGTTTGTAGTGCTATTGTATGTAAAAGACAAATTAACTTATAGAATAAGGATTGAGAGCTTGGTGTCTTAAATTTATTCCCTTGTGAAGTCCTTCTTGTGGGGCCTCTGTCTGTGGTCTTGACCAATGGGTGGTATATGTTAAAATATGTGAGACCTCAGAGAGCTGGTTAGGTTGAATGTGTATATAACTAAACAGAAGGAAGTCAGCAAGTATTGTTGAGCTACAGAAATGACCCTGAAGCAAAACTACTGTATTTCAATCTAGTTCCAACATATAGTAGCTGTTTGATCTTGGGAAGGTTACCTTAGACCTTCTCTTAACTTCAGTTTCATCAAATGTTAAATGTGGTTTCTGTTAGTGTATATATATATAATCAAATTGCTCTGGGGATTAAGTGGGTTCTTATTTGCCAAGCATCTAGAATCATGCCTAGCAGATAGGGCATGTGATAAAAGTTTGTGTAAAATGAACTAGAGCTTTCTGTTGCAGCAGGAGACACTAAGGTATAAGTGGGCTTCCTCAGGTTTGCAGAGCACAAGCAGACCATGGCAAGACTTTGGTACACTTGCACTTCTTCAACTCCTTTCTTCTCTAGTCTAATGTTTGCAGACTGGCTGTTGTTTGCATGCTTGCCAAAGATTTAAATAAAATAAATTATATTTCAAATTATATTTCTATAATAAGTCTAAAATCTCTATTATTAATACACGGATGGAAAGCAGGGAATAGCTACTAGAAGATAGTCAATAGCACCAAACAGCAGCCATAGCCTTGAAACTTTCGAAGACTTATTGGAGGCTTGTCAATAAATTGCCTCACTTTGGGACATATTAACACTAGGTGTCCAGGATACTGCTTCTCATCTATCAGAAGAAGTCATAAGGAAACATGATGAGAAAATGACTATGATGGGAATATGATGAGAAATGAGCTTCTTGGAACCTTGTAAATCTAGGTCTTAGGAGAGGACCTTGAGGTCCCTGAGAACAATAAGATAAGTCTTCAAGGGACGGGAAATATGGCTTCTGTGAAAAATTTATCACTTTGGAACCAAAGTGACTATCAGTAAATGTTATCAGTTTTTTCTTAGCATGTGGAATTTAGCAAGCCAATAAAGATAACTATCTCAGTCAATATACAGATATTGGAGGCAATAAAGATTTTTATGAGAGAACTGTGTAAATTATTTGTTTTAAATCTCTCTTTTATGTTGTGCTAGCTACAATGTACTATTGTTTATTTTTAAGTATTTGATTTTTTTTTTACCTGAAAAGTTAGTCCTTGTTTGAAGTCTTCTTGAAGTATAGAAGAATTCTCACATTTTTTTTTGAACTCTCATATTTTAAAAAGATTCTGCCACAATGTATTTCTTGGTTATAATTTTGTAATAATTATTTTTTTTTCATTTTTTATAAGATAAGCCTGTTCTGATACCAAATATTCTGAAGTCCTTCCTCCTGCATCCTTTGGTAAGTTTGAAGAATATGACTCATTCTCTTATTTATAGGAGAAAAAAAGACATCTTTAATAGGTTTAAGCTTTCTAAGAAAGCCCAACTACTTTTTAGTAAATGCAAAAATAAATCAGATTAATTTAACAGACACATATAAACCTGCCAGTTAGAATAAATAATGTTAACTTTGTCATCTTTGTTTAAAATTATTAGTTTTATAAAAAAAATTATTATAAATTCTCCAGGCAAACACTTTGGTAAATTTTTCTGTATATTCTGTATATATGTGATGATGTAGCAAAAAGTCTCTTGCCAGAATCTGGCAACTTGATCTTGCACTTTCTCTCAAGAAATGGGAGAAAATAAATTTGCATTTATTAAAATTTACCAGGTCTTGGGTATTCTTTTATAGCACACAAAATGGCAATCAGGTAAATGAAAAAATCACTAATCATTGGGGAAATGCAAATAAAAACCACAATGAGATATCATCGTACTTCAGTTAGACTGGCTATTATTAAAAATAAAAGAAACAAATATTGATGAACATATTGAAAAAAATGAAAATCTTAAACACTATTGGTGGGAATGTAAAATAGTACAACCACTATGGAAAACAGTATAGAGATTTTTCAAAAAAATGATAAAAATCATTTGTGGATCTCTAGTGGGTCCAATTAGGTGTTTATTCAAAGTAAGATAAACTGTATACTATGGGATACCTGCACTTGCATGTTTATTGCAGCACTATTCACAATAGCAAAGATACAGAATCAATCTAAAGTGTCCATCAGTGGACAAATGGATAAAGAAAATGTGGCACATACACACAATGGAGTACTGTTAGGCCATAAAAAAAGAATGAATTCATGTGATTTGTAGCAACATGGATGGAACTGGAAGCCATAATGTTAAGGGAAATATGACAGACACAGAAAAACAAATATCCCATGTTTTCACTCATGTGGGAGCTGAAAAAATTGATTCATGGAGCTAGAAAGTAGAATGTTAGATGCCAAAGGCTGGGAAGGGTGCGTAGGTAAGTGTTGGCTGGGGGGATGAAAAGAGGTTGATCAATAGGTACAAACATACAGTTAGATAGAACATACAATTTCGAATGTTCTGTAGCAGAACGGGTTGACTATAGTCAGCAGCACTCTGCAGTCTATGTCAAAGAAGCTAGAAGAGAGGAATTTAAATGTTTCTAACACATAGAAATAATAAATACTCAAGGTAATGAATACTCAAAATACCCTGACTTGATAACTACTCATTTTGTGAATATATCTCATAATATGTAAAATATTACATATCAATAAAAAGTAAAATAAATAAAAAAGATTGATTTGCCTTATCTGACTAGAGATATTTTAGCAATTTTGAATTTCTATATTAATGTTACTATAAATCTGTCAAGTTTGATAAAAGGAACATGTGAGACTCTAATGGGGATTCTGGTTACTACTCTTCACTTCCATTCTAAACAGCCATGCTTTGGATATGGAGATAGCAGACACAGAAGACAGCGAAATCTGGGAAAACATTTTTATTTGCTTTGTTTAGGGCTCCAAAGACTGGGGTGAGTAAGGTACTAAAGGTCAGCGATGCAACTCAGCAGGAAAGAGAGGGTCCGGATTGAGTTGTAGAGAAGATCCAGGTTAATTTTTAAATTGTAATAATTGCAGGACCAGGTGTAGACATTTATTTTCCAGTTGCCTTTAGTTTTTGAACTTGCAGACAAAGGAGAAGGTTGACTCACAATTCTGGTCCCTCCATTTCCTGTACCCTATAAGCCAAGGAGAAGAGTTAGACTGAGAGGACCAGAAGGAGGGTGGCCTCTCCTGGCTCTAGGACTTAGGACAAGAAACAAGAGGAAACACTCTTCCATTTCTGGGATCAGGAGCTCACTTTTCTGCTAACCCCATCCCCAGGTACATGCCCAGAGCTAAGTAGGAGAGGAGGGTAAAAGATGGGGGTATTCTCTGTCTCTCACCTGAGCTTGAAGAAAGGCTGACACAGTAGCCAGGCTTGACACTGCCTGGGGCTCCAATGTCCCAGGATTTGTAGGAGACGAGAGACCCACTGCTCCAGTGCCAGCGGCGGTTCTAGGTGGGGAAGGGCCAGAATAGGGACAGTGGTCACTCAAAAAGGGAAGAAATACCTGGCCTGTGTGCATACTCAGGAAAAGGCAAAAATATACCGCAAGAATAAACTTGTCCTCCTGAATATCATATTATTTCCTCTGACTTTGCTGTAAGCTTCTCTTGTCCTGGAACATTCCCCTTACACCCTATTCCACCAAACAACGTATTCTGAATTTGATACTGAGCACCCCAAAAGGCCTTACAGAAAGTGATTCTTGATTTTTCTTTCCTGAGGCCCACAACCCTGACTAACCAGCATAACACGGGCAGTGCATTAGTTGTCGATAGGTTATTTACAATAATACCAGGTTTTCAAATGCCAGCCATAGATTCTTTTATACTAGTCTCCATTTCTACACAGCCCGCAAAGGGCTCTCTTACAATACAGACAATAACAAAATAGGTAAGAGGTAAGAGGTGGTCCATAAATGTGCTTTATAAAAGTAGACAGAATAAATTTATCCATGAAGGAAATTCAGCCTTCAGCTTATCTCTAACCACCTACAGTGAAATTCACTACCAGATATATTATAGGATCTATGAAGAGGTTGCCATTATATATTAAAAAATGATAAAAGCTGGTACTTGATGTGCAGACTATTCATGTAACTCTTCCTCCTCTAACCTGATGATTAGGAAGTAAAAGAGGCTGCAAACTAACCTTTTTGGGATCATGGAGGCCAGTCCAGACATTGCAGTCAGCAGTGCCACTTTCCTTAATCAGGGAGGCCACAAAGGCGCCCTCGGCCTCGGTGAGCACAGACACCAGGTTGCCCGAATGCATGTTCTGGCAAAAGAGCTGGTGGGAAAGAAAATGGAGCACTCAATGGAGGAGTAAGTTTTGAGGGATATACTGGGTTGTCCCCAGTAAATATAAAGTATATTTCACTGTAAGTTGTGGCAGCAAAAGGACAGCACAGAAATTTTCTGATAAAACTGTCACTTATCTGTGCTGGGAATCAACAGGGTGATAACACAACATAGATTGGAAAGTTTTGGGGCCAGTGATGGGTTAGCGAGGTGATACTGATCAGTTTTATCTCATTGACGCCACTGAGCACACTGGGAAGTGGCAGCTGCCCCTAAGTTCATGAACCTCCCTTCCCCACACTGCTCTCCTTACTCACATCTGCATCAACCCAGGTCAGATGGTCCCCGTTAAAGTAGTAGCAGTAGGAGCGATAGGCGTTGGTGCCTTCTGGGCAGCTGATCCGAGCATTGGGCAGCTCTGGCTGGGTCTCTTGGCCTAGGAAAGGAAAGACAAAGACTCTCAGGACAGGGAAGGCTGGGTAGGAGCTTCTGTGTTTCATTTATAGAAACACAAGGATACAGGAGGTCATGGAGTAACAGATCGCTTTTGCTCCTTTGTATCCTACCTATTTTCTCTTTTGGTTTCCTTTGCTCAAGGAAAGATCATATAAGGAACAGGCAGAAGAAATATGTCCCCCCATTTTCCCCCTTCATGTCTGGGCTCAAGCATCTTCTGCCTCTAAGGAACAATCTTCTGCCTTTCTCAAGCCTCTCTTGGTTTCCTTGCACACAGACTCTCTCAATTCTCTACCCTTTTAGTCATTCTCTATATAAAAACATCCCCAAACATGCCATCGTAGATGGATTTAATCAGATCAACTAATGCCAACTCCAGTGGTCACTAACAAAGGTTCATTTTAAATTCCATCTTAAACTCCCAAATGAGGTGAGGATATATATAAATGAGATGAGATCAGCAAGAAAGATGACTGAACAAAACAAAACAATGCTTGAAGTTGACTCTGCCTCTTGGGAAAGATACACATAGAATGGAGTGAAGGCTTCAGGGCTGGAAGTGGGTGGTTGGTGGGGAGAATCTCACCTTGGCTCAGAGACAGGAATGTCAGGCAGGAGAGGAGGATCAAGCATGAGCTGGTCTGAGCCATGCTGAGCAGCAGTGAATTTCTTGCTTAAAGAGCAAATCAGCAATCTCTGCAAGAGAACACAGGGAAGAGGGGACTGAGAAGTAGAGGGCAAGGCACTTACTACCTTCCTTATAGCCTCTGCTCTAAATTCCTGAGAGCCGGAAGGCCCTCTGAGAAACATACATGCCAAAATATTTTCCTAGTGGTTTGGAGATTATACAGACTGAGTAACCCCAAATCAGCTATGGTCCTGCATAAATTTCACTACTGCTGGAAACTTTTACAGAAAATCACTCTGCGTCTTCCCCAAGGTAAAAGGAAGAGCCCATGGTAGAGATGCCCTCCTCTTGTAATGTCCACTTACCTGTTGGCTGGGTCTGAGGTGGCTTGTCAGGCCAGGCAGTGGTAGGACTTTTATAACAGGTTCTAAGAGAAAGGTCACAGCATTTAGTCAAGGGGTGGGGCTAGAAGTCAGGGTCAGAGGTTCTACACAGGGCACTGACAGGAAGAGATTCTGGTACCAGGAGTAGCCTTTTCCTGGCACAGCCTGGGAGTGGTCACAAATGACATTATATTCCCGCAACAGGTTGGCAAACCATCCAAGTGCAAGGCAGGCTTTGTCTATCCTCACCAGCAACCACATGCCTTGTTCCCATGGCCCTTAGCAGCCAGAGAGGAGAAGATTTCCTTCTACTCCCTGTAAATATGGAGCCCTGTCTTTTGTGTTAGTCGTGGATAGGGATGAAGGAGGAATCAACTGATTCCAAATGATTAAGCACTATTTGCTGGTCAGTTTAGGTCATTCATCCGGTTTTTTTCAAGCTCAGGAACCTCTCAAGATCTACTTCAAGAGGCAAGCATTAGTAGTTACAGAAATTTAAACTAACATGGCCAGCAAGATTTGACCATAAGTAGGTAGCACAATACAGATGTTTTCACATTCCAAGCAGGAGGGAATTGTAGGGAACTCATGCCTAAAGGAAGCTCCAAGTTGCTGGATATGAAGATAGACTTCAGTGAAGTTTCTACTGCAAAGTCAACTATCTGTTATTGTGAAATTACAGACTATGTGGTGGAATTAAAAACTTACCAAAATCACCATGGAATATCCATTCCAATTCATGGGAAATAAGCAAATATAGAACAAAAAAAAATTGGTTGGTAAAAAACTAGCCTAAATATTCACAGAAATAGAGATGAGTGTATCAATTTGGGTTAGTGGATAAATAAAATATTTTGAAGTATTAAACAGAAGTTAAATTAAATAAGCTAAATCTCTATTTAAACATGGTCTCATTTCAAAAATATAACATTGCAAACAAAGAAATCAGTACAAGAATGTACAAACTAATAATATTCATATATGCTTTTAAAAGACTGAGACTAACACTATATATTATTTATTTATCTATTCTCATGTAGCTTAAAAATAAAAAATCTGAAATAAAAAACATTACAAAAAGTATATCATAGTATCTGCCTGGAGATTTTGTAATGATTTCTTTTTTCTTTAAACTAATGATTTTAAACACAATAACAAAGGTTAACATTGTTTAGTTTAACTGGCAGGTTTAAATGTGTTTGTTAAATTAGCCCAATTTATATCATCATTTTCTAAAACTAATTATGCTTTCTTAAAAGCTATAACCACAAAAAGATGTAGATTTTTTCTAAAAGTAAAAGATTCAGTTATGTTATTCGAAGTTACCAAAGGATACAGATGGGAGGAATTCAGTATACTTAGCAGAATGACAGGTTTATCTTGCCAAAAATAAGCAAGGAATTATATTTACACAATTAATCTTTTGCATTATAATGTTTTTCAATATGAGAGCTTTTCTTTATATCAAGAAGACTTCAAACAAGCAAATACTTTCCAGGAACAAAAAAACCTAATACTTTAAAGTTCATAAATGAACACATTATAGACAGTGTGATATGAAAGAGAGGTTTCAAACAAAAAACAATTGTCACAGTTCTCTCATCAAAATCTTTATTGCCCCCAATAACTGTATACCCATTTAGATAATTAGCCTTCTTGCTTACATATGTGACTGGCCAAATTCCACACGCAAGGTAATAAAATTGAGGACATTTACTGGTAAGGTCCTTTGGTTCCAAAATGATGCTTTTTTTAAGACAGCCATATTTCCCATTCCTTCAGGATTTATGTCATTGTTCTCAGGACTCTAAAGGTCCTGTGCTCTGAGCGAATTTTACAAGGTTCTGAGAAGCTCATTTTGGGGCTTTCCCATCATATTCTTTCTGCTACTCTTCTCATAGATGGAAAGGAAGATGCTGGATATATAGTGCTAATGTGGGCAATAAATTGATAAGCTTCAGTAGGGTTTAGGAAGTTTCAAGGCTATGCTGGATGTTTGGTGCTATTGGCCATCTTACAGTAGCTATTTCCTGCTTTTAACCCTTGTAATAGAGATTTTAGATTTATTATAGAGAGAAAAATCTCTCTCTTGTTTTAATTCATGGCCGGGATGTGAATAACAGCCTGTCTGCAGACATTACACTGGAGAGAAAAGGATCTGAAGAAATACAAAATGTACTGAGGGCTTTCCACGGTTTGCCTGTGCTCTGCAGATGTAAGGGAACCTACTTATCATTATCTCCTTTTGCTTTACAGGAAAGCTCTAGTTTATTTACCACAAACTTTTATCATATGCTTTATATGCCAGGCACTATTCCAAATGATTAAGAATTAATAGGAAGCCTTTTAGTTCCCATGACAACTGGATAATATAGGTGATCTTAGGAGCCATATTTAACCTATGAAGAAATTGAAGATAAGAGAAGGCCTAAGTAAGGCCTTCTGTTTGATCCCCACGATCAAACAGCTACTATGTATTCAAGCTAGATTCAAACACAAGCAGTTTTGCTCTATGGTCATTTTCTTATCTCAACAAAATTTGCTGGCATTTTGTTCTACCTATCTGCACATTCATCCCATTCAGCTCTCTGAGACCTTACTCAGTTCAGTCTGTAATCCACCCATTGATCACGGCCATGGACAAAGGACCCACAAGAGCTTAAAAAGGGAATAAATTTAAGATGCCAGTTGCCCAATGTTTAGCCTGAAAGTTAGTTTGTCTTTTGCATACACTAGCACCACAAACATGGGAGTGTGTGTTTGGAAACGGAGGAGCTGTTCTTTAGAGCCCTCATGGCATAATGACCACTTAACAACCCCACCTTTTAATAATATTAGAAGGATAATTAAATTTCAACATACATTTTGGAGGGTACAAACATTCAAATCATAGAATTTGGCCTCTGGTACCCCAAAACTTATGTACTTCTCTCATATAAAATGATTTCATTTCATCCCATATTCCCCAAAGTCCTAACTGAATCTAGATAGCATCATCTTATAAGTCTAAGGTCCAGTGTGTGGGAGTGAGGGGAAACTTTCCTTTCCCTGGAAAGTTCACTGAAAGATCAACTAACAATTAAGGCAGATTAATAAGAGGAAGAGGTGTATTTACTGAGTGCATGGGGAAAATCACAAAGTGATTACCCAATGTCCCAATGGGATCTAGATATTTTTATACACAACTTTTAGAGGGAAGGAGGACATGAGGTATATAGGTAATTCTGTTCAGGGGCAATAAATGATTGCTTGGGAGAATGGCTGGATGAAGGGAGCAGATTGGCTTATAAATTAACCTGAGAGGCAGGTATTACTTTTAAAATGATTTGAACCGTGTCTGGTTGCATTCTTGATCTTCCTTTCTGAAATATAGTGAGGCAACAGTGAGGGGAAGGAAGTTGATTCTTCTGTCTGATGAGTCTGTCTGGTTATGCAGCTAGAGGGAAAGCCCTTTTCAATGTCTGTAGATCTTGAAGGGCCTTTAATTCAAAATTCTCTTTATAACAAGGAGTCATATTGTTACAGCAAGTGTTACAGCTGGTGGTTCGGAGGACAAACTGAGAGGCACACCGTGAGTCGGAGAATCAAAGTTTATTCTCGCCACCAAATTCTGATAACCATCGACCTGACTTTTGCCACTTTTATTAAGTTGGGGTGGTGGGGGGGTGGGGGG
>VBSM01002608.1:112628344-112653711 GCA_008086735.1 Cheirogaleus medius
ACCTGGCCTAACAAACTTCTTTATCTTAACTTAAAACCTTCCAAGTCTTTAGACAAAGCTTCATTTATTTAACCAATTTTAAGTCAAAAAATCTTTAAACCCATGTATAACCTCTAAGCCCCTGCTTGGAGATATCCTGCCTTTTGGAGCCAAACCATTGTACACCTTCCATGTGTTGATTTATGAATTTATGTGTAATTCCTGTCACCCTAAAAAGTATAAAACCAAACTGTAACCCAACCACAGCAAGACCACTTGCTTAAGGCTTCTTGGGCATGGCTCTCCAGGCCATGGTGGCACATATTCAGCTCAGAATAAACCTCTTTAAATTTTACAGAGCTTGGGTTCTTTTCTGTTGACATATATCAGGGGTTCAGTTTAGATTTGTGGATTTATTTAAATGACTTGAAGACACGCATTTCTTTTTTCTGGCAAAAGAGTCTTTTCATCTGAGAGAAAATCCAGCAGGGGCCCCCAAACTCCATGCCTATTTCTCAGTCCCAGGTCTTAGAGCAGGTTGTATTTCTGCCAGTCTTTTGGCTTATGTCAATGTATGGTTTAAAAGGCCTATGCTGTTTGACAGGTAGCAGCTTTGAATATGTCTATTGGTTTAACTTTTCATGTTTTAGGGTTCATAGATCCTTTAGTTCTACTGTCTACCTAAAGGAAAACAAACTGAGGCAAAATTAATATAAGTAAAGAGTTTTGGGGGGTCAAGTTTAAGGATTGCAACTCGGGACCACAGATTCATGTTGTCCTGAACATACATTCCAATTACCAGCAATTACAAATGTGTTTTTATAGGAAAAAAAGAAGAGGCAGTTCCTAAATTATTTACCAACAATTTATATTGAAATAACATAAACTATTGATTAACTATGCATTGGTTTTTGTATCACAAATTTTAGAGACATAAAAATAATGAGTGAGGCAACCAGTCAGGAACAGGATGTCTTAAACAATTGCCCCCAGTCATAGGTGCAGATAGGATGTTGGGTAGCGAAGTATGGGCATAACTGAAGTTCCATAATCATGTCTCACTGGGCCTGATAAATTTTGCATAACACACATAGATTAGACTTCTCTGAGTTATTTTCTCACTACAAAAGATAATTCACTCACATCTTGAGGCTCAGAGTTATTGGATCATATCTCAAACAAAATTTGTCCCTCCTGCCCATAGAGTCCCAGCTGACAATAGTCCCTGTCAGAACTCTTCCTCCATGGAATTCTCAAAGGAAAAAATCAAACCTCATCAGTAAGCTAAGCTGATTAACTCACTGGCCCAGATCTAGGAAGTACAGACAGTCTTTCCACTAGACTGAGTTTGAATTTGTTTGGTTCTGAAATGTAAAAATGGAGGAAGGAGGATGGTGGGTAGGCATTTGTGAGCCTGTAGAAATCCAGAGGAGGA
Organism: Cheirogaleus medius; assembly: GCA_008086735.1. Taxonomy (NCBI): domain Eukaryota; kingdom Metazoa; phylum Chordata; class Mammalia; order Primates; family Cheirogaleidae; genus Cheirogaleus; species Cheirogaleus medius. The sequence continues at coordinate 112,629,759 of VBSM01002608.1, forward strand.
TGTGGCAATAACTATGACTTTCAGTGGAGACTAGGTATGGATGAGAAGCTTTCACAGAATAACCACAGAGTTAAAAAGCTGCTGGAGTCTGTAGAGAAAGGAGAGAACAAAATGTCGTTGGGAGGATCATCAAGCTGGGAAATATTTTTGAATGTTAGCATTTTCCGCCACTATTCAATAATGGTTCAGTCACTTAAATTCTCTGAATACTTGTCACCTTATGAAAGGGGGACTTGAGCAATATGTGATCCTATCCACCTATAACTTTCTGTCCTTTCCAGGTGTTTCCCAATTTTGTAGCTTTTCAAGTGTGGGCAATAGAGAACAGGTAGAGAACACAGACCTTGGAGTCAGATTGATTGGACCCAAATTCTGACTCTGTCACTTATTGTGATTACTGTGTGATCTTGGCCAAGTCACTTTCTCCTTTTGGTGCTTTAGTTTTCTTGCCTAAGATGTCTACCTTCTAAGCACTGAGATTAAAAAGGAGTTAAACAATTAACACTTATATCTCAGAACATTAAAATTATACTATAAGTGTTTGCTCTAATGGGATAATAACAGAAATATTGTACATTAGGAAAGAATACATTTGAAGATATTGTGCAAGTATACACAGAATTATACTTTAAGCTTTAATTGTCACTATCATGTGCTTAGCAGAAAGTTGGCAATTTTAAGAGTTTGTGAGGCTGACTGAAGCACCATCATCATCATTCCCCTCCTCCCCTTCCTCCTCGTATTTGGCAACAGTTCTGAGGTGGCATTAGAGTTGATTTATTATTATTAATAACTTGAGGCAGTGGGGTGTGAGGTGAAGTCCCCAGATCCTTCAGCTCTTTCCATGGGAATTTCTCTCTCCACAGGGTCCTCTCAGGGTGTGCGTGGCCAGGAGAGGAGGCTCTCTGGTGAATGATGTTGGTGCCTAGAACATCAGTTTTTCCCTTTCTCCCCTGCCCCTACCAGGTTGCTACACAGCTGTCCTGCTGCCTCCCTTGACCCCCTGAGTCCCAAAGATTGTCCTGCTCCAGCCTCACACGTTCTCTGTCCCTCCTCCCAGGGTCCTCCTCTGACACCCAGCCTCACTATTCCTGGAAAGGCTCTGCCTTTTCCTGGGCTGCTCAGGGCCGTGGGAACTGGGCATCTGGTCACCCCTGGGGAAGGGCAAAGACTGCCTTGGACTTGGATGGTTTGCCAGCCTGTTTGTGGGAAGGAGACCTCATATGTGACCTCTCCCAGGGTGTCCCAGGAAGAGGCTCCTCCTCAAGCTGAATTTTTTTGTGTGTCAGTGCCCTTCATAGGGCCTGAAACTTCTAGCTTTGCCCTCTGCTTGGAATTCAAATACCAGGCTTTCTTTATAGAGGATAGATCTAGAGAAAAACAGGTTCTCTGTCTGGATTTGAAGAATATGTAACTCTCCTGATACTACATTCTCAAATAAATACAATAACTGGTGGCTTGATAGAGTATGTGTTTCTAACTGTTCAAGGATGTGAGATTTTGAGGAGGGAGAGATCATAGACTTTTTTTTTTTGTAATGGCTGAGTCTTTTCTTAATGTTTTGTAACCTTTATTTTTATGAACATATGCTGAGACAGGGAAAAGGGAGAGGTGTTTCTTTTCCTTCCAGGATTTCATTAAAACTTCAAGTTATCTGGCCCCAGTGTTTTGTGACCAGTGGCGAAGATTGGACATATCTGTGTTAAGATGGTGGAGATAAGTCCTCATGCCTCAAACACACACACACAAACATGATTGTGGTGTTGATATACATAAAATACAAAATAAATTGTGACTTAACAATTGAGTGCCCTATTACTTATGTTAATTCCCATTTTAAGCTCTTCTTGTGGGGCCTGTGGGCATGGCCATGTTAATGCATGGTTATATATTGAAATAAGAGAGAGAGAGAGATAGATGAGTTAAAAGTGGAAATAACTGAATAGAGGGAAGTCAGCAAGTTTTGTTGAGCTAAAGAAATGGCCCTGAAGCAAAGCTGCTTGTGTTTGAATCTAGCTTCAATACATAGTAGCTGTTTGATCTTGGAGAAGTTACTTAACCCTTCTTTTACCTTCAGTTTCTTCATCTGCTAAGTATGGTTCTGAATAGCACCTATATTATCAGGTTGTCATGGAGATTATGTGGGTTCCTATTTGTAAAGCATTTGGAATAGTGCCTGGCATATACAACATGTGATAAAAGTTTGTGGTAAATAAACTAAAACTTTCCTGTGAAGCAGAAGATGCTAAGTTATAAATAGGTTTCCTTACATTGGCAGAGCACAAGTAAACCATGAAAAGTCCTCCATGCATCTCATATTTCTTCAGATCCTTGCCTCTCCAGTCTAATATTTGCAAAGACTCTGTTATTCACATGTCTGCTAAGGATTAAAACAAGAGAGGAATAATCTTATATAACAAATCAAAGTCTCTTATCTCATGTTTGGAAAGCAGGGAATAGCTACTGGAGAATGACCAATAGACTCAAACATCAGCCATAGCCTTGAAATTTCTAAGCACTATCGAAGGAGTGTCAAGAAATTGCCTTACTTGAGAACACATTAAGGTTAGATGTTCAGGAGACTGCTTTTCATCTATAAGAAGAAATCCAGAGGCAATATTATGGAAAAGGCATCAAATGATCTTCTGGGAACTTTGTAAAACTCAGTCAGAAGAAAGGACCTTGAAGATCCTGAGGACAATGACATAAATCTTGAAGGAATGGAAAATACGTCTTTCCTGAAAAAGGCATCACTTTGAAACCAAAGTAACCATCAGTAAATCTCCTGAAATTTTTTTCTTGCATATGGAATTCTGTAAGCAATTATGTAAGTAATAGGGAAATTATCTACATTGGTATGTGTGCTTAAAAATCCTTAGTTTGTATAAAACAAAGCAAAAATATATACTCATTGCAAATTCTCCAGGCAAATATTCTGATAAATTTTTGGTGTATTTTTGAATTTCATATGTTTATTTTTAAAACTGCATATGAATTGGTCAATAAATAATATTTAGTATTAATCCCTATCTTTTTAAAAATATATAAATTTTATCAAATAATTTATGACTTTCTGCATCTGACCTTTTTGTATTCAACATTATATTTTGAAACCAGGGCTGTGGATATATAGAAATCTACTTTATTTGACTTAACTTCCTTTTCATATTTGATAACATTTTATTTATCCATTTATGCCAATTAATCCATCTGTGTTCTTTTTGTGAACATTTTTTTCATCCTGATTTTTCATTCTGAATTGTCTTTTGTTTTCTGGATTCCAATGGGTATTCTGACATGATTCCACTAAGCACTCAATTTTACCACACCATCCCTGGCTTCACACCAACAGATAGCTGACTTCGCAACAGAAACTTCAGTGGGGCTCAACTTCACGTCCAGCTACTGTGAGCTTTCTTAGGTGTCAGCTCCCTACGGTTTCCACCGGCTTGGACTTTGGGAACATCTGTACCTGGCTGGCTACTCACACACAAACTTTGTTGGATGTGTCAGTTTAAATTTGGAACTGATTAGTTGAAACTACTAGCCCTAGTCCCCTGAAGTAGATCTTGAGAGGTTTCTGAGCCTGAAAATAAATGGAAGAATAACCTAAAGCAACCAGAAAATTGTGCTTAATCATTTGGATTCAGCTGATTCTTCCTTCAACCCTACTCATGACTAACACAAAAGACAGGGCTCCATATTTACAGGGAGTAGAAGGAAATCTCCTCTCTGCTCCTTCCAGGGCTGCTAAGGGCCATGGAAATTGGGCACCTGGTTGCAGCTGAGGAAAGACAAAGCCTGCTTTGGACTCGGATAGTTTGCCAACCTCTTGCGGGAAGATAAACGTCATTTGTGACCACTCCCAGGCTGTGCGAGAAAGAGGCTACTCCTGATGCCAGAATTCTTTGTGTCAGTGCCCTATGAAGATCCTCTGACCCTGACTTCTAGCCCCACCTCTTTAATAAATGCTGTGACCTTTCTCTTAGAACCTGTTATAAAAGCCCTACCACTGCCTGGCCTGACAAGGCACCTCGGACCCAGCCAACAGGTAAGTGGACATTACAAGAGGAGGGCATCTCTACCGTGGGCTCTTCCTTCTATCTTGGTGAAGAAACATGGTGATTTTCTGTAAAAGTTTCCAGCAGTAGTGAAATTTATGCAGGACCATAGCTGATTTGGGGTTACTCAGTCTGTATAATCCCCAAACCAGTAGGAAAATATTTTGGCATGCATGTTTCTCAGTGCACCTTCCTGCTCTCAGGAATTCAGAGTGCAGGCTATTCAGAGTGCAGAAAGGTAATAAGTGCCTTGCCCTCTACCTCTCAGTACCCTTTGCACTATGTTCTCCTGCAGAGATTGCTGATTTGCTCTTTAAGCAAGAAATTCACTGCTGCTCAGCATGGCTCAGACCAGCTCATGCTTGATCCTCCTCTCCTGCCTGACATTCCTGTCTCTGAGCCAAGGTGAGATTCTCCCCACCAACCACCCATTTCTAGTCCTGAAGCCTTCACTCCATTCCCATGTGTATCCTTCCACTAAAAAGAGTCAGAGTCAACTTCAAGCATCATTTTGTGTTGTTCAGTCATCTTTTTTGTTGATCTCATCTCATTTATATACATCCTCACCACATTTGGGAGTTTAAGATGGAATTTAAAATGAACCTTTGTTAGTGACCACTGGAGTTGGCATTAGTTGATCTGATTAAATCCATCTACGATGGCATGTTTGGGGATGTTTTTATATAGAGAATGACTAAAAGGGTAGAGAATTGAGAGAGTCTGTGTTCAAGGAAACCAAGAGAGGCTTGAGAAAGGCAGAAGATTGTTCCTTAGAGGCAGAAGATGCTTGAGCCCAGACATGAAGGGGGAAAATGGGGGGACATATTTTTTCTGTCTATTCCTTGTGTGATCTTGCCTTGAGCAAAGGAAAGAGAGAAAATAGGTAGGATGCAGGAGAGCAAAAGTGATCAATTACTCTGTGACTTCCTATATCCTATGTTTCTATAAATGAAACTCAGAAGCTCCTACCCAGCCTTCCCTGCCCTTAGAGTCTCCTTTGTTTCTCCTTTCCCAGGCCAGGAGACTCAGACAGAGGTGACCACTCCCCGGATCAGCTGCCCAGAAGGCACCAATGCCTATAGCTCCTACTGCTACTACTTTAACCCATACCCTGAGATCTGGGCTGATGCAGATGTGAGTAAGGAGAGCAGTGTGGGGAAGGGATGTTCATGAAGTTAGGGGCAGCTGCCACTTCCCAGTGTGCTCAGTGGCGTCAATGAGATAAAACTGATCAGCATCACCTTGCTAACCCATCACTGGCCTCAAATTTTCCAATCTATGTTGTGCTGTCATCTTGCACATTCCCAGCACAGAGATGCTGGGAGTAAGTGACAGCAACATCAGGAACATTTCTGTTTTGTCCTTTTTCTGTCACAACCCCTGGGAGGACCCAGTATGTCCCTCAAATTTTCCTCTTCCATTGAGTGCTCCATTTTCTTCCCCACCAGCTCTACTGCCAGAACATGCATTCGGGCCACCTGGTGTCTATTCTCACCGAGGCCGAGGGTGCCTTCGTTGCTTCCCTGATTAAGGAAAGTGGCACTACTGACTGTCATGTCTGGATTGGCCTCTATGACCCTCAAAAGGTCAGCCTACACCCTCTTTTACCATCTAATCATCAGGTTAGAGGGGGAAGAGTGATGTGAAAGGTCTGGTACCTCAAGAACCAGCATGTATCATTTTTAATACATGATGACAACCTCTTTATAGATCTTATAATGTATGGTGTAGTGAGGTTCATTGTAGGTGGTTAGGGATAAGCTGAAGGCTGAATTTCCTGGCTGTTCCAGCCATTCGTGAATAAGTTCATTCTGTCTACTTCTAGGAAAACATCTTTATGTACTACTTCTTACCTGTTTTGTGATTGTCTTTCTTGACAGGGAGCCCTTTGTAGACCATAGAAAAAGAGACTAGTGGGGAAGAATATACTGTTAGAAACTTGTTCTTATGCTAAATAATAACTACTAATATATAGCCAAAGGTATGCTCCATTTTAAGTGGTATGAGCCTCAGGAAAGAAAAATCAGAAACCATTTTCTGCAGTTGGATTTTATGGTTTTCTGGATCAAATTCAGAACATTTATTATTTGGCAGAATAGGGGGAGACAGTTGGGCATTCTAGGAAAAAAGAGAAGCTTAAAGCAAGATTAAAGAAAATGATATAATATTCAGGGAGACTACAAGATTTATTCCTGTCTTATCCCTTGGCCTGTCCCTGAGTGTGCACACAGGCTTGGTGTTTCTATCTCTTTTTGAGTGACCACTGCCCATTTTCTGGTCCTTCGCTATTCAGAACCGCCGCTGGTACTGGAGCAGTGGGTCCCTGGTCTCCTACAAATCCTGGAACATTGGAGCCCCAAGCAGTCTCAGTCCTGGCTACTGTGCCAGCCTGACTTCAGGCTCAGGTGAGAGGCAGAAAACCCACCCACCTGTTGCCATCCTCTCATATTTAGCTCTGGGGATGGACATGGAGATGGGGATAGAGGAAAGGTGAGCTCTTGATCCAGGAAATGGAGAAGTATTTCCTCTTGTTTCTTGTCCTGTATCCCATCCCAGAGCCAGGAGGGGCCACACTCCTTCTGGTCTTCTCAGTTTGACTCTTCTCCTTGTCTTGCAGGATACAGGAAATGGAAGGATAAGGATTGTGAAACAAAGTTCTCCTTTGTCTGCAAGTTCGAAAACTAGAAGCATCTGGAATATAGATGTCTACCATTTATCCTGCAATTACTGTGGTATGAAAAACTAAACTGAACCATTTCTCCAACTCAACTTGAACCCTCTCTTTCCTGCTGCATTTGTTCTGCTAACGTTCAGTACTTTTACCCACCCAAGTCTCTGGAGCCATAAATAATTAAAATAAACATAGTTTCCCCCAGTGTGTTGTCTTGCATTTTCTCTTTTCATAGTCAATGTCTAGGTGGTTGGATGTAAATGACTGTAAGCTCTAGAGCTTGCTTTGGCACAGCCAGTTTTTAAAACTACATCCACATATCATGTATGTTGGGCTTACGAACATGTGGTGGCCTTGCTTATGACAAGGTTAAGAAGATAAATATCTCACCCACAACCCACATGTTAGCATAGATCCAGTGTAAGGTCCACAGATAATTAAATTGGGGACCCATGGATTGCTGGAATATTTGAAACTCTGGAGAGATTCATATACTCTGGGGCTGGGGAGGCCACACATATTCACAGTTATACAATTTTAAGCCATGCCTAATATGAAAATTTAAGGAGAATTTGTCAGGTCTAGAATGCTGAATGCATTGGTGGTGGAATGGTTAGAGGTTTGGAAGCTGGCAAATATTGTTAAGTGGTACTCCTTGAATGGATAAATAAATGATAAATTATGCAAATAATTCTGAAGTACTGGGTATTAGGATTTCCACAAATTAATTTTGCAGGGATACAATTCAGTTCATAACACCAACTGTATCAATAATACTATAATAATTACTGTGAGTTGAAAAAACAATCCAATCAAAAAGCACAAATTGTCAGTCTGGATTAAAGCAACGACAACAACAAAACAAGATCCCATTATATGCTAAGTATAGAAGACGTGAATTAGATTCAAAGACACTAATAGCTTGAAAGTAAAAGCATGGAAATCTATATCATGCAAACAAAGTATAAAAATGTTGGTTTCTGTACTAATATCAGACATATTTGATTTTAAATAAAAAATTATTATCAGAGAAGAAAAGGAGCATTTTGTAATAATAAAGTGGTTAATTTTACAGAAAGATGTCCCAAAATATATGAAGCAAAAATCGACAGAATTAAAGGGAGAAATAGATAATTTAATAATAATACACCTCAATTCACCACTTTAAACAGTGTATAGAACACTTAAAATGTGAACTTGAAAATATTCTAAACCAACTCAAACGTACAGACATCTATAAAATGCTTCACCCAAGAGCAGAAAAATACATATTCTTCTCAAGCACACAAGAAACATTCTCTAAAATAAACCATATGCTAGCAATGAATAATTTAAAGTGATATCAGGAAACAATTTCTTTGCATTAACATCAAAGGAATGAAATGTTTAGAAATTTACTTTTAAAAAACTACAAGTGCTATATACCAAAAATAACAAATTATTGTTAAATGAAATCAGAGAAGATGTAAATAAATGGAAATATAACTCTTGTTTGTGGATCCTAAGACCTAATATTACAGTGGAAATACTCCTTAAATTGATCTATAGGTTTATCACAATCCCCATCAGAGTCCTAGATGTCTTTTTTGCAGAAAATGACAGGTTGATTCTAATATTCATATGGAAATTCAAAATAGCCAAATCAATCTTGATAAACAAAAACAATGTTGGAGAACTCACATTTCCAGATTTCAAAATTCACTACAAAGCTATGATAATCAAGATCGTGTGGAACTGGTATAATAATAAACACAGATTTCAATGGTATAGAATTTAGAGTCCAGTATTAATTTCTGTCATTCATAGTTAGTTGCTTATTTTTAAATAGATTTAGAGAGTACATGTGCAGATTTGTTACATGGATAAATTGAATAGTGGTGAAGTCTTAGCTTTTTGTGTAACCATGTAACCCTTGTCTGCTTACTATACATAGTACCCATTAGGTAATTTCTCATTCTACACCTGTCTCTCACCCTTCCACTCTTCTACCATTCTGAGTCTCCAATATTTGTTATTTCACTCTGTATGTCCATGTGTACACATTATTTGGCTCCCACTTATAAGTGAGAACATGTGCTATTTGACTTTCTGTTTCTGAGTTATTTCACATAAGAAATGACCTCCAGTTCCATCCAGCTTGCTGCAAAAGACATGATTCCATAATTTTTTTTTATGGTTGAATAGTATCTCATGGTACATACATATACAACATTTTCTTTATCCAGTCAACAGTTGATGGACACCTAAGTTGATTCCATATTTTTGCTATTGAGAATAGTGCTGTGATAGACATCTTTTTGATAAAATGATTACTTTTCCTTTGGGTAGATACCCAGTAGTTAAATTGCTTGATCAAAGGGTGGTTCTACTGTTAGCTTTTTGAGAAATAGCCATACCGTTTTTTATAGAGTTTGTTCTGATTTAAATTCCCACCAACAGTGTATAAGCATTCCCTTTTTTCTACATTCTTGGCAACATCTAGTGCATTTTGACTTTTTATTACTGGCGATTTCGACTGGTGTAAAATGGTATCTCCTTGTGGTTTTAACTTGCAGTTCTCTCTTGATTAGTGATGTTGAACTTTTTTAAAATATGTTTGCTGGCCATTTGTATGTCTTCTTTTGAAAAATGTCTTTTCATGTCTTTTGCCCACATTAAATTTGAGTTAATTGTTTATTTCTCATTGAGTTGTTTGATTTCCTTGTAGATTCTGGATATTATTTTTTTGTTGGATGAATAGTTTGTGAATATTGCCTCCCTTTCCATAGGCTGTCTATTTACTTTGTTGGTTATTTTACTGTAGAGGCTTTTTAGTTTAATTAAATCATAATTGTCTATTTTTGTTTTTGTTATATTTGCCTTTGAGGTCTTAGTCATAAATTCTTTTCCTAGGCCAATGTCCAGAATAATTTTTCCTAGGTTTTCTTCTACAGTTTTTATAGTTTCAGGTCTTATATTGAAATATTTAATACATCTTCAGTTAATTTTTGTATATAGTAGAAGACATGAGTCCAGTTTCATTTTTATGCACATGGCTATACAATTTTCCAAGCACCATTTATTGAAAAGAGTGTCTTTTCTCTAGTGCATGTTTATTTCTACTTTGTCAAAGATCAGTTGGTTGAGGGCATGTGGCTTTATTTCTGGGTGCTTTATTCTATTCCATTGACTTGTGTGTCTATTTTTATACCAGCATCATGTTGTTTTGGTTGCTGTAGCCTTGTAATAGAATTTGAAGTCAGGTAATGTGATGCCTCCAGCTTTGTTCTTTTTGCTTAAGATTGCTTTGGTTATTTGGGGTCTTTTGTGGTTTCCTATGAATTTTAAGATTATTTATTCTAATTCTGTGAAAAATTATTTTGGTATTTTGATAGGAATTGCATTGAATCTGTAGATTGTTATGGACAATATGGTCATTTTCACAACATTGGGTCTTCCAATCATGAATGTGAAATATTTTTCCATTTGTTTGTTTCATCTATGGTTTCTTTCATCAGTGTTTTATAGTTCTCCTTATAGAGATCTTTCATCTTCTTGGGTAAATATATTTCTAGCTATTTTATATATTTTTATAGCTAGTATAAATGGGATTGAATTCTTTATTTGATTCTCAGATTGCTTGTTATTGGTGTATAGAAATGCTACTGATTTCTGTATGTTGATTTTGTATTCTGAAACTTTAAGGAATTCATTTATCAAATCTTGAAGTCTTTAGGAGGAGGCTTTAGAGTTTTCTACATATAAGAACGTATCATCACCAAACAGAGATGATTTAACTTCTCCTTTTCCAATTTGGATGCCCTTATCTCTTTCTCTTGTCTGATTGCTCTGGCTAGGATTTCCCGTGGCATATTCAATATGAGTGGTGAAAGTGGCATCCTTGTCTTATTTCAGCTCTTAGGGTGAATGCTTTCAACTTTTCCCCATTCAGTATGATGTTGGCTGTGGGTCTGTCATATATGATTTTTATTATTTTGAAGTACCTTCCTTGTATAACTTGTTTGTTGAGAGTTTTTATAATGAAGGGATGTTGAATTTTGTTGAATGATTCTGCTGCCTCTATTGAGATGATCATATGGTTTATGTTTTTAATTCTGTGTATTGAATCACAATTATTGAATTGCATGTTGAACCATCCTTTTATCCCTGGAATAAAACTCACTTGATTGAGAGTTCTGTGAGCCTCTTATATCTGGATGTCTAAATCAATCATTTACTCAAATAGGTTTTTACTTTTTCTTCTCCCTCAAGAATACCTGTGACTCAGATATGGTCTTTTCACATAATCCCATATTTCTCAAAGGCTTTGTTCATTTTTTAAAATTATTTTTTGTTTATTTTTGTCTAACTTGGTCAATTCAAAAAACCTGTCTTCAAGTTCTAAACTTCTTTCTTCTGCTTGGTCTATTATATTGTTAAAGCTTTCAACTGTTTTTTGCAATGCCTTCAATGAATCATTCATTTACAGAAGTTCTTTTTTTAAATACCTATCATTTTAGTAGTACATTTTTCATTCATATTCTGAATTGTTTTTCTAATTTCTTTGTGCTGTTTTTCACCTTTCTCTTGAATTCTATATTGAGTTTCTTTAGAATCAATATTTTGAATTCTTTATTGGATAAATCAAAAATTTCACTTGGTTAAGACTCATTGCTGAAGACTTAGTATGATCCTTTGGAAGTGAAGTAACACTTTTTTTTTATACTCCTAGAATTGTTTCTCTGGTTCCTTCTCATCTAGATAAACTATTTCTTCTTATATTTGAATTTACTTTCATTTGGATTGGATATTTTACCCCTTGAAATGTGGCTATATTGTATGTTGTTTGCAGTTGTTTGTTTCTGTTTCTGGGTTCTTTCAGTGACAAAGCCACTGTATGAGTTCTTTGATTGTAGATAGCCTTTGTGCAGCGACTTTTTCAAATGCTGGTTGTACCAGTGATGTGATGGGCATGATAGCTGGCTCACTGCCCCTTGGAGGGCCAGGATGACTTGGCCTCAGGAAGGTTATCTCATTCCCCAGTGCCCCGAACTGGTGGCAGCAGGATTTGTATGTAGGTTGTGTACTTCAACCTCTTAGCCAGTAGATAGTGCTTGCAGGTAAGAGCTGACTGCAGGCTGATTTTTATTTACTGAGATCAGCTCTTCAGTGTCTCATGTAGTGGGCTGGTTAATGGGATGTACAGTAGCCTGAGCTCAACTCTCAGCCTCAGAGAGGGGTGAAGTTGGGTGGAGCTGGACTAGGCTGGTCTCCTCTTGGGTCTCCCAAAGTCAGGTGCAAACACCAGCCCTTTTCGGAGTAGCAGGGGAGTGAAGTAGACTTTGTATGATTTCTTTGGTTATGGGTAGTCTCAGTGTGGTGATTTTCTCAAATGCCAGCTGTAGTAGTAATGTACTGGATAGGGCAGCAGACTCAGGGCCTCCTGAGTTACTAGGGTACTGTGGAGGATAGTGGTTGCTGAGGTTGTGGAAGGCTTGTTTCCTACCAAAGCACCGTGAAAATGTGTCCGCTGAAGTGGCAATGATCTATGCAGGTTGACCTCTTGGCCAGTAGGAGCTTGCAGGGGAGAGGCAGTTGTGGTGGTGGCCATGGGAATTATGCTTGGCCTTTGTTACCCAGGAGAAGTACTCTGATATCCCAGGGGATGGGTGGGGCTTGGTGTGTGGGGGCCATAAAATTCCCAGGGGGCCTGCCTTGTGTTCTGCCAGTGGGGCAGAGCAAAGCCCATATTTAGGGTTTGCCCATGTTCAGACTCCCCGAAGGTAGGTGCAAATGCCATCCCCTACAGAGATTGGAAGCAGTCCTCCGATCCCTGATTCCTGGAACAATGTTCTAGGGAGGGTCAGGGTGCCTGGGCCATGCCAAAGAGCCTATGTAGAGGCAGGGGGTGACCTGGGCCCTATGGCCTAGTGGGTGGTAAGGGGACCTGCCTGGCTCACAAGCAGCAGCTCAAATCAGCTAAGCCCCAAGCTGTCTCTGCCTGGGACAGAATTTGTGACTCCCAGGCCACACCTTTCCTGGTCTGTTCCCAGGAAGCGTGGTGTGTCCAACTCTCATGGAACATCGTGAACCCATGATACATTTTTCTGTCAGTTCTGACCATTGAGGCTCCTCCCTCGCTCAAGACAATATAACAAATCCCATCCCCAGGCCAAGGATGGTGTGCTCGAGTCCTAGGAGAATGAAACCAGGCTGGCAAACTAGTGCTCAAGCCCTGTGGGTTCAGGCACTGGCTGTAATAGGGAAAGGTGGGCTGGTCCCCAGGCTGTCATCAGATAGGTAGTGGCAGTGGTGGCTGAACTCTCAGTGGGAGCAGCTCGGCAGGCAGGTGTGGGGCACATAGTCCACCCACATCTCGGACTTGCAGCAGCCCATAGCAGTGGCAGTGGTATTTGTCCAATATTTGTACTTGGGGCACACAAAAGTGGCCTTCACTCTTCCTCTCTGGCCCACCACCCAGGGCAGGATGCAGAGCTTTGAGGTTGGGCTTTCAGAGTAGTGCTGTGCTGCAACTGCTCATGGCTCAGAAGCCTGGGGGACTCCATATGAGATTGAGCAGTGCCTCTGTACAATTTCCAGACAGCTCCCTATGCCAGTCTGGAGGCCTGGGAGGGTCCAGGGCTTCACCCTTAGCTGGGATTGTGAAAGTGCGTGGTGAGACTGTGAAGCCCCAGGGGTTTCTCACTTACCCCTTCCTCAGGAGCTTCTCCCAATCGAGGTCAAGCAGGCAGTCTGACTTTCTTCTCTTTTACTCTCCATGCCTCCTGTTGCCTCTGTGTTGAATTCTAGGGTTCCCTCTTAGACGCTCTATTTGAACTGTGAGTATCTACTTGATATTTTGGTTCCTCTGCATGGAAGAGGTGCATACTAGCTGCATATATTCAGGCATTTTGAATCCCCTCTTGGTTGTTTTTTTCACAAGTGTGTCATGGAAATTCAATGGGAAAGAATATTCTTCAGTAAAAGGTGCTGGAAAAACTGGATAGTTATATGCTAAAGAGTGATCCTATTGCTTATACTTTACATAGAAATTAATTCAATGTGTATTGTAGACTTAAATTTAAGAGACAAAATTATCAGATACTTAGAAGAAATCATGCAAGTAACCCTCTGTGACCTTGGATTGAACAATGTTTTTTTAAAATTATAATATCAAAAATACAAATGGAAAAAATATATATTTTTGTATATATATATATAATCTGTGCATGTGTGTGTATATATATACATATACATATATATATAGGACTTTATCAAAATTTACAAATTTTGTGCTTAAAAAGACACAACCAAGGAGTGAAAAGATAACTGACAGCATGGTAGAAAATATTTGCAAATCATATATCTGATAAGGAACTTTTATATAAACTACATACATATATTTTGCATATATTATATACAATTCTCTTATAGATATAGATAGATAGATTACAACTCAATACTAAAATACAAATGTCCCAATTAAAAAATAAGCAAAAGTTCTGACTATATATTTCTCCAAAAAAGAAATACAATTTGTTCTGTAAGACATGATGAATGCTCAACATCATTAGAAATCAGAGAAATGCAAGCCAAAACCATAATGAGATACTACCTCTTACACCCACTAATACAACTATAATCAAAAAACATATAAAAACAAGTACTGGTGAGAATGTGGAGATCCTCTTACACCGCTGGTGGGAAGTGTAAAACAGTACAGCTGATTTGGAAAACAGCTCGGCAGTTCCTCAAAACATTGAACATGAAATTACCATATGAACAAACAATGCCATTCCTAGGGATCTATCCCTTAGAAAACTTATGTCCACACACAAACTGTATTCAAATGTTTATACCAGGATTATTCTTAGTGGACAAAAAATGAAAATAATCTAAATGTTAATTAAATTGATGTTTGGTTGCTTGAGACAACATGACCCCCACTCTCTGGTAATCAAATCCTTCAGTGCTTCTCTCCCCTTTTGCAGAGGCTGGGCCTTGTGCTGGATACTGACAAATAGAACATAGCAAAAGTGATGGATGTCATTTCTGAGATTATGTTAAGAAAAGAATATGACTTTCATTCTGAATACTCAGAGTCTGCTTGTCATATGTTTATATGCAGGTTTTGAATTTCTGACATATTATCCGAGTTTGTAATTGATGTATACTTCTTGTTCTTTTTTCCTTTATATGTCTTTATCTGGAGCTGGAATCAAAGTTAAACTATGTTGATGAATGGGGAAACTTTTGTCTTTTATAGGTTCTGCTGATACTTTGTCTAAAATTGGGATTATCTGTTCCTAAGGCATATTAGATACCTCCAAACCCCAACTCTTTAATTACTATGAACATGGTTGTTTAGCTTGATTTGTTTTTATAGTTTAATTGATGTTTTATGTTTTGTAGCTTAAATTTCAATTTATTTAATGGTTGTAAATCTATTCAAATTTTCTTTTTTGGAGTGAGTTTGATAAACTTTTCTAGAAAATTGTCTACCTTCTCTAAGTTTCAAAATGAATTATGATAAAGTTAACTCACAGTATTTTCTTATTTTTTAAAAATTCTACCCAGAGGCTGCTGGTAGTGAAGGCAATTTTTGACTTTTCAGGACTTAAATCCCACTAATGACCTCTCACTGAGCAGACTCCTATGGACAGAGCCTTGCAGACGGAATTATTTCAACCAAGGTCCAACAGGTTCAATGTGGAATATGGTTCAGCTACAAAATTAAAAGTAAAAATGGCTAAGTAAGATTGAAATTTATTTATTTCTCTTATGTTAAAAGATGTACAGTATTGATGTGAAAGTTTAACAATTGTCATCTAATCTGGTCCTTTTCATCTTTCTAATCCAATATCCTTAGCATATAATTAATTAATTCCTGCAAACTTCTTTCATGTTCCAAAAGGCTACCAGTGCTCTAGGCATCCAGGCATGTGACAAGTAGAAAGGAAGAAAGACTAAATGGCCCACATTATGGTTGTGACTGTTATTTTAAAGGAAATTTTGTAATCCCAAACAGCATATATCTCATACGGATGTATCTCATTCCTAAAAATCAAATTACATTTCCATACTCCAATGCAAAAGATCTTTAGAAATATTCTCAGTATGCTACATTAATGCATCATGTAAATTCTTGATTCTGACATTGGTGAAGAAGGAGTGGCGGATATCAGGTAGGCATTCTTTCAGTCTTAGTTGATTTTGTGCTGCTATAACAGTATACCTGAGACTGCATGATTTATAATGAACAAAACTAAGTTTCTCAGAGTTTGGGAGGCTATAAAGTCTACAATATAGATACTGACATCCAGTGGGTGGTTGTTGGATGGCAAAAGGCAAAAGGGCAAATAGACAAAAGTGAGCCAAACCCCCTCTTTTGTAATGGCATTAATCTCACACGTGAAGGCACAGCCCGCATGTCCCAATCACCTCTTAAATGTCCCACCTCTTAATATTGTTACAATTGCAATTTAATTTCAACATGAGTTTTGGAGGGGACGAACATTATAGCTTTACCTGATTCTCCTACCATTTTGATTTATCTGGGCCCTGGTTCATATTCATCTCTCTATTACCATGTCAGCTATTTGTTAAATGGATACCTGGCCACCTCCTTTCCTCTTTACTTTATTACACACATAGTCATACATTAGCCTTTCAGTTTACATTTGTGTATGTACTATGTTGGAGGCATGGTGCTCTTCTTCTGAGGAAAGGATCTTTTCCTGTGAGAGAGAATCCAGTCTGGGCCTACAAACTCCATCTCTGCTCCTAAGTCTCAGATATTAGAGCAGTTTATATTTCTGCTGCATCAATGTGCATTTGGAAATGCTAGTATTGTCCCACAGGTGGTGGCTCTAAATATGGCTCATGGTTTAGCTGTCCATGTTTTAGGATTTAGGGATCCATTAGTCTTACAAAAGGTAATCCTCAGATAGTGAGACTCAGAATTGTTGGGTCTTTCCCCAAACAAAATTTGGCCCTCCAGCCCATAACGTTTTCCTGGACAATAGTCCTTGTCAGAGAGATTCTTCCTTAGAAGTCTTAGATGAAGAAATCAAACCTCATTAGCAACCTTTACTGGCCCCAAGAGTAGAAGTACAGTCTTTTCACTAGACTGAGTTTCACTTTGCTTGGCTGTGAAATGTAAAAATGGAGGAAGTGGGATGGTGGTTAGGCGTTTTGAGCCTGTAGAGATCCAGAGGAGGATGTGCAATAACTACAGCTTTCACATGGAGGCTAGGTAGGGATGGGAAGCTTTCACAAAATCACCACAGAGCAAAGAAGCTGCTGGAGTCTACGGAGAAAGGAAAGAGCAAAGTGGTAGAAGGAACATTAGGCTGGAAAGTAGATTTGAGTTTTAGCATTTTTCCTCCACTATTGAATAACAGTTCAGTCACTAAAATTGTCATCTTATGAAAGGGAGAGTTGAACAACATGTGATCCCACCTACCTATAACTTTCCATTCTTTTCAATTGTATCAGAATTTTATAGCTTTTACAGGGTGGGCAATAGAGCAGACAGGTAGAGAGAAGGGACCCTAGTGTCAGAATCACTGCACCGGAATTCTGGCTGCATCACTTATTATGATTACTGTGTGACCGTGGGCAAGTCACTTCACCTTTCTGTGTCTGAGTTGGTATCTACCTTCTAAGGATGGAGATAAAAAATGAGTTAACATATTTAACACTATTTATAATATTTCTCAGAACATGAAAATCACAATATAACCATTAATTCTAGTGGGATAACATAACAGAAATATTCTAGTTGAGGAAAGAGCATATTTGAAGGTATTGTGCAAGCACATAGAGAACTACAGTTTAAAGTTTGTCACTACCACATGCTTAGCAGAAAGTCAGCAATTTTAAGAGGTTGTGAAGCTTACTGAATCATCATCACGATCATTCCCCTCCTCCTCTTCATCCTCACTGCATCTGGCAACAGTTCTGAGCTGGCATTAGAGTGGATTTATTATTATTAATAACTTGAGGCAGTGAGGTGTGAGGTGGCATCCCCAGATCCTTCAGCTCCTTCCATGGGAATTTCTCTCTCCACGGGGTCCTCTCGGGGTGTGTGTGGCCTAGAGAGGAGGCTCCCTGGTGAATGATGTTGGTGCCTAAAACATCAGTTTCTCCCTTTCCCACCTGCTCACAGCAGGTCGCTCCTTATCTTGTCCTGCTGCCTCCCTTGTCCCTCCCGAGTCCCACAGATTGTCCTGCTCCAGGCTCAAATGCTCTCTGCCTCCTGCAGTCCTCCACTCCCGCCCACCATCACCATTCCTGGAAGGGCTCTGCTCCTTCCTGGGCTGCTCAGGGCCATGGGAACTGAGCATCTGGTTGCTTCTGGGGAAGGGCAAAGCCTGCCTTGGACTTGGATGGTTTGCCAACCTGTTTGTGGGAAGGGGACCTCATGTGTGACCTCTCCTAGGGTGTACCAGGAAGGGGGTCCTCCTCAAGCTGAATTTTTTGTGTGTGTCAGTGTCCTTCATAAGGCTTCACACTTCTAGCCTTGCTCTCTGCTTGGAATTCAAATGCAAGACTTTCTTTATAGAGGAAGGATCTAGAGGAACATAGTTTGTTTGTGCATTTGAAGAATGTATAAATTTTCTGATACTCCATTCTCAAATCAATTAAATAACTGGTGACTTGAAAGAGTTTGTGTTTCTGACTGTTCAAGGATGTGAGGTTTTGAAGAGGAAGAGGTCATGGATTTTTCCTTTTTTATAACAGCTGAGTCTTTTTTTAATGTTCTGTGTCCTTTATTCCATGGGCCAGTGGTGAGACATGAGGAAGGGAGAGATGGGGGCACTGACTTGCTTCCTGTCCTTCCAAGTTTCCATCAAATATTCTGGGTATCTAACCTCATTTTTTGTCACCTGTGGTGGGACTTGCTTATATTTGTGCTAAGATAATATAGAACAAGTCCTTGTGAACCAAACATACACACAAACATGACTATGGTGCTGGTGTATGTAAAAGACAAATTAAATTGCAGATGAAGGATTGGGTGCTTGGTGTTTTACATTTATTCAATTTTTAAGACCTTGCTTTGGGACCTGTGGTCCTATGATTAGATGGTGGTTATTTATTGAAATTAGGTCTAAGAAAGCTGCATGGGTTGAATAAAGAGAGAATTAAATAGAGATAAGTCAGCAAATTTTGTGTAGGTAATAAAGTGATCCTGAAGCAGAACTGCTTCTCTTGAATCTACCTCCAATACATCATAGCTGTTTGATCTTGGGGATGTTATTTAGCCCCTCTCTGACCTTCAGTATCTTCACCTGCTAAATATAGTTCCTAATAGTACCTATCTTATCAGGATGTCATGGGAATTGAGTAGGTTCCTACTTGTAAAGCATTTGGAATATTGCTTGGCAGATAGAGTATGTGAGAAAAGTTTGTGTTAAATAAAGTAGAGCTTTCCTTTGAAGCAGAAAAGGCTAAGTTATAAGCAGGTTTCCTCACATCTGCAGAACACCAACTGACCATGGAAAGTCCTTGGTGTATCTTATACTTCTTCAGCTCCTTTCGCTTCGACTCTAATGTTTGCAGATAGGCTGTTATTCCATGCCTGCCCAGGATTCAAACAAGAGGAAGATTATCTCTCTACAATAAGTCTAAAATCTCTATCACAAAAGTGGAAAGCAGGGAATAGCTACTAGAAGATGGCCAACAGCACCAAACTTCAGCCATAACCCCAAAGCTTCCTAAGCCTTTTTGGGAGCTTGTCACCAAATTGCTTCTCTTGAGGACACTTTAACACTAGATGTCTAGGATATACACCACTTTTCATCTATCAGAAGACCTCCGGAGGAAATATCATGAGAAAATTCTGAAATGAGCTTCTTGAAACCTTATAATACCAGGTTAGAGGACAGGACCTTGTGTCTGCTGAGGACAGAGATGAATTTTGAAGGAATTGGAAATAATGCTTCCCTGGAAAACGTATTACTTTGGAATTAAAGTGGCTGCCAGTAAAAGTCCTCAATTTTATTACCTTGCACGTGGAATTTGGCCAGTCACGTATGTAAGCAATATGGGTAATTTTCTAAATGGGTATACAGCTATTGGGAGCAATAAAGATTTTTATGAGAGAACTGTGTCAAGTGTTATTTGTTTTAAATCTCTCTTTTATGTTGCACTAGCTACAATGCATTTTATTATGCATTTAAAGTACGGTATGTTTTATACCTGAAGAGTCATTGCTTGTTTAAAGTCTTTTCAAGTATATAACCAAAAAAAAATGTTATGCCAAAAATTTGTTTTAATTTAAAAAAAATTAATTGATTGTTTATCTTTGACAAGATAAACCAGTCATGGTACTAACTATACTTGACTTGTCCCTCCTGCAATCTTTAGCAACTCTGATGAATGTTGTTGAATCTTTTATTTATTTTTTTAAAAAAGGCTTTCCCTATTGATATGCTTTTAAGAAAGCATAACTATTTTTAGCAAATGCAGAAATAAATTGAATTAATTTAACAAACACATATTCACTGACAGAATAAACAATGTTAACATTTCTTACCTTTGTTTAAAACTCCTAGTTTATATAAAACAAACAAACAAAAAACTCATTGTAAATTCACCAGGCAAATACTATGATACATTTTTTGTACATTCTTTCATTTCACATTTCCTTTCTTTTACTACATGGAACTAATCAATAAATAACATAATATTTTCATCTGTGTCTTTTAAAAGCATATGTAAATTTTATCGAATAGTTTTGTAACATCCTGCAACTGACATTTTTGTATTCAAAATTATGTTTTTGAAACTAGACCATGTTGATATATAGAAATTTAGCTTATTTGATTTACCTTCTTTCAGTATTTCACCGTATATTTTTTACCCATTTATGCCAATTGTTATACACATCTCAATTTCTGTCAACATTTAGGTTAATTTTTTCTTCCTAATTTTCCATTCTAAATTGGCTTTTGTTCCCATATTGGAAAGTGTATTCCATGGTAATTTCAGTAAGTATTCAATTTCACCATACCACCTGTGACTTCACTCCAACAGCTTCAATGAAGCCTAAGTTCATAACCTGGTCCTTTGAGCTTCCTTAGGCATCAACTCCCTATGGTTTCCACCTGCTTGGACTTTGAGAACATTTGTATCACGTTTGCTCAAACATGAATATGTTGGTTTAAATTCATTCAACTACTACCCTTTCCTCCTAACGTAGGTCTTGAGAGGTTCCTGAGCCTAAAAAGGAATGGAGGAAAGACCTAAAGCCATCAGCAAATTGTGCTTAATCACTGGCTTAATCAGCTGACCCCTCCCTCATCCCTCCTCATGCCTAACACCAAAGAGAGGCCTCCATATTTACAAGGAATAGAAGTAAGTCTACAAATTTATTATTGAAAGAAAGGGGATAATTTAAGAAGCAAGACACTGTTGAATGAAATATTAGCATCATCTCTTTCTAGGGAGCTATGTACTGAGCCCTAAGCAACCAGTCCCCAATAGACTCACCTTACGGAGATTCAGTCAATTTCTTTTGGTACAAACAACCCCAGCTGGGTGTGGTTTAAGCTGGGGGATGCTGTTGGTATTACAAGGCTTTCTAAAGATTCTTTTGTAAATTCTGCCACTAGCTAGAGAGTCATTGTCTCTAGACACTTTTCAAAGATGTTTTGCCACCTTTAAGGATCATAGCTGTCATTCCTCCATAGTAGTTTCTTCCCATCTGGGAAATGGTCTTGGTGCAGAAATGGATACATTTATTCATGCAGAAATTCTGTTTGTCCATACCTCAAGCATTTTGGACACAAAATATTTGCAGTTCCAGAGAAGAGAATCCTGAAGTGCTGAACTAAACATGTGGTAAATTTCATATCCAGAATTGTTGGGTTTTCTTAATCTCTTATGTCCACTCCAACACCCTGGGTAGCACTGAGGCATGCTGAGGGGCTTCTAAGAATCTACTCAGCTTGTTATATATTGTATGTGTTCCGTGGAAGCTGTAACAAACTTAAAGGGCTTAAAACAACAGAAATTTATCCTCTCACAGTTTTGAAAGACACAAGACTGGTGTTAGTATCACTGGGACAAAGTCAAGATGTTGGCAGGGCCACATTCCCCCCAGGTGCTCCAGTGGAGCCCCTACCAGCATATGGTGCTCCTGGCCTTTTTTGGCTTGTTGCTGTGTCACTTCAGTCTTCGTGGCTACTTTCTTCAAATCTCTCCCTGCACCATCTTCATATCGCCTTCTCCTCTATGAGTATGTACCAAATCTCTCCCTTATAAGGACAGTTGTGATCACAATTAAGACCCACCAGATAATCCAGGATAATCCCACCATCCTCAGATCCTTAATTTAATCACATTAGCAAATACCTGCTTTTTAAAAATAAATAAATAAATAAATAAATAAATAAATAAAGTAACATTTACAATATCTAGGGATTAGAACATGATGTCTTTAGGAGACCATTTTTTAGCTTCTATACATAGGTTATTTTATTTAATCCTGAAATAGGTATTTTACCCTCCATTTTACAAATGAGAAGGTATTATTTTTTTAAATTATCTACTATTGATCTCTCATTGTGTTCTAGGTGTTCTTTTGGTTTCTAGGACACCCACAATGTGTTGGTATTCCTTCCACCTCACTGGTCACCCTTTTGTTCTCTTTCCCAGACTATTTCCTGCTCCTTCCTTCCTTCCTTACTTCCTTCCTTCCTTCCTTCTTCCCTTTTTTTGACTCTTAACATTCGGCACTACAGGTCTCAGTTGTTGAACCTCTTCTCTTTTCTTCTTTATTCTCTCTCCACCCCAGTCCCCACAACTGCCTTCTAGGAGTCTTTACTTGAATGTTTCAATAGATTCCTCAAGCTCAAGTTCAAAACTGAACACCTAATCTTCCCCTCCTTGCCATCCTCTAAAAAAAAAATCCTTGCTCCAAAATCAGCTTTTCCTATCTCACCGATGTTCTTCCGGTTGCTCTGGTGAACACATCAAAACTATTGCTCACTACTTGCTTATTCATTGTCACACTCCACATTCTAGAAATGCCATTGATGCTTCCTTCAAAATACACCTGTACCTGACCATTTCCCAACATCTCCACTGCTGCATCTTAGTTAAGCCCCATCTTCTCCTTGTTTGGATTACTGCAATCATAATTTTGAATTCTTTCTTCTTTATTCCATAATCTGGAGTCAGACCAAAGCCTCTATATTGACAACCTTAGCTAAATTATTTAATTGTGTTGTGTCTTGGTGTTCTACCAAGTGTAAAATTAGGATAATAATAGTACCTGCTTCATCAGGTTGGTTTGATGATTATATAAGCTAATATAGGTAGAGGCTGAATAAAATGTCTGAAACTTGGTCAACACTTAATAAATGTTAGTTATTATTACTTGGGTAAGAGCTGTATCCATTCTGAAGTGATAACTAAATGAATCTCTTTCCATAAATTATGGGTCTTGTGTGTCCAAACTCTAAAGCAATCTGCAATACAATCTATTCCAAGGATGAGCACATCAATTGTAACAGAATGTTGAGGCAGAACTTAAAAATTATGGTTATTCTCTGTCTGTATTTGAAGGCTTCAGGATACATTTTTGTGAATAATTACTTGACTGACTTTCTTTAGGAGTGTTAATTTGGAAAATACAGTCACACATTCCTTGGGAACAAAGTACCAATGAACAAAGTACCAATGTTATAGATTTTTTTTCTTCTGTGATTTAACACACACTGGGCCTGAAAGGCAGAGCTTAGAGGAAAAGTTGGGCCGATATTCATGTAGAATTATGAGATCTTCTGGAAGGGAGAGTTTCAAGATCACAGATTTTTTTTCCCCTGAGGGTAAATCAAAACTAATCCCTGAAAGAGCATCTGGAGAGAGGAATCTGCTAGAGTGTCACTCAATAAACAAAGTAAAAGTTTAATTTTGGTTGTTGTTATTTTCCTCAAAGATGGATTATAGCCCTGCCTTTGGATCGAAGTGCTCTGAATCTTATGAATTTACTGGAATTTTCTTTAGGAAGCTTTCCCTGGTTTTTACCCACTCCCCAATTCTTTACAGGCCTGGATTCCTTTTGCTAGAGACAAGATGTTGTTATTTTTATTCCAAGAGAAGTTTAGACTGAAGGTTTTGATACGTAAGAGGAGCAGAGTGAGGGATAGAGAAGAATGTCATGAAAACATTGGAAACATTATAGAGATATGAGGGAGCAAAGCACAAAAGCACTGGCTTTTTTTTTTTT
>VBSM01002608.1:112653811-112672581 GCA_008086735.1 Cheirogaleus medius
GAGAGGTATTATGGGTGCCAAGAATCCAAGTAGTGACATACCACATTTAGTAAGCTGCTGGCATGCGCATATTTTGTTTAATTAGCAGTTTTTGTAAGTCACAAGCATATGCTTTGTCACTTCTTGTTGTTTTAATGGTAAGCTATTATGTACTTCAGTGAAATCTGATGTCTTCTCTGAGTGAGTTTTGCTTATAATTAGCAACTCAGCACCATCTGTCATCCCAGCCTTTCCTGCACATGCCCCATTACCCTCCACCACCCTCTGACTGGCGCTGTCCTGCAATAGGCATTGTGGGGAGGTACAAAGGGAAGGTTGGTGCAGACTCTGCTGTGAACTCCCTTACAGGAATAAAGTAGGGAAATTGGTCAGAGACAGGCTCTAGAGCTAAAAGAATCCAGAGTTTACCTGGACTCAGGGACATGCCCTGGTAGATTCTGGTGAAAAGTGCAGTGGAAGCCAGGGGCTCACAATGGAGTGGGCAGCAAAGACTTGGAGAAATCTGACTGAAGCCAGGAAAAGGGAGAACAGACCAAAGGTGCCACTTGCAGGAATAGAGCTTAATGCTGAATCGAAAAGTTGCAGAGGTAGAGGCTCCTTATCTCTGCTCCTAGACCATCTGCTCTCACTGACGTATAGTTAACAAAGGAGGTAACATGGTATAGCTTACCAAGACTCAAGCTCTCATTCCACTCGACATTTTGGAACCCAACTTTTTATAATGTCCTTTCCTTGTGTCATTCTGGGTGTCCACAGGGGGTATCTGTGTGTTCCACAGAATGCGCGTGGTGTTGCTTACCTCCTCTGCCAACTATTTCCATCTGTTTTGCTTACCTTTGCTGTGTGTTCTGCCACCAACCACTTCTGTTAGGTAGTTAGTGAGGGATTCCAGGTCTCCTAGGGATGAAAGTTTGTGCCTTGCCCCACCTTAATCCTGTCCTGAGCTACTGCCATACCTGGGGGAGGAGGTAATATCCTACAAATCTGCCAATCAGATCTTAGCACGCCAGCTGCAAAAGAATACAGAGGACTGTCTAGTCCACAAGCAAAGCAACATAGATAACATAAGTCCGGAAAGTGACCTAGAACAACCCACAAGCATTGTAAGACTCAGGTCATGCAACTCCCAACTGTCCAATTAAAGGTGTTTCCATGATGATGTCTGAGCCACAGGGAGGTCCCAATCTGAGCACTACAAAACAATTTGCAGACCATAACCAGGCCCTTCCTTTTGCTCTCCCTTTGCTGTGACAATGAGTCTGGTTGTCATCTGTGGCATATACATCACTTTCTGAAAATCTAAATCTTGCTCTTACTCTATAATCGTATCTTTCTCTCCTTAATAAACCTCATTTTCATGCTTGCCTTATTTTGGTGCATCGCTGACATTTCAAACTGAAATCTGACACTTCCAGCATATTTGTGGACAGGCTTCCTTCAGGTTGCTACTGCTCTCTACTGAGTGGCTTCATGACAATCATGGGCAGAGATCTTTTCTTAAAAGCCTCCAGTAATTTATTGGACCAGGCTATATTACAAAAACTTTATTGATGGATGAGAAAAGCAGACTATTGTGGTTAATTTCAGTGAGGAGAAGTAGACATTCTTGTATTCTATAAGCCCAGACCATAGCCCATCACCAAAAATGCTTTCCTGCCTAGTCTGCAGCCTGATACCATGAGTCAGGGCCCAGTTTATCTTGCCAAAATGTTAGTACTCTAAAACAGTATGTCTCAAACTTTAATGTGCATTTAAATAACCTCGAGTTCTTGTTAAAATGCATGTCATGATTCAATTGGTTGGAAGTGAGGCCCAAGGTTCAGTATTTCTAACAAGTTCTCAGGTGATGCTGGAGACTAAATTTAGAGTAGCAAGGCCTAGAGCATTCCCTTCTTTCTTAGAATTTGAGGTCAAAAGTAGACATCCTAGAAAGAAGAAGGAAATTTTTGTCCTTTTCAGGAGGGCCACAATAGTATTACATTGGCAATATTCTTTAGGGTTCCATTCATAACTGGTGTAATTTTTTTTTTACACATTCTCAAATGATGATTCTTCTCTTTCCCTAGTTTTCACTAGCTGTTTTTAGTCTGATTGTAGATCTTTATCTTATCCCTTTCCCTAGCCCTCAAAATCAGATATCCACCTGCTTTCTTGACTTCTACAAGCACTTTAACCTTCTTTCTATCCCTAGCATCTGGTACAATGACTTGCAATGGGAGAAAATTTTGTTCTCTGCAGACATTTTTCTGTTTCTGGAGAGATTTTTCATTGTCACAACTGAGGCAGGGAGGAGGGCCGTGCATGCTACTGGCATCTAGTAAGTAGAGGTCCAGGTTATTGCTAAATAGACTACAATGCACAAGATATCCCTCCACAATAAAGAGTTATCTGGTCCAAAATATCAATAATGCTGCTGTTAAGAAACACAGACATGGATCAATGCCAGTTACCTACCAAAATACAATACAGTTTGAGAGGATGAATGAATGCATGATTTAATAAAACATATGCAAAATATAAAATCACTAATCTTCATACAGAAATAGTAAACCTGAGGATATCATATGCTCCCACTCATAATAAAGAATTCAAAAATAATAATGCATATGAAATATTGAGCTATACATACTTTAGCCCATTTTAAATGAACAACAAGCCTATGGGATATTGTAACATTGCACAGGTGAGTAAACTAAGGCTCTGAAAACTTATATAACTTGCCTAATATCAAAACACTACAATACATGAGTGGATCAACAAAATGTGGTATATGTATACCATGGAGTACTATTCAGCTTTAAGAAACAATGGTGATATAGCACCTCTTGTATACTCCTGGATACAGCTGTAACCCATTCTACTAAGTGAAGTATCTCAAGAATGGAAAAACAAGCACCACATGTACTCACCAGCAAATTGGTATTAACGGATCAACACCTAAGTGGACATGTAGGAATAACATTTGTCGGGTGTTGGGCGGGTGGGAGGGGGGAGGAGGGCATGGGTATATACAAACATAATGAGTGAGATGTGCAACGTATGGGGTATGGTCATGCTTGAGGCTCTGCCTCGAGGGGGGAGGGGGGCGTGGGCAATATGCATAACCGTAATATTTGTACCTCCATAATATGCTGAAATAAAAAAAAAAACACTACAATAAAACATGCCCCAGCATTTCCTGGCTGCTAAAGCACCCCATAGTCTCTAGGGTTCATCTTATTTCCATTGCACACTCAGCTCTTTAACCTTGAATGCTTGAACAGTTAGAAGATGGATCCGATCTCTTCTTCCTTTGCTGGTATCCACCCTCAGGCAAGGACAAGCTCCTGCCTCATCATTTATGTTCCTCCCCTTGAGAAAGCTGCAGTATCATTCTAGCCTAAATTTTTCAGAAGAGGAAAGACTAAGAAAATCATTGGCCTTCTTACCAAGTCTAGCCATGGGCATAGGAAGGGAGGTGATGTGCATCTGTAGGGTCATTTCTAATGTAGAGATGAGCTGATTAGCTTTGGGGGCCATTCTTATCTCTCCTCTTGACTGGAATACATACAAGGCTGTGTCCCTGCTACAGACAAGCAGATGAAAACAATTCAATTAGAGATATCTCAACAAGAAGATGAAAAAAGCCTGGGTCCAAAATCTTATGTGAAAGGCAAATAAAATTCCATCTTGTTTAATATTTTGCATCTGTATTTGGGCATCTCTACTAATATACAAATGTTTAAGTATCAGGTAGAAGAAAAGTATTTATGCAGGAATCAGAGACTCAAAAATGTGAAGAGATCCAGAAAAGTGTGGTGCCATAGAAGTTAGAAAGCTTGAGGAGGGCGAAGGTGATCAACAATACCACAGAGGTAAGTGTGATTAGATGAGAAGTGGAAAGGTAATTTGACAAATGTTGGTTCATTGATGTCCTTAATGATAGCAATTTTAGGAGCGTTCTGGGAGCAGAATAAAATTGGAATGTATTAGGAGTAAGATGGGGATGTAAAATTAGACATAGTTAGTACAGGTAACACTTTTAAAAACTTGGATGAGAAGGTGAGCAATTAAATATGAATTTAATTAAATAATTTTATCATTTATAATATTATTCATAATAAACAATTATTTTTATAAATAACTAAGTCAACATCTATTTATTTTTTAATTTATTTTTATTTTTTTGAGACAGAGTCTCACTCTGTTGCCCAGGCTAGAGTGCCGTGGTGTCAGCCTAGCTCACAGCAACCTCAAACTCCTGGGCTCAAGCAATCCTACTGCCTCTGCCTCCCAAGTAGCTGCAACTACAGGCATGCGCCACCATGCCTGGCTAATTTTTCTATATTTTTTGTTGGCCAATTAATTTCTTTCTATTTTTTTAGTAGATACGGAGTCTCGCTCTTGCTCAGGTTGGTTTCGAACTCCTGACCTTGAGCGATCCTCCCGCCTCGGCCTCCCAGAGTGCTAGGACTACAGGTGTGAGCCACTGCGCCTGACCAAGTCAATATCTATTTATGATAAAATCTCTTAGCAAACGAGGACTAGAAGGAAACTGCTTTAACCTGATGAAGTTCACCTACAAAAAACCTATAGCTATGTACTATACTTAAATGAAGAAACACCAAATGTTTTTTACCCTGTGATTAGGAGTGGGTAAAAATGTCTCTCTCAGCATCCTGTTTAATTCTTTTGCACTAAAGTTTCTAGCCAGTGCGATAAGGCAATAAAAAGAAATAAAAGCTATACAGAATGGAAAGAGGGAAATAAAACCATCTTTATCCTTAGAAGGTATGATCATCTATATAGAGATCTCAAAATATCTACCAAAAGGTCCTAGACTTAATAAATGAGTTTAACAAGATTATAGGATACATGGTCCATATAAATAATTAATTACATTTCTCTATATTTTGACAAATGATTGAAAATTGAAATTTAAAAACCAAAACAATTACAAGAGCTCCACAAATATGGAATACTTAGGGATAAATCTGACAAAAGATGAACAAGATCTACATATTGAAAAATAAAATTATTTCTGAGAAAAATTAAGAAGCAAACAGAAAGAGAGAGAGAGATTTTGTTTATGGATTAGAAGATTCAAGATTGTTAAGATGTCAGTTCATCTTAAATTTGTCTATAGAGTTAATGCAATTTAATCAAAGTCATAGCAAAATAATTTTTATAGTAGAAATTGACAAGTTGATTTTAAAATTTATATGGAAATGACAAGCAAATAGAATAGGCAAAAAATTTTTGAAAAAGGAAAGCCAACTTGAAGGATTCATACTACATGATTTTGAGGCTTTATATTAAACTACAATATTTAAGACATCACAATAGTATGATATCGATATAAAGATAGGTCAATGGAACAAAATAGAAAATCCAGAAATAGATATGTACATATTTGGTTATTTTCTTTTAAAGTTAAAAGAACACAGAAAAGCAGTATAAAGAGTTCTTGCGTACCCTCCACCAGCTTCCCTGAATTTTAACATTTTATATAACCATACTACAATCCTAAAAACTAAGAAATTAATGTTATTACAATACTATTAACTAAACTAGAGATTTTTTTGGGATTTCTTTTGTCTGTTCCAGGATCTAATCCAGGATCCCACATTATATTTAGTTGTCATGTCACCTTAGTCTCCTCCAATCAGTCTTTCCTTGTCTTTTCATGATCTTAAACCTTTGAAAGAGTTCTGATTAGTTATTTAGTAGAATATTCCTCAATTTTATGTTTTTGATGATTTGTCATGATTTTATCGACGTTATATTTTCCTAGGAAAAATAAAACAGAGGCGATGTGTCTTTCTCATTGACTCTCATTAGGGTACACAAGGCCAATATGTCATATTACTGGTGATGTTAACCTTAAGCACTTGATTAAGCTGGTGTCTACCAGGTTTCTACACAGTAAGTTTACTATTTTTATCTTTATAATCAATAAATATGTATTTTGGAAGAGAAACTCTAAGACTTTGCAAATATTCTGTTTTTCTTTAAATATGTGCCCACTAACTCTAGCATTTTGCATGCAGCAATGATTACTCTGGTATAATTGTGATTTTCTATTTCCCCAATTTCTTCTATCATTACTAATTGGAATTCTTCTGTGAAGAAGAGTTGTCATTTGTCCCCCATTTATTTGTTTAATCATTATTATTTATTTATGTGAATATGGACTCAAACATATTTATTTTACTCTTTGGGCCATGATCAATATTATTTATTTGTATTTCTCAACTTTTTCCATATTCAACTATTGAAAGCTCTTTCAGATTGCAACCTGTGCCATTTTAATATAGAGCCATTCCTCTATCTTTCTGTCATCTATCTATCACTATCCAACAGCAATCCAAAAGCACAGGGCTCATTCTAGAGTTTCTCCTTTCCTTATTTGTAACTTCTTTTTCCCACAGAGAGAAATGTAGCTTTCGTTATTTACAATATATTTACTTTTTCATCTAACTCATATACATATAAGTTCGTTTCAGATTGTTATCCTACAGCCCTGTGAGAAACAAACTTTCTCACTAGAAAATAGTGTTTGTGTAGAATTATTTTCTGTCCTTAGCCTTTATAAATATTCAATCAAAATACTGTTTTTCAACTTAAGTCAGCTCATTTTCTCCACCCCGTTTAGTATGATTATATGATTTGTTGTAAAAGAGTTAGTGTTTGTTTGTTTTTAGTTTGCATTCTATCTTGGGTTCCTCCCAGTTTTGTTCTCTCACAAAAATGTGAGTTCTCCCTAATTTGATCTATATATTCAGTGCTATCCCTTTCAAAATCCCAGTATGCTATCGACTTCAAAGTTTATATTAAAAGGAAAGGAGATAGAATAGCCAAAAATATTTTGAAAAGTAATAACAAAGTTGGAAAATACATGTTACCCATTTTCAACACTTCCTAGAAAGCTACAGTAAGATAGTGTGGTACTAATGAAAGGATAGACATGTAGCTCAATGAACAGAATAAAGAAACCCAATTATAGACCTACCAAATAGAGTCAACTCATTTTTGACAAAGATATCTAAGCCACTGAATAGCCTTTTCAATAAATAATGCTAAAACAATTGACCTTAATGTATATTTCATTTCACATCTTATATAAAAATAAACTTAAAATGAATAGTAGATCTAAATATAAAATGTAAAACTATAATACTTGTAATATTATGGGAGATAATCTTAGTAACCTTGAGTTAAGCAAAAATATTTTTTAAAATATGTACAAACTAGACAAGAAAAAATCAGATAATTTGGACATTATCAAAATGAAAAGCTTTTGCTTTCATAAAGCACTATTAAGAACATGAACAAGCAAGCCATCAACTGGGAGTAAATATTTTCAAAACATATTTCCCACCAAAGAATTTTATCTAAAATATATAAGAAACTCTTACAACTCAATAATAATAAGACAAACAACCCAATATAAAATGGGCAAAATATTTAAACAGACATTTTACCAAAAAAGATCTGTAGATGACAAAGTGGCATCTGCACAATTTAGTAATATTATTCATTGTTAATGAAAGGCAAATTAAAATCATGATGAGTTGCCACTGCATATCTCTAGAATGGCTAAAATTAGAAAGACTAACCATACTAAGCATGTAAAGCAATTGGAACTCTCCTATGCTGCTGTTATTAATATAAAATGATACATTCATTTTGGAAAATTTGTGGCAGTTTTTCAAAAGTTAAATATATACCAGGTATTTCACTTCTAGATATTAATCTAAAATAAATGGCATCATTTCTCTCTACAAAAGCTTGTACACTAATGCTCACAGCAGCTTTATTTATAATAGATAAAAGATGAAAAATATCCAAATGTCCATCAAAAGGAGAATAGACAAATTATGTTACATCCACACAATAAATATTACTCAACAACAAAAATAAATGAGCTATTGATACATGTGATACTACCAATAAACCTCAAAATAATTATGCTGAAGAGAAGTAGAGAGAAAGTTATAATGTATTATTCCATATAAAATTCTAGAAAATGCAAATTAAACTTATGAATAGTGTCAGAAAACAGGTCAGTGGTTGCCTTGCATTGGGCAGTTTGAGCCAGTTGAAGGTTGGAGGTGGGAATACGGAGAAACCTTTAGTGTTGATGGATATGTTTATTACATTATTTTGATGATTTCCTAGGTGCATACATATGCAAAGACATATCAATTTGAATATTTTAAATATGTGTAGTTTATTGCATCTTAAATATATCTTGATAAGACTATAAAATCAAAACAAGCAAAGTATAAAGGCTCTCCTTACGTCCAAGAGTCACAGGGATGTTAGGGAGCCAGGTCTGGAAAACAAGAAGGGACCAGGAAAGTTTGGCAGCTAAAAATACAAGCGAGATCACATAGTTAGAGCAATTTGATTACGAAACTTGATGCCAGCCACAACCATTGTGCCCTTATTGTTACTACTGTAAAACCCCGATATCCACCACCAATGTGAATAATTTAATAATCTAATCATCTTTGAGCCATTCCATGGCTGGGGCATCCCATTGGCATGCCGTGATTACATCCTAGGGCCCTAGCCTCCAGAAAGCTGGGAGATGGAGGATATCTGCCCCCTTTGCCTTTGTAGAAGAAGCTGTGACCTTGCCTCTCACCGTGAGCTGCAACAAGGGACATTTCTCAAAACATAGCAAGTGTTCTCATTATGAATAGCCAAGAGGAGAAAACAGAAAAATAAATAAATAAATAAATTACTCTCTATGCAGTACCATAACTCATAGTTTTAGAAGGCATAAAGGGCCCTCGAGTCCTAGGTAT
Organism: Cheirogaleus medius; assembly: GCA_008086735.1. NCBI lineage: Eukaryota > Metazoa > Chordata > Mammalia > Primates > Cheirogaleidae > Cheirogaleus > Cheirogaleus medius. Next base: position 112,662,607 of record VBSM01002608.1, read on the forward strand.
CTCTGACTTATTCCTGCATATAGCTTTCTGCAATGCACACTTCTAGTTAGCTAGGAACACAAATGAACTACTGAGTTCTGACCCCTCTGTTACTTACATACTGTGCATTTTCATTTGCAAGACTTTCTCCCTAGTTCCCTGGGATGTGCTACTATAGCAGACAAAATCTTAGAAAGCGTAGGAATAGAATAAACATTTTTTTAATATCTTTTTATTTCTGACTCTTATTCTTGGAAGTGGCCAGTTCATGCTTCTCATTTTCCCAAGGCTCTGTGCTGGTCCAACTCTCCCTCTAGTGGTAATTTGTTTAATCTGCCCATAAATTAACTAAAATATATGCTTTAGACCAGTGGCATTCAAAAGGTCGTCGGCTATTCACAATAAGAAATATATTTTATATCTAAACACCATTTACACATGCATATATAATGAAAATAAAAAAATTCACAACAATATTTCCAACTTTGTACAATATACTGTGGTATTTTCTATTCTATTTGTCTTTTATTTAGTAAATTGTGTTAGTTATTATCCACTAAACTGATTTAATGATTTCAACCACCAATAAGTTGCAATATGCTTTGAAAAACAATACTTTCAACTATTATTAAAACTGTATTAACCTTGTGATTTATAAATAGATATTTATTCCAAATAGAGACACGCAGACATGCACACAAAAACTGCCTGTGACCAAATACCTGATGACCTGCAAACCTTATTACTTTATTTTATTTTTGTAACACATTTGTATACTTGGAAAAACCTTGAAGTAAAGAAGCCTGCCTAACTTTGCATAACTTAGTTAAAGCTAAAAGGGGTGAATTATGAAGTTATATTCAGGGATTTTAGGAATAGGGTCCCTTTGTTTAACTAACTCTTATGCAGATGCTTCTTGGGCCTACTATGGCTATCAAATGGTTTTGTCTTCTACAGTACAGCTGGAGGGTAAAGTCAGTGACAGAGAGTACCACCAGAGCCCCAGGAGCCTGGCAGGGTCTGCTGATCCCACTGGAGAAAAGGTTTTGTCCAGTCCATTGGCTTGCAGACAGTGAATGGCAGAAATCCAAATCACAACAGGTTAAATACATAGTTCTAGAAACAAATTAGAATTGGATAAATACAATGATAATACTGAGCATAGTAGCCAGCTGGAAGACTTCTGGAAGACTGAAATACAGTCCAAGGCAGAGGTAAATATGACTCCTGGGGCAATGTGACAGTATGGAAGGAAGGAAATCTAGGTCAGAAAACAAGCCAAGGTCATCATCAGAGGCTAACTCAGACAACGATGTTGTTATTTGCAGCAAATATGTCCCAGAATACCTTCTTGCTCCCCTTCTCTAAGAACTGGATCTCACCCACAGGTCCTACTTAAGAGGCAGATGTAGTACCCATAATAATGCCATGTAACTCAAATTCCTGGCCCCAGTAGATTGGATTGAGGTGAACACCCAGCCCTAGTTGTACTAGACAGATATTTTCCTGACAAGGAATTTGTTCACTGAGCATATAAAGTTTTACATCCCTGGAGGGAAATGTCTGGTAGAACTTTAATGAGTTAGCAGTGTTTGATCACTCTGCTTGTACCCCAAAGGCAAGTAAACCGACTGGCTGAAGGTGTATAAACCAGACCCAGAAAAATAAGATAGAGACAAGACAAAAAAGGAAGGAGAATGTAACCTCACTTTCTGACATTTTCTTTCTTTTTGTAGTCCCTCATGAAACTCAGTTATAGTTCTTTATCTTGGGTGCATTGAGATAATCCTGTGTCTTTCCAAAAGCAGCCTCTTTTGCTTAAGTGAGTTAAAACGCATGTCCATGTCTTATATCCAAATAATCTTTACTAAGCCAGCATAAAAGAAGCCTGTGCCCTCTCTCAAGCAAGACACCTTTGAGCTGTCAGCACCCCACTGGGAGTATGGACTCAAAAAGGAAATTATGGAGAATTCAGACATTGGATATAACAAAAAGTGTCTCACACAAATTATAGCATCAGGAGCTAATGCACAAATTGGGTCACTCCTACCATCTTCCTCAAGAATCTTGGAGCAGTAGTTTTTAGAGATAGAAGATAAGAAATTACAAATGTTAGGGGAAAGGGACATTTTTCTCAACTGTGTCAGGAGAAGTAGAGGTCTGGACTTCCTGGAAGACATTAAATTATGGAGGGTTTAACAGACAGAATAGATACAGGTAGAGGAGAGATAAAAACTGACTGCCTACCACTGTTCCAGATTTCTAGATAGAAAAGATACTGAGAGTTCACCAGGGGAAGAAAATTTATAAAATGGTTTAAGGCAAGAACTGTTCATAAATAAAGACTATGAATTAAGCAAAATATTCCCTGTGATCAATATCTTGGATACTTAAGCATTGCTCTAGTTGCAGTAGATAATGTGAATTTATTTGACAGCAGCTATTTTCTTCTAATTTTCATAACAAAACTCCCAATTTTGCATGTAAAGCACCATGTCCAGCCACCAGGGATGTAAATTATGACAATCTCAATCCCATTTTTGGTAGTTGATTTGAGACTAGAACTGCAATCCAATTTTTACTAATGAGACATAGGATTATGTCTACTACAGGCTTTTGAGAAAAATGTTTCTCCTTAATAAGAAAGAGTATCTGAGAAAGTAGTCATTTTTTTCCTCCTCTTCTCTTCTTTATTGCATTGAAAATTGTCATGTCAGGATATGACACCTGGGCTGTGGTCGCTATTTTGCATCAATGAGGGGAAGGTCAAGATAACCATAGACAAATAATCCTTAAGCCCTGACTTTCCTGAGCTCTTGGTGAACCCTAGAAAAGCCTATTACCAGAATTCTTAAGTGAATCAATAAATTTATGTTATTTAAACTGCTTATGGTTGTGTAATCTGTTGCAGCCAAGAGCATCATAATTGATAAAATAAATGAAGGGAAGCAGACACATCCAGCAGAAGGAAGTGAACAGAGGCCAAAGTCCTATATTGAGCAAAATAGCAGAAGATTGTAGCACTGAAGGAAACAGTATAAAAATAAGATTCCTAATGAAAGTTCAATATCAGAGCCAACAATGATTTGTCTACGCAAAGCAAGGGGACAAGGAATTGTTTATACTTGGGTGGGAGTGGTGGTGGTAAGGTGCTGTTCTTGAAGGTACATTTGGGTTTCCATCCATTTTGAAGGCATGAAATCTAGCATATAAGCTTCTGGTGGACTCCTAAATCCATTTAAGTAAACAGATGAGTGACAGGCCATTAGGGTATAGTCTGATAGTACTAGACAAATTTCCACACAACTGATTACTTCCTGGGTCTGTAATTGGAATGTTAAGTTAATGCTTTACCAAGTACTTTTTATTTTATGTCATGTTTTATAGACTGTTAAAACTAAAGGTGTCATTTTATATCTTTAATCCAACTGGGAAAGCATATACAAACACTAAGTTTGGAGAAAGCAGAAATAGAGTTGAAAGTTTTATTTTAAAGCAAAGATTGTGGGGTAGTGGAAAACAGGAACAAAGCGCTAGCAAAGCTAGAATGAGAAAACCTGGATAAAAGGGAATTGCTTCAGTGTATGCTGGTGTTTGCAAATCTCCTTCTTAGGCTGGAAGGGACATCCTTGGTTTGTCTTTCTAAAAGAATGAGGGGCAGCATACATATGCAGGCAAGAATAGGTATAGCAGATAATGAGCCCTGGTGTACTGACTCCCAATCCAATTCCCTTCCTACTTCATCCCTATTGCTAAGTTGAAGCTATAGACAAGGATAAAAATGGTGATAAATAAGAGAGCTCCAAAATGAGAACCAGCCCTGGAAAGACCCCAAGGCTTCCCATAACACACTTCGTGATGTGTTAAAAATTCCATTTATTTCACTTCCCTTTTAAACCACCTTGGTGTTAAAAGCCATGGGTTCCTATCAATGGTTAAATCATCAGCCCTCCTGGCAGAAAGCGCTGAGAGTGATCAGTGTACATAGACGCATAGACCTTATTTTCTTGAGGAAATAATATTCTTATTAAGTCATTGAGTCAATATTCTACTGTTTGAATTTTTTCCATTCCTGATATGATTGCAGTGAAATGTCAGCTAAGACACCTTTATATAGATGTAACAAAGTTTACCTGTGATACCAAAATCTTCTCCTTTTTGTCTACTGGTTTTCCATGGATGTTCCCCTTTCCTAGGGAATGTTATAACTTTTAATTTAAGAAAAAGTAGTTGATCTTACAGTAATTTGATATGTTTTCCTCTTTTTCTTGTAGTTAAGAAAACTATGTCAATAGGAGACATGCCCTTTTCTCATTCTTTCTAAATTCATGCATTCAGCCCTCGCTACTATTGTAAGGGACTTTAAATTTAGAGATCGACCAAAGAAAAGCTGGCTTTTTTGGTGATGGACACTTGCTGAGCTGTACAAACAAGCTGAGGCAACTGCAGTTGGTATTGCGTACATCTCACTATAGAGATCTATACAATACTCCATAGATCTATCTGCACTATCTCTGCTGGATGGAGGATATGGTCACCCACACAGCCTAGTGCTCTGGAGGAGCTGTTAAGACTCTACCTCTGTAAGACATACCTATATAGGCCAAAGAGAGGTTTAGACTCTTCAGTCACCTACCTTAAAACCAGTGAAAGAGTTGGAGGGCAGGATAACAGGGACTATTGTCATTATTTCTTTTTTGTTCATACAACCCTTAAGTGGGCTACAGGGAACTTTATAAAGATTAATTAATACACTGCATCTTATCTACTTATTTGAGAAGGAAAACCTCTACATATAGCACTGACAGATATAGAAAATTTATAATATTTGAGACACACTTATACTAATAAACTACTGCTTACCTAAAATTTAAGTTTGACTAGAAGTCCTTTATTTTATTTGGCAAACCTACATATATAGCAATGCTGAAATGCCCCAGGTCCCTATAAAATATTTTTGTTAAGTCCCATCCCTTTTCAGATGAGGGGATTTGGTCAAGTATTTTATTTTTACACAAGATATAAGACTAGGAATGTGATGTAGCAAGTAGTAGGATGGTCTAAAAATATTTAGATTTATTGAAAATATGGCCTTTCTTCTTTACTCATCTAAGTGCTATTTTTCAAATAAAGAATTATTTATTCCACTTTTTATTTTTTCAGAAAATATTAATATTGATAGAAATCATGCCAGATATTGTCTTTCCAACTCCAGTCGTCATTGAGGTCCGGATGTTTTCAGGCCAAAGGACAGAAAACCTACTGAAGCCCTTTGTTGCAAGTACTCAAGAAAGTAAGTCCACTCTGTTCTGTAGGGACAAGACAACTAATAGCATGGTCCATGCAGCGGTGCTGGTTCTCAAACCTGTTTGCCACCTGTCCATGACAAAGTAGGTACAGAAATTAAGAATCGGATTTTTAAAAAAACATTTATTGGGTGTCGGGCAGATGAGAGGGGGGACAAAGGATGGGTATATATATACATTATAAGTGCGATGTGCAGTGTCAGGGGGATGGACACGCTTGAAACTCTGACTCGAGGGCGGAGGGAAGGCAAGAGCAATGTATGTAACCTTAACATTTGTACCCCCATATTATGCTGAAATAAAAAAAAAATTTATAACTTGACAGATTAATTTTTGATGAATCTAAAAATTTAAAATAAAAGGTCTTCTATATGTTTTATGTTTCAGATTATATTAATAATTATCTTTTAGAAAGAATTTAATTTTTAGAATAGTTTTTTAGATTTATAGAATCATTGTGAAGATTTATTTGCTTCTATTTTCTGGAATAAATTGTGAAGAATTAGTATCATTTTTTATTTAAATGTTTAGCATTAATAGAATTCATCAGTAAAGCCATCTGGATCTGTGCTTTCTCTTTTGGGAGAATTTAAATTATTGCTTCAATTTCTTTAATAAATATGGGCATATTCAGATTATCTATTTTTATTTGAGTTTTGATAATTTGTATCTTTCAAAGAATTGGTTTGTTTTATAAAAATTATCATATCTGGGGACATGGAATTGTTTGTAGTATTCCTTTACTATCCTTTTACATCTGTGGGTTTAGTAGTGATGATCTATTAATTAATTTAGTTTCCTATTGCTACTGTAACAAATTGCCACAGATTTAATTGCTTAAAACATCATAGATTTATTTTCTTTCAGTACCAAAGTCTTAAAAACATTTACTGATCTAAAACCAAGCAGTTGCTACAACTGGTTCCTTCTAGAGGCTCCAGGAGAGAATCCATTCTTGTCCCTTCTAGTTTTTGGAGGCCACACGTGACCCCCTCAGCCATCTTCAAACAAAGCTGCATAACATCTTCTTCCCCTCTGAACCACCTCTCTCTCATGAGGACCTTGTGATTACACTAATGTATCCAAGATAATCTCCCTATCTCAAGATTCTTAATTTAATCACATCTGCAAAGTACTCATTGCCATATAAGGTAACAACATAGTCACAAATTCCAGCAAGTAAAACTTCTTTGAAGAGAGAGCATTTTTCAGCCTACCACAATCTCTATTTCTGATATTGCTAATTTGTGACTTCTTCTATTTTTCTTCATTAGCTTAGCTAGATATTCATAAATTTTATTGATTTTTAAAAATAGTTATTTTATTTTTTCTGTTTTTAGTTTTATTGATTTATATTTTATTATATGTCTCTTCTGCTTGCTTTACAATTAAATTGCTTTTCTTTCTCTTGTTTCCTAAACAGTAAGCTTGGATTATTGATTTTAGATCTTATTTCTTTTCTGAAATATTAATCTAATATTATAAATTTTCTTCTAAGTACTGCTTTCATTATATAGCATAAATTTAATAAGTTATATTTTAATTTTCATTTAGTACACATGAATTTTTAAATTTATTTTGTGACCTCTTTTTCTTCATGTCTTATTTACAAGTATGTTGCTTAATCTCCAAATATTTTGGAATCTCCCAGCTATGTTTCTGTTTTTGATTTCTACTTTAATCCCTCTTGATCTGACAACATACTTTCTTTTCAATTTATTAAGTTGTGTTTTATGCCCAGGAATGTGGTCTATCTTTGTGAATTTAAGCTTCAGAAGAATGTGTACTATGCTGTTGGATGGAGTATTCTCTAAATGTCAATTCACTCAAGTCTATTGATAGTATTGCTCAGGTCAACTATATTCTTCCTAATTTTCTGCCTGCTTGTTCTATCAAGTACTAAAAGAAACATTAAAGTCTCTAAGTGTAATAGTGGATTTTTCTATTTCTCATTTCAGTTCCATAAGTTCTTGTCTCTTGATGTATTTTGATGTTCTGTTGTTAGGTACATACATGTCAAGTATTATTATGGCTTCTTGGAGAATTGACCCCTTTTGTCAATAATGTTCCTTTTTCTGAAATCTTCTTTGTCTAAAGTTAACATACTACTCTAACTTTTTTATTTATTATTATTAATGTTGGCATTGTAAGTCTTCTTCTGTCCCTTTACTTTTAATATATCTCAGTATTTATATTGAAAGTGGTTTTGTGGTGACAATATATAATAGGACCTTTAAAAAAATTACTCTGACAAATCTTTCTTTTAACTGATATATTTAGAGCATCCAAATATAAAGTGATTGTTGATATAGTTGGAATAGTATCCACCAGGTCTGTAAGTCTTTTCTATAAGGACACTTATTCTCTGTTAAGACTCTCATGAGATCTTTTTATCTGGAAGTAGGTAAAAAGTAGTTATTGAGAATGCTCTCATCTGATTTCAGAATGGTTTCTTTTCTCCTCTTTCTGCCAGAACCAACAGGGGATTATTCTTGACTCTTCACTATAAGAAACTGGTGGGATTCCTGAAGGTGAATGCCATGAAATTGTGGGGAATTCCTAGGACTGCAGCCTCCAGGAATTTCTCACTCTTAATGCCAATCCACATTCAACGTCCTGCAATTTCTCAAAATTACCACATAAATGTTCTTAACAGTTTATAGTACTAAAGGTTTCTTCTCTAGGTAAGGAGAAATTTAAAAAGCTCTATGTATTTGGGTGCTTCTGCACATATCGGGGTAGCAATTTTCCATTCTACTTCAATTCTCTAATTAGCCTGAAACAAGGTGTTGGTCTTAAGTTTGTTCAGATTGTTCTTATTTTAGATAAAAGAGTAATAGCTTCCAATGCTCTTTTTTTAAACATTGTAAACAAAAGTTTAATTAATTTCTTACTATACTTTACAAAAGTCACTATCAAAGATGGATTGCAAATTAAAGGAAAAAAAATACTTCACAGAAAATAATTTAAGAAGTACTATTTGAAATAACATCAGACTCCCCTAGGCTCGTTGTGTCATACCCCCAGGGAGTATGTCTGGGCAGTGAGTGTGTGTGGGGGGGGTGGGCAATGTCCTTGTCTGTCCACAATACAAATCCTACATGAGAAGCTCCCCCACCCCATAACAAATACACTAGTAGGGATGCCCATTTAGTCATTTTCCCTTAGGCCTATGTGAAACTGGGCAGAAACAAGACCCAGTTTCTCTCCAACCTCTGCCCCTCCTCCAGAGGGAATTACTGTAAGAATGAAACACAGAAGCATGTAAGCATGAACCAAAATTTTTATTATTATTCTGAGACCTCAGGCCATGGAATACACAGAAAAGCCTGAATGAGTTTGAGGAGGAAGGAAGAGGAGGGACGGTCAGAATTGAGGTTTTCATGTTTGTGAGGTACATGAAGAATATTCCCTTCCATGGTGAGTCTTCACACTGGTCCCGTGTCCATGATGAGCTGCATACCAGTCTTAGGCTACCAACTTCCCAGCTGGCCTAGTCCTTGAACTTGCAGACATAGGGTAACCTTGTATCACAGTTGTAATCTTTCCACTTCAGAAATCCTGGAGAGACAGAAGACATAAAAAAATGGGGTAGGGGGAAGCTTGTGAACCTAATGAAGAGGCATCTCAGGTTCTGGCCTAGGAATTAAAGCCTCTCTCAAATCTTTACCAGTGGAAGGAGACACACATACACACAAAAGAGAGATGGGAGAAGCCAAACCAGTGTTGCATTTCCTAGCTCAGGAAAATTCTCTGAGGGTTAAGCTCAGGAATGGGGTGTGAGGGGTGGAAAAGGTTGGGAGAGGTGGCTCCTCTGTTTCTTACCTGTGCTTCTCGACAGGCTACCACAGTGGCCAGGGTTTGCGATGGTAGAAGGATCTTTCTCCCAGGCAAAGTAGTTGAGCACATCAGAGTTGCTCCACTCCCATCCATCCCCATTGGGCTCATATCCCTGTAGAGTAGAGGAGGCAGCCAGGTGAAGGGAGAGGCCACTACAGCTCTCCTCAGGGATCCCCTTAGCTGTAACACCTGACTCCCTCCCAGCATCAGGGAACCCCAGATGCTCCTCCAGATGCTGCTCTAGCGCCCTCTACATTGGAAAGCTCTTCCTTAACTGCTCTTCCCCACTGGCAAATCCCAGCCAATAATCACAAGACCTCTGAAACTACTCAATGTACTATGTTACTTCCTGAACAGTAATTGGTGGTGCATTTGTGATTAGCCTTGGAATCTCAAAGACAATGTTTATTATATAGAAGGCAAAAACTGATTCTATCTTTATTTAGGATTCCCTCAAAATAGTACATACAGACTCCCTGAAGCCCAGAGGACTGATTAACAAGACCTCATATGAGAATTGTGTAAAACACTTGACAAGAGGTGGATTAACTTCATCTGAAATCTAGCGACCTCCAAAGAACTCAGCTCTTCTCTTGGCCTCAAGGACTTCCCTTTCCCCCAAACATCCCCCAGAACTTGCATTCCACTCCTGTGGTACTTTCTGGACAGGTACAGGGAACAGGGAGTGGGCCTGGTGACCATGGCCACCTGAGAGGTAGCAGAGAGGGGAGGATACAAGCGCACCAGAGTGGGGTCGTGGAGTCCAATCCAGATGTTTGAGTAGCTGTTCGCAGTGCGTTTGACCAGGGAGGACACGAAGGATCCCTCAGCCCCACTGAGCACAGACACC
>VBSM01002608.1:112676027-112699422 GCA_008086735.1 Cheirogaleus medius
CCTTTAAAATCTTTCAGTGATTTCTCCATTACCTACCCTTCTGATTACCTATTACTTCACAGCAAACTACCCCAAGTGACTTAAAACAATAATTGATTATTATTTCTCATGGTTCTCTGAGGCAACTGGGTTAATCTGCGTGGCTTTCCCTTGGGGTCTCTCATGCAGCTGCAGATAATGACTGGAGCTGGAGTCATATGAAGGATGAAATGGATTGGTCCTCAAAGATGAACACACGCGTTTGGTGGTTGGTCTAATTATTGGCTGGGAACTCAGCTGGGACTGTTAACTAGAGCTCCAATGCAAGGCTTTCCCTGTGGCTTGAATTTCTTCCAGCATGGAGGTGTTAGGATAGTAGGACTTCTTTTACTGTTGGTGAGGACTCCAAGAGGGCAAAACTGAAGCTGCCAGTCCTTTTAGACTAGGTCATGAAATCACATAATGCCATTACCACCATATTCTATTGGTCAAGCATAAGTTTGTATTTCCAGCACCCAGTGCATTAAACCCTCAATATTGTTTATTGAGTAAATTAATATATTCATTCACAATAATTTTAGCAATTATGGCAACTGCTTTTAATTTCATAATGCTTTACAGATTGAGAAGGTCTGAATTTTAATTTTATTTCTTTTATTAAATGTGTTATTTTGAATACACGACTTTATCCCCCTGGACCTGCATTTCTCAATTCTCCAATGATGATGTTCGACAAAGAGAGCTCTGAGATATTCTGCAATTTTCCAATTGTTAGCTGGAATGCTAGAATATTATGAATGTGGGTCAAGAAATACCCTGCAAAACATAGCTAGTGCTTCCATATTAAAATTTCACCAGTCTTTGGGAAGGCTATCTTCTTAACTTATTGCATCAGAGAGATCATTTGTCAGTGAGCCTTGGAAAAAGTAAACCACGGGGTGTCCCAAAGCTCGCTATACAAAGAAAAAATTTTGTAATGAATACTTTGTAAATAAAGGTACATTTAGCTACAATTTCTCATTTTCCCTATGTATGGTGACTTTTGGGACACCCTGTATTATAAAACCATCCTGGAAATGTAGCTATGACAGAGAGTTTTCACTCTATTATTTTGTATTGGCTATTAAAAAGAACTTATTCTCAAAATGAAAGCATACACCCACTGTGATCTCCTTGCAATGTTTGCATAAATAGAATGAACTTAAAAAATCATCACATAGTATTTTAGATTAAATAAGTTTATTTAAAGGGTGATCATTTTTTAAGCTCTGTGTACTTAATCCTTATGAGGCTATAGAAGAAAGAACACTTTCCTTAGAGGATTTAACATGACAACTGGAATATATATGAGAAATTACCAGGGAACAATCTGATCACTAAAGACCACTGTCATTCAGAACATCTTTCAAAAATTAGTAGTTCTTGAGGGCTGCAGTTTGTTTTCAATTTCTCTTTGTTCTAGGGGCTAATTTGAGTCCAGCAATTATATACATTATACATTATATAAAGACCAATGATATACATTAAGATACTATAATTTGATTTTTAAAAAAGCAGAATAGGAACCACAGATCAATGCAGAATTGCATTCTATGGAGAAGAGTGCTCCGATGGTCAATTTTTAGAGACCAGTTTACTAAAAATAAAAAAGAAAGAAATCAAGAGCAGGAGGAATACAAATCAGGTAATCTGAGGTCTCTTAAAGATAGCTCAAGATATCTGAACTGTGGTTTAGTTGGAGTTAAGAACCCAGAGTAAAGGGAACTTTGCTTCTTTGGCATTGCATTTCATGGCCCGAAAGGAAGAAAGAAATTTCATAGAAAATACTGCTCAAAGCACAGGGTGTAACATCCAAGGCCATCCGTTTTACACATTTCCCTCCTCTTCTTCTCTTTATGTTTCATAGCTCAATCTTACTTGTTTAGGTAAGAATGAAGACATGAACAAGATCCTGTTGTACTTGAAGGGAAGACAAAGAGTTAGGGCAAAATGGGGACGCAAGCCTGAAGATTAGATAAGGAAGGTAAAGTAACCAGATATGCCAAACTAAGCTGTAGGCAGAAAAGAAATGGCATGTCTCAAACCTGGAGTTGATCCACGGAGTGCCAAGGTAGAGCAGTGAGTGTCATCAGGGGGCAGAACACTCCTATGACAAATTTAAGTGGGCAGTGCTCTTGGAGGGTAGAGTGAGAAGTGCCAGCTCCAGCAACAAAGAGTACTTGGAATTAGGTGACTCAGCCAGAGTAGGGAACCCAGGTGTGTGGGGTGGAAGGCAGAATGAGGTTGGGCTTCCTATAGAATTCTAGGTTGGAAATTATCTGAGAGAGTATGGATGCTTTAAGGTTATGGTGCTCTCTCTTTACTACTCCTGATGTTCCCCTGAGCCTTCGGATACCCATTCTCATACACATTTGTCCCCATGCCAACTCACACAGTCAACCAGAGAAAGGCATGATGATTCAGAGTTTAGGGTCGCAAAGCAGACAGACCCATCTCACAGGGCTGTGCTGGGAATCATATATTAATAAAATAGTGCATGGATATCAGTAGCTGCCTAGCATATGATCACACAGTAAATGACAGCTAATAATAATATTATCTTCAGTGACAGCACTATAAGAAATGCTCAAAAATTTTCAGTGAAACAACAGAAATATGATTTGCAGATGGAGGTTATAGAGAAATGACTACTTTAAGTCATTTCTGTGGCTTACCAATTAGTTACAATCATTTTGATCTATTCTTTAACCTTTAAAAATGTTCCCTTGGGAACATCAAGCAAGCAATACTTGTCCAGCCTTTTATACTCTCTATATATACTTAAATGCAATAAAACCATCTTACTTTTGAGAAGATACTCAGATGTTATGAATTCTGGAAATCACTTATTCAGAAATTTAGTGCTACCAGAGAATTGCCACTAAATTTTGCAGAAGCTCATCTATTAATAATTATAACTGCCATTCATTCAGCACTGATTTTGTGCCAGGCACTGTACTGAGAGCACTACATAAATTATCATATTTATGCTTACCCTCATATTTCACACAAGAGAATGAAGATTCGGACAGATTGGATACTTGGCCACAGTTCCACAAAAGGAACAGAATGGGGGTTAAAATCTAAACACCAAATCTAATGCTTGTAATCACTGCTACTGGCTTCTAGAGGAAAGAGAATGGGGAAGAAAAAAAAAAAAAGATAAGAGTATTGGCCTTTGCAATAAGGCTATTTACTTCTACATCATGAGAGAGGAAATGATTTTTTTAGTGTTCAATTTAGCATTAGCATTGGGATGAATCTGACATTTAGAAGACCTAAGCCCAGAAAATCAGATTACTGTTATACATGGAGGGCATTGTAAACACCAGGGAAATTCTATGACCAACAACCAAGTGTAGTTATTTGCTAAGCTACATTAACCTAATGGATATTAAGGAAAAGAATGTGCTCTGTGGAGTTATCAGATTCTCTTTACTTACTCAAAGTACAATGCCATCAATTATTTATTTCTAGAAAAAGACTTATATTTCTTCTGTTGTTTTTATAATAAGTTTTTCAGGTGCCACGAGCTCCCACTTCCGTTTAATTGAGACTATTGTCTAGAGTGTCAATACTGTTCATTAGTTCCTTTTATCTTCAAAACTACCCTGCATGTTAGGCAGGGCAGGTGTTAATTAACTCCACATTATAAGGAAGAAATTTAGGGTCAGAGAGGGAGCCTGACTTAGTTTATGCCACACTGCACATTAGTGCCCACATCAGGATGAGAGCTGAATTCCACCCCTGAATTCTTCCTTCTTGATACTAGACACACTATTTCATTTTGATTCACATTCTTTGAGCATTCAGCAACAATTAATTAAATCCGAAAGACCCAATTAACTGCTCTCTGACTTGGTAGGTTTTTGAAATGTTTCCCTCCAGTCAATGGATTCATTAATTTTAAAACATCTTATTTGCTTTCTGCTAATGGAATTTTCACCAAGTGATTGGTTAGTTACCTTTCCAAGCCTCATGTGGAGTTTAAATGTCATTTTATACAAAGATATTTACTGCATGGTATAGTGGTCTAATTAATTTTTGAGAGCAAATAGAAATTGTTTTAAGTTATTCTTGTCTGCAGTTGGACCATAAGCCTTGATAATGTTCCTGATATTTCTTGAGTATGTGTAGGTACCCACATGTGTGAATTTTGGTGTACATGTATATGAATATGGTTTCAGAATGGTGATTTTGCTTTGTGAAAATTAACACACATGTTTCATGATTTTTAGGTGGTATCTTTTTCCACAGTGGTTCCAGTTCTAAGTAAGAAAAGAGCTTGATTTTAGTAAGTGGAGAGGTAAGAAAATCTGCATGCCTAAAGGGCACAGAACAAACTCATTGTGAGAAACATAGCTTTTCAAATCCATGCCAGTAATTCCAAGGAATGGGTACAAGCCAAAGCCCATTAGATACAGCTTTCTTCAACCAAGGGGATGGATTGAGGATAAATGTCAAGGGAACTGCAGTGGTGCTCAGGAATTGGTATTGAGTTTACAGCAATCTTGGGTAAAGGTGTTGTCAGAGTTCTAAAGAGAAGATTTTCAAAACTGGACTATGTTCTCCTGCAAAACTCAAGTGCAAATTATGAAACTAGGCTGAAACTCAGGCAAACTGAACTGGCAAACAATCTAGGTAAGAATAATTTGTCTCAAGGATATGGGAGACCTGAGAATTGACCCCAACTAAGAAATTGACCTTTTCTAGTTCAGAGGTATGATAGGAGAATCTAGTGAGATCAAAGATATAAAAATACTTTGGGAATACTATGATGTAACCAAGAACAAGCATTTGGATGATATTAACATTATTTTTTTCAACATGCCTACATCTCAAGTTTCATTGTATTCTTATGAGGTCACATGGACTTGGATTTTTATACCTTTTTAGTATATATATAAATATATTTTTCAAACAACTCATGACTTACTCAAGGTCAGCAGGAGAACTAAAATTGGCTTCTAACTCCTCCAAAACAATTTTTTTCTATATTAAATTTTAAGTGGAGCTTATGGTGGTGAACATTCATATTTCCCAATATGTGAAAGACGTGGACAGTTCCATTTGCTCTATTTTATGAAGAGGCACTAGCAGCAGGAACTTGAGTACTAGGACATTTGCTCCTTCCTATGGCTTAGCACATTTGGTTTGAGGAAAGTCAAGAATTTGACCTTTTATCCCAACAGGTTCATAAATGCAGGTATTCAACCTGCAGGGTATGTGCATGATTCAGTAAAGCTTTCTCCTCTGTGGAGGATGTGACTCACGGTTCAGCACTACTAATGGGGACAGAGGGGTGGTCAGGGATATTGCTTTCAAATAGAGAAGGCAGCAGGAAAAGCTCCAAGTGTTTGAATTATTTACCAGAACATGCTTATCTTGGTGTTTTTGGCTTACGCTCAAAGCCAAAGTAGAGATTCTCAAATCAGGGATTATAGCCACGAATCACCTCTCTCCCAACCATAAGAAATATCTTAGTGATTCTCTAAAATGGGTTTTAATTGTCTCACAGGGTAATGGTTGGTGGTAAACGAAGTCACTTTGTCTCTCTGGTTGTATACTTTATATATGCTTTAAATAAAGTGCTAAGGCCCTTTCTTTCACTTTGTGAAATCAGGAATGCAGCAAGCAGAACAGCCATCAGGCTGCTGTTTAAGGGCATCTTCATAAACATTTCTTGCCAGCAAGTCATGGCGGTGGACATGGTGTTGGTTTCTGGGAGAGAATCCAGAACCACACCAAGAACACAGTTTTGAAGAAGAGTAAATAACTGGGCTTTTAAGTGAGAAATGAGCTTAAATATTAGCTCTGATAGTTTCTGATTACATGAGATAAGGCAAGTACTTAATTTCTTTGCATCTGTTTCATTGGTGATAAAATGGAGAGAACATTTCAAGTTCTTCTGAGAATCAAAGACAAACATCGACCTTCCTGGCACAGCTTGAGGGGAATGAGGCTGGAACAGGCCCGATAAGATCCATTCATTCCAAAGTTCACATTCTAGCTCACTCTCCTACTGACTGTGTGTCTGAGTTCTGCTCATGTCATCTCAACCTTAGTTTGTAAATTTTTTTTCCTCCATAAAATGGTGATGATAATATTGACCATCCAAGAGTTTTTGGGGGACGAGCAAATATTTGATCCTACCTAACATCTTCTGAATCATCCCCTCTGTCCAACTGTCTACACCCACTTTTCCTTCCCACCCTTTCCTTCCTACCCCTTTTGCCTATAGGTGTAAGGTACTTGGGCTGCACCATTGAGGCCATAGTCATCTATCATATCCCACCATCTCGTCTAACCATCTCCAGATGGAATCTGTGCCCAGGATTATGTTTTATTATTTATTGCTCCAGAACTATAGACCCCATTTTTATTTATTTGGGTAAAAACCAGATAATCTTTCCAACTAAATGCTAATGAGACAAAACTAGAAAATTATAAAGATCTTTGTGGAGACATAATTTTTTAAGCAAGAACAGTTTTAAAGAGTGCTCATTCATTGTACTATGATAAAGTACACACCTGGGGAAATTTTTCTTTTTTCCTTTGTGTGTGTGTGTGCATGTATTTGGTTATTCAGGCATTTTTGAAGGGAATTGTTTTCCACATACAAAGTTGGCCACTAAAAATGTTGACATGATTTAAGGCTCTGCCTCGAGGGGAGAGGGGGGCATGGGCAATATACATAACCATAATATTTGTACCCCCATAATATGCTGAAATAAAAAAAATTTTAAAAAAATGTTGACATGACAGTAGATATCTGGAGATCATTCAACATTTATTTAGCTACTATATGGGTAGGTCATCATATTCATACTACGTTTGATTGATTATATATGGAACATTGGGGGGTGTTTGGGGGACATGTAATCTGAATTTCTCTAATTGTTTCTTCTTATGAGGTCACATTAGGAATAAATATTTGAATTTCACTGACTTTTGACTACCCTTGCTAATGAGGGTCTTCTGAAAAATCTCCCTTCTTGCCATCTCAAGAATTTCTGCAGATTTACAGGATTATTTGAGATGGGTTTGTGGGCAAGTCTTCTGTTGTTGCATTTCCACTTCCCAGTAGGGTCTGCACTGAAGTCTCCCACAAGGTACCACCACTGATGTGTCCTGTGCACAAAGTCACTGTCACCACAGATGCTCATGTAAGAGCCCTTATGCCTGGATGTGGACTAAAAAAGTACATATGGAGTGGAGGAGGGAAAGATGGATCTCCCCACTTCATGTCACACCCAGTGTGAGGATTCCCAAACAAATGCCAAGGTCTCTTACTGCTTTGGCATCCCTTGTACCTGAGTCCCATTGTTTCAGTGCATTTTTATTGAAACAATTGTTTCCATTTCTGTTAGACACAGTCTGTCTTCGCATATGGTGGATGCGAATACATGGATGTGAATGATGGAGCTGGGGCAGGTTCTGTGTTATAGTCACCACACTGTACTTATAGTCACTCTTCTCTCCTGGCCCAGGCATTATAACAGAGTCAGCCTTTTCTG
Organism: Cheirogaleus medius; assembly: GCA_008086735.1. NCBI lineage: Eukaryota > Metazoa > Chordata > Mammalia > Primates > Cheirogaleidae > Cheirogaleus > Cheirogaleus medius. The sequence continues at coordinate 112,683,563 of VBSM01002608.1, forward strand.
CCTGATCTTCTTTTCTGGATGCATTATCTCCTAAAAGACTCTCCAGCCTCCTAGAAATAGTATTTGAATGGGTTCATTGAGACATGTCTGAACTCAAGATACAGACTCAGTTTAGGCTCATTCTGATGCTTGGGGGATATCCAAGAACCCAGGATAAATTTATGTGCTCACCTTGGTAAAGAAGTGACATGAATAGAAAGTAAAATGCAAAGAGAGACACAAGAGATGGGGAGACCAGTTAAGGTGGGAAAATACTATACAGAGAAGAAAAAAGGTATACCCAGACCACCAGCACAATAGTATTAGTGACATTTGATATTTGCCACACATTTCATCAGTTCATCTTTTTATTGGTTCTTTACAGTGCGGAACAAAGGAGAGCTAGAATTGAATGGATGTTAGTAATTCAAATTTACATGTGAGGAAACTGAGTCTCAGGGAGGAGACATGACCTAAGTGCAAACATTTGATGAGATATGAAGCCCGGTTAAGAACCTAAGTAGTAGTAATAGGTGCACCTGCAGTACAATTTTGATTATGGGAAGTAGAGATTATTTTGATTTTTGATATTTAAATTTAAGAATTCCAAGAAGAAATGTAAAACTGGAGGAGCAAGGTCAGGTTTAGCATTTCCCGGTGGAGTCATTTATTTGAGATAATCCCTGAATCCATTTGGTGTGGGGTGACTAAAAAATAAAACTAAATGGGAGCAGTGGAATGGCCAGAATCTTCCAATCAGGCAGAAGTTGTGGAAGACAGTCATTTAGGCAGAAGCAGTGTTTATATCCCTCTTTATTCACATTGATCTTGTATTGTTCATAATTCTACTTGTTCATGTCTCTCCAAGTACATCAAGACTCTTCAAGGGCAGGGACTGTGTCTTTGTCTTTTTAATGTGCCCCAGTGCCCAGCACAGGGCTGGAAGTGGAGGATTTCAAAGTGAAAGGAAAATAGACATTGGATAATTCCTTGGTCCCCAGAGATTTTCTCTAGATCCAACTGTCTGTGACATGTAAAATAATGTAAATAAATATAAAGGCTATGTGATTTATTGCTCCTGCCATGTTGCAAAGACAATCTCTGATTATTAAAGAAAAAAACGAGAAAACAGTGGATGTTACCCTGTAGCAAAAATGTAGAAATACAATGATAACTTGTGAAGGTAGACTATTAAACTCTTTTCTAATAGCAAAGGAGGTGGGAAAACAATCCCAGCTCCCTCTCACTGCTTATCAGTGTGTGTTCAGCTTCAGGCTGCACTTGCTTTGCACATTTATTGACCTTTGAAATTACATTCAACACCTAAATAATTCCTGGCACAGCTATTTAGATTGAGTTCCATTATCAAGGCTGCTAGTTTATCAGCTTGAGTAGCTGCATTTATCTTCAGCCTTTGAGACTCAATTATCCTTGAACCAGGAAGACACACCTCAGCAGAAGTGGAGGTGGTCATCTCCACAGCTGTAGCCAGTTAAGATTGGGGACTGGGCAGGGGCCACCAATGTGGAGGATGTTCTAATGGGGTTCTTCCCTCTGCAGACTCTTATATGGGGTTGTAGGAGTCTAAACTTCATCCAAATCAATTCTGCCTAAAGCCCAAATACCTCCAGTGACAAGGAACTCGCTCACCTGAGCAAGGTGTTTTGATCCCATCTCCAGGCTTTTTGCTGCCCCACACTCTGAGCTCACCCATTATAACAGGAAAGGTCATCATAGGTTCTAGCCAGGAGTGAAGGACATACAAGGATGACTTTTTGAATGGGATGGCAACAACCTAATCTTATATTCATCACTGTTGATGCAAGGAGGGTGTGGCAGGTGTTTTGGGGAAAGAAAGCAAAGTGTATCTCTGCTCAGAGACTGGAACAGCAAAATGCAAGATGTGAGTAATTAATCTCTGTTGGGCTGGAGAAGGGGAGGAAGCTTTGAGGCAGAATAACAAGGAGGTCAGCTCCGTTAATTTATTTCCCCTGAAAAAGAAAGGTTTTTTTTTTCTTTTATAACAGAGCTTTCTTTACGAATGCTTTTTTGTTTCATTGCCTCACAGCACCATTTACCAGGCATGAAGAACTCCTCTGAGCCCCCAAAAGGGTAAGATTTCCTTACCTTTCTATCTGTCTCTGCTGTTCTGACTTAAAAAGTAAAAAAATGCTTTAAGGGCAATGTAAAGTTTTAGAGAAAAGAAGCTTTAAGTTGCAGTCCTCCTGTCTGAGACCTAAGTCCAATGTTTTATTAGAAGAGATGATGTTGTCCTTGTCCTTGGATTTTTATATAGAGGCCAGGTTTTGTAGTTAGCAGACTCAGGATCCATTTTTGCTGCTACCTGTGTGATCATGAGAAGATTGTTAGCCTTTGGGTGTTTGGTTTTTTTTTTGTAAGATGGGGTAATTTTCAATCCCTTCCATATCAAATGACTATAAAAGTGTATTGGTGATGTACAAATCTCTATATTAGTACTGTCTGATAGAAATGTAATGCAAACAACATATATAATATTACATTTTTAGTTACAACATAACAAAGTAAAAGAGAATTGATAAAATTAATTTTAATTATATATTTTATTTAGGCTGATATATTCAAAATATCATTTCAACATGTAATCAATATATTAATAAAATTATTATTATTATTATTTGAGATGGTGTCTTACTCTGTCACCTTGAGTAGAGTGCAGTGACATCATCATAGCTCACTGCATCTCAAACTCCTGGACTAAAGCCATCTTCCTGCCTCAGCCTCTCGAGTAACTGGGACTATAGGTGTGAACCACCGCACCTGGCTAATTTTTCTATTTTTATTTTTCGTAGAGACAGGGTCTTACTCTTGCTCAGGCTGGTCCTGAACTCTTCCCCTAACCTTTCTATATAATTTGCTCCCCACCCCCCATTTACTGCATTTGCTGTCTTATTTTCTTTACAGCACTCATCATGGGCTGAGATTACCTTTATTTGCTCATTTGCTAGTTTGTCTATTGCCTGACCCCCACTAGAGTGTGAGTTCCAAGAGAACAGGGGCCTGGTCTAGTTGAGTGTTGTGTCATCAGACTGGACTGCTGTGCCTTTAATCTGCTGACACTCAATAAATATATTTTTTAAAAAGAAAGCATTCATCTCGGAAATAATCAATAATCAAAGAGTAATTAATATTAATAACACATTTCCTGACATGAGTGAGTAGTCCCAGTGGGGCCACTCAGATCAGAAGAGGAGTTGTCAAAGGGAGGGGAGAACATTCTGGGACAATTCCTGGCAGGAAGAATCTAATAAATAAAGAGTGTGTGGCAATTCTTCCTTATCACTTTCAGCCATAGAATCACTCCCATTCCCAGATCCTGGAAGGACACAAGGAAAGCAGCCCACAATACGGAATGTGAATTCAATGGTCTGCTAGTAGCTCTTTCCAGGCAGGGCAGGACAGGACAGGACAAGACAGCTGGCTTCCACATGGAAGGAAATGGTTTTCCTTTCAGATCGCTGCTGTTTGCCTTTGCTTCTTTGCTTCGGGTGCACACATGAAGACACAGGGTCTCTCTGTCTGCCAGGTTGGCAGCTGGTTGATGGACCACTGACAGGGAAACAAAGGAAAATTGCCTGATGTAATACAGAAGTGATGGCCAAGCTCAGGACAGATCATGAGAGGAGATGCCATCTGTATACACACTGTCAGCTGACTTGCCCTCAGAGGAGCAGAGTGTTGCGATAAAGGGGTCAACCATGGCCAGGCAGAGTGGAATGTTGCTTACATGCAGGGGCCTGTAGAGGTCCCAACCATGAAGGACTTCCTCACACAGTGTCTTTCCAGCACAAGGATATCCAAAGGTCATTTCAAAGTTGGCATGTCCAAAACATATTAATCCTCCCCACCACAGTGCATTAAAACCTACCCCTCCCCAGTCTTCCTCATTTTCATAATCAGCATCACCACCCATCGAGGTGCCTAGGACAAAAACTGGGAGGGTCCCTTGATGCCTCTTTTTTCCATCATAGTTAATCCACCTCCCACATGGATTCCCGAATTAGCCTACTGCTCTCCATCTCCAACCCCATCAACCTGATCCAGGTCAACATCACCTTGAACCTGGATGGTAACAACCTTTCAGATCTGGCTTTTATTCCTACTCCCTGTGTTCTTTATACAGAAGCTAAGATAAACTTGGAAAGAATTAAGTCCTATTATCCCACTCTGCCTGCCTTTTTTCTATGGCTTCTGGTTGCACTTGGGAAAAGCAAACAAACAAATAAACAAATTACCTGCCTGATTTAGTTTGTTCCTACCTGAGGCTTCATACTAACCTCACTCCTCCTTGTTCCAGATTATCTACTAGTTCTGGATCCTGTGGAAGCCAAGTTTGCTCTTCCCATTGGGCTTTGCCACTTGCTAATCCCATGAGCTGGCATGCCCTTCACCTTGCTCTTTGCATGACTTGTTACTTCTTAGCCTTCAGGTCTGCACTTACATGTGGCTTACTCAATGAAGTCTGCTTAGATTTTCTTTTGTTGGCCCAGAGTCTTTGCCCCAGTTACTATCTCTTGCATCACCGTTTTTCTTTATATTAATATCAAAACTGTTGTGTAAAATGCTGAAGTAACACAAGTGACAACACTCGGCGGCGCAGGCTGGCATTCAAAGGCAGAGTGCCAGCAAGTTCATAGGTCCTTTGTTCTCTCAGCCTCTATGGATATCCTCTGCTCATTTCCCCCTTTTATGGAATACTCCCATGTTATATTTTCCTTTTATGAAGTGGACATGAGAGTGATTTTATAGTGTGAAATGCACCCTTTGGGCTTGGGCGCCAGGCATTTCTGAGCTGAGGTGGGGGCTCCTTAGGGGGCAGAAGGAAACTCCAGCTGTCCAAAAGTTCCCTGTCCCATAGAATTTTCAGCACTGTTGGGAGTAGTGTCTCTCACTGAGCAGGGAGTCCCTCCCTCAGATAATTCCTTGCCAGGATATCAGGAATGAGCTTCTGAGGTTATCTGTTGAAAACATGTGTTTATCTCTCACAATACTTGATTATCTTATTTATTTATATGTTTACTAGTCATTGTCAATCTTGCCTACTAGAATGTAAGCTCCATTAGGGTAGTAATCCTGACCTTTTTGTTCACTTCTGTATAATGAGCTCATTTCCTGGAACATATTAGGCCTCAAGGAATATTTGTTAAGTGATTTAAGCTGAATAATATTGTGTTTGAAATGCCAACATAGGATGTTTAATGAATTGGGCTAATATTAGTGGGAATTTCAATCAATGTATTTGCATTCCTGATATTCCTTTGTTTGATACAGGTGTCTACTCAGGTCAGCCAATAGCATACCCTGGTCTAGAACCAGGGAGATCACTCCTCTACTTTGATGCTCAAAGTCTATGGCAAGTCAATGATCCAAAAGTCAGAGATTTGTTGAAAGAAAAAAGGATTTTTCTAAATTTACTGTTTTAAGAGCAAAGCTTTGAGGTATTAAGGATGAGTTTTACTCTAAGACATAGCTTAGTGAGATATAAGATATAATGTCAGAGAAGATTCTCCAAAACTGAAAAGGCATCTAAATCATCAAGCAAGGACTAAGTTATTAGGATTTCTGATCCCTGAGAAGAAATTCAGAATCCCATTCTTCTAGGCTTTCATCCCTAGGCCTCCTAGGGAGGTGTCCAGGTGGATGAACCACACGTGGTCCTCCTGACATCCTCATCCTGTAGAAGCACCTGATTCAGGTGCTCCTCTATTTGGTGTTGGAAGGATCAGGATATGCAAGAGGCCTGGGGGATTGGAGGAGCCCTAAGGTTGGGATCAAGATCATACAGCATGTAGCAACTTGGTAACTAGAGGCAAATGGAAAATCCAGAACATGTTCCCCATCATCAGGAGCCAAGATAACCCCAGAGAGACTGAGCAGGGGAAGCCACACCTCCTCAGTCATCAGAACACTCAATGTCCAGAAAAGGTGGGCAGGGAAGATCCAAAGTGGGGGGCGTATTGGACAAGAAGCCCTTCCTCGACAGCCGTGGAGCTTCTCAGTCCTTGCCTATATTCAGAGAGTACCATGAGAAGGTAGTTAAAGAGTGACTTCTTGGGACAGTAGAAAGAACTTTGACTTGTACTCAGAGGGAAATTAGCTTGATGTTGCAGTAGACTCCACCACCATGCACATACTACCAGCCTACCCCAGAGGTCATGGAACAGAAAGACTCACAAACTGAATCACACTCTTCATTAAATCGAATGCAACACACAGAGGAAAGCAAGGGGGCGAAGATTGGGTAAGTTAACACACCCAAGTGACTTCAGAGAGGCTGCAGGTAGGATAGAAGGACCATAAGACCTGTGTCCATGATGTCATAAGTCCTGCCTCTCACTACAGCATTGGACTTCCCCACTGATGATGTGGTTATTATGAGCAACAGAGGTGAATTTCAAGAGAGAGGCCCACTGGTAGAAGGCACCTTGGGCCAACAACACTAGCTCTATGGAAAAGATTCAGGAATAAGAACACCTGGTCAACAGTTGCAGCTTGTCAATTAGCCAGATGAACAGCTGGCTAATTTCTGTTTTATTTGTGTTTCTCAGGCAGAGGACACATGGAGACAGAATCGGTGTCTCCATTGGGCAGCCAAATTAAGGCTTCATGTGTATTAAGTGTTCATATATATTTACTGCCTCCATATATTTAGTACCTCATAAGTGTTCTGAATATTTAGTATCCAACAAATATTTAGTAACCAGGTGCCTCATGACTGTTAGGTATCTTTGGCTCCTTCCATCTCTTCCTATCTATGTTTAGCACACACGTGTTCTACAAACTAACCTTGTATCTATACTTAACATAACTTGCCATCATTGGGAATGAGAGGTCAAATGCAAGATAAGAACATTTATAGACAAAGAAAGCTACGTGATTTTCTACTACTTCTGAGTTGTAGTTCATAGACCAGCAACAGAGCACTTTGCAGAGAGGAATGGTGTTCAGTAAATTGACCAGTGTTCTCCACAGCCTCCTTTCCTGCCCCCTTACCTTCCCTGAGATCACTTGTGTCTCCTCACTCAGGCCTCCATGTTCGCTCAGTCTATTGTATCTGCCTCTTTGAAATCCTACCCCTTCCCCCAACACAGCGGTGACATGACTGTCAATCTCAGCTCCAGGCACTAGAAAGTTCTAGCTTTGCCTCTGACTGTAGAAGGAAACATTCTCCCCTGCAGTTGGCGGGTGGACTGAGGCTTTCTGATTTCACACTCACAGGAAGTCCCCCCACCCCAACCCCTGCCCCACCACCCCAAGCTGCTTGCTCATTGGGCTGTCTCCTGGAACGGAGAAACAAAAACATTCTCTGACGGTAAAATGTGAGGAGGCCAGAGCATTTTTTTGCTACTGTCTTGGAGGTGATGAGCCAGGATGTGCTGAGAGTCTGCCTATTCTGAAAGGGGCTCAAGTTGGATTCCTGCAAGAAGGCAGAGGTGCCAAGTACGGGGAGAAGTGGCATAAAAAGCAGAAAACAAGAGCCTTGAGGCTTCAGTGTCAAGCATTACCTACACAACTGGGCCAAAGGCCAATCTGAAGCATCTGTGAATGGGAGTGTGATCTTATTAAATTGCAGGTAAACTCACCTCTCCTCTTCAGAGGACTTCAGTGACTCCTTGTCTAAGTGATGAAGTCCAGATCCCATATGCAAACATTGCTGGTCTTCTCTAATCTGAGCTCACCCTGACTTTGCAGCACAATCCCTGGCATAGCCTTTTCAACAGCCCCATGGGGCTACAGGCCCTTCTCAAATACCCAGAAAGAGTTGACACCCCTGCGATTCTGGTCATGCTATTCTCTCTGCCTAGAATGTCCATACCCCTTTCTGCCTGAAAAATTCTCTGCTCTCTACCACTGTATGCTAGAGCCAGTATGGTAACTCTTTGCATAGTTTGCATAGCAGTAAGTTGGAAAGTACCTCTCTGTCTAATGTAAACCATCTCTGAAGGCAGGAACTATATCTTAACTCAGCTCCAAATCTCCAGAACTACATCCAATTCCCTACACATAGTAATTAAATTAATTAATTCAATTGATTAATTAATTCATACAGAGCTGTTAATGCAAGAGTTCCTATCCTATGCCCTGGCAAGGGCTCTTACATCCCAAGACGCATTCCTCACTGATGAATACTGATTTATTAGGCTTGAACTGTTGACCTATTTTGCTTCCGTGAGTGGAAAGTAAAAAGGCTCAACTCCTGACAGTTCCTTGGCTGGTGATGTAATAATAGAATATTTTGTGAAAGTCCAAGAAATTGAATTGCACTCAACCATGGTGGGCGATATGCACAATTAAGGATGTTTATAATTAGTATTTGTGAACACAACTTGAGATTAAATGGTTATTAAGAGGAGCTCATGAGGTTTGAGGACATCAATTGGTTTCCCTTTTTTCTGGCTAATACTCTTTGTTTTGTGCTGGAAATCAATTAAGCATGAGGAGCAAAGTGGGAAAATCATACATTTTTACAATGTGTTTCCTTTAATGAAGACAAAGCAAGAATAGAAGAGAACAAGGCAAAGCTCATCGGATTCATGACTTGGTTGTATTGTGAAAAGAAGAATACTTACTGGTTATCAAATGGACAATAGCTTTTTTTTTCTTAATTTGAGGATAGGAAAAATATTGTCTCAGTACAATAACAGATGACATTTTCAAAATGTAAAATAGGGAATTTTCCATTGACAGCTTTTTCTGGAAAACTCAATTCTAAAAAAGTGTTTCTTCTGTATTGGAAAACTTTAATCATACAGGAATTCAAAGTACAATGTGGAGGGATCATGTTGACCAGGAGGCAGGATTTGCAATTTTGTTACTTATTCTAGCATCCTGACACATTTGCCTGCCTCTATCTCAAGGAAGGATGCTGTCCATAAAAGAGTGTATCTTCTAGCCCTAACTAACAGTCAACTATCAGCTCTGCATTCCCTGCCAGTTGGTTTTATTAGATGTTGAATAGCAAATGCTTCTAAAAAGGTCCACCTTTATAATTAATATCTTAACGCGAATTTCCAAAATTGAAGCCCATATGGAATCGTTAATAGTTGATATGAATTCAGTGAGGCTTAGAGCACAGGTTTCAATTAATTGTCTATCACACATTCCTTTAGTGAGTAGGTGAGTCTGTGTGTGTGTGTGTATGTGTGTGTATTTGGGTTTTATTCTAGCTGAGCCCTTTCTTATATAAATGCTGTTTTACAAGCGATAATATAACATATTGTTTAAAAGAATAAGCTCTGCAATCTGTCAGACTGATGTTTGCACACTGGCTCTGTCTTTTATTAGCTAAGAGATGGACATTCCTCAATAAGATCATATTCTTAGTAGAGTGCCTGCTATATAACATGCCTTCAATAAATGCCTGTTATTATTATTGCAAAAAAAATGTCTTCACCTCTCTGGCATTCTTCAAAGGTCAGTCTTCAAGCATAGGGTCTGGACGAGCAATATTTTTGCCTAGAGTCCTTGTAAGCAGGACTTTTTGTCTTAGGCATGCAGAGGCCTTAGCTCTGAGCCTGGACTATGAAAAGAATCATAATTTAGACTTAGGAAACCACCTGGTTGCCTGGGTGGGGTTGTGCTCAGTGCCACAGAAGTGGCTGAGAAGCAGCCCTCTCTGGGAAAATTCCTGACTTGTAAGCCAGAACACTGCAGAGGCTAGTTGGAAAGAGAGGATCCACCTGCACTGCCAGCAAGGTGCTATCCCAGAGCCCTGATTCAGAAGTGATTTGAAGTGTTTGGAAGGAGGCAAGGCCCGGAAGAATTTCTACTCTAATGACCAAGGTAAGGTAGAGGCTTTGTTTTCTGGAAGCCCATGGCTATAGACGGGATCTTACCTGGAGCCAGCTGGCATTGTTGACAACAGAGGCATTTCTGTGCTACCTTCAGCTTAGCCCACTCATTTGCAATGTGACTGCAGCCAAAAAGTAAAATATAAAAATAAATGTACCTATGTCTCCCCAGACTCAGTTGTAGCAATTGCCTTCCCTCACTCCATCCCTATTCCTCCTCTTACTTCCTCCTCCATTCTGTGTCAACTCAGCTTCTAACCCAGTTGACTTTGCTTTTCTTTTTCAGCCTGGCCTTAGAAAGTGGCTTCCAATGCCTGGCCATGTAGGCAAGCATTCCCCAGTTCTGTTCCGTTTTTGGGAACCACCCCTGTGTGTCTGCTCTGCAACACGGTCATCCTCAGGGAACCCAAAAGTTGCAGGTGAAAAGTGAGTGAGCATGAACTCAGATAGTCAGATAGTATCATAGGAATAAGGGGAAGATAACTGGGGAAGCCTGTTGAATTTAGGATTGGCAGGATGGGATGATGACCTGCACACTGAGGCTGAGGAACACTGAGGAAGTTAAGGATCACTCAGAGTTTGCAATTTTGTTTTCAGTTCTACCTTGTGCCTCTTCCTGTGTTAGTCCATGGCATGGAAAGAACAAGGAAAAGGAAGAGCCAATTTCTGCTTTTGGAGAGCTTGTCTTTATTTGAAAGAACAAAGTGACAGTAGGCAGAAATATAGCGTGGGATGTAATCATATGCAGAGTGTGTTAGCAGCAATTTTATTGGCTGATGGGATTAGAATAGCAAATGGGATGGAAAGGACTTTGGTTGGTTTAAAAAGTGCTGGCCTGGGAATCAGGAGTTCTAAGTTCAGGTCCTAAAAGTTGTACAGGACCATGGGCAAGTCACTTCCCCTCTTTAGATTTGTGTCCTTGTTGGTATAACAAAGAGATTGAACTGCATGATAGTAAAGCTACTGCTTTCTGTGTATATGGGCTTTATGCTTATTATTTCATTTAATTTTCATAACAGGTAATGTCATCACATTTCACAGGCACAAGAATTGACCATAGAAAGTTTAAATGATTAAGATGAAGTGGTCAGACCAATGTCTGGATCCAGGTCTGTCTGGCTTAAAGCTCGCCTGTGTTTCAACCATGGTTAACTGTGCCTTTCTACCAACACCAAATCAAATGAGGGAGTGGTCTCTGATATAAAGACACTCAAAGGCTATGGAGGAGACAAATAACTAGAGGACAATGTATGTCTTGTGAATAGGTGCAAAACAGCTAGGAGTCCGCAGCAAGAGGTGTGGCAGATCAGGGCAAACCAGAGGGAAGAATGACATTTGAATGTGGCCTTGAGGATGAGTGGAACTTTGAAGGCTGGAGCAAAGGAAGCTGCCAGGCAGAGTGAACTGTGGCAGAAAAGGTGCAGAAGTAGGGCCACACGCCTATGGCTGTGGTGGAGAAGCAGGGAGTGGTGGGAGCACAGCGTGGGAAGAGGATCTAGGGATGAAGTTCATGGGGTTGCAGGCTACTCACCAACCAGCTGTGAGGTCTCTGATCCAGATTCCTGGCTCTTCACCTGCCCACAGCACAGGTGCTGGACACCCCTTCCCCCACCCCCAGCTGCCCAGTGCAGATGGGAGGGGCAGGTGGGCAAGGATGCAGTGGTCCACCTGCCTGGCACCCAGTGCTGGCTCAGGCTTGTTTCTGACACTGGCATCCTACTTTTTGCCCTGCATTTCATGAGGCAACTGATCTCTGCCTGCTTTGGTGATGACCTGACCCTGGCAGCGACAGTAACCCTGGATGTTTGTGCTCAACCTGAAAAGTCCTGTGTTATAGCCAGTGAAAAGCATTAGGCCTGGTGCAGCCAGGAGCCCTGGGGGATGTCACAGGCTGTTCTACTGTAGACTAGCTTTGAGACTTTGGGCAAGGATCTTTGTCTCCACTTCACTTCCTAAAAGTCAGCACCTACATGACCTCCTTCCTCAGAGAGATGTTTTGTAAATGGAATGAGATAACATGTAGGCAGAGCTGGGATTGAGATGTGTGGTTATAAATGTTTGCCTTCTTCACAATTTTGTTGGAGATCGAATCAGCTGAAATCTGATTTTTTAAAAATGGGAATGTGCAAGAGATCTCTGAAAAAAATAGTTCAGTTCAGATGGAATCCTGCATTTCTCAGAAATAAACACAAGAGGGTGCTATATGCCCATGCTAGAGAATGTGCAGGCGTAGGCCTTTCCATTCTGATTTTAATGCTTGCTTGCATTTCCATGCCACCCTGCTTCACTGATGTTTTCCTAGTAGAGGTTAACAGGGAGAAGTTTAATATGAGTATATCAGCTTGACTCTGTCTGATGCTGACCTTGTGCAATCATTCTAATAAGCGGGCTTTTCCCAGTCTGAAGACTTCTTTCTTTCCAGTTCTAAAACTGAGACCCTATTTTTGTTTATGTACCTGAATCTGTGTCCATCTGATCACTGACATATCTGAAAACTATGCTGAGCAAGGTGATTTACACAGGAAAAGGGAAGGAGAAAAATCTAGGTATAGAACCAAGCCCTGTATAGGGGCAGGTCGAAGGGTAGGAGATAGAATGACTGCAGTCCTGAGGCATGGTCTGGTTTGGCACTGCCAGCTGAGGTTGTGGAATAAGGGACAGGCTTTCCTTCCACATCAAGGGACTCAGACACAGCAGAAAATGGTCCCAGCTGTCCTGAATGTGGGTAGGAGCAAGGTGGACCTGGGTTCAGGGTAGAGCTGAGTCTAGGATGAACAGAGTGTTGTTATCAATTCTATTTGCTGATGGGATCAGGTATACATGTGATGGCATCAGGTATACAGTGATGGTGCCCTGACATCCAGCTGGGCAGGGGAGCCTGGTAGGAAAATGGCAAGATTCCCTTCTTGGCAGGAATCTGGGTCTAGACAGGTTATCAGGGCAAGAAATAGAGAAAGACGACTGAGCTTGTAGAACTGGAGACTGACAAGGTCTGTTGGATCTCAATTAATTTGAACACTGTGAAATAAATGTTGAACAGAGCTAAAAGAATGTTGAGTCCAGTGTTGCAACTTACAGCCTGTGAACACAGCCTCCTTCATTTACTTACATATTGTCTATAGGTGCTTTCTGTGCCACAAAGGCAGAGTTGAGGAGTTGTAGCAGGGGCTATATGGACCAGAGTCTAGTCTAGCCCTTCAATTTAGGATGAGGAAATTGATTCTCAGAGCAGTGAATAGGTCAGGCCAGAGGACAAGAGAGATGAGGACAGAACTCAAGTCTCCATATGGTGCTGTGCCTAATACCTCTGCCTCACTCTTGCCTGCTGGATACATCTCATCTCAACATGTATTTGAATGCTGAGTCTCATAGTCTTCCAAAATATGAAGTTGTCCCCAGCTCTGAAAGTTTTTGGGGCTTCTGCAAGAGAGTGAGGAGGGTGGGTGTGTGCACACATGTGTGCTTTATCTCACTCAGACATGCCTATCTCCTGAAGTATATACCCTTCCTGTGGTATAGTATCTCTCCTCTTATCCCAAGGGGGCCTATCTGACAGTTATCATTCTTAAGTACCTCAAGGCTTAAGGATATGGGGTGATTTTCCTTTATTCTACTTTATTATTTAAATTTTTAAATTGTATATATTTAAAGCGTACAACAGGTCAGGTTGTTTTGATATACATAGACCTAGTGAAATGATTATTACAGTCAAGCAAATTAAAATACCATCTCTTTACAGAGTTACCTTTATGTGTGTGGTGAAAGCACCTGAAATCTACTCTTAGCAAATTTCCATGATTTCTTTTTATATTAGGATGTATGAACTGTCATTGTCAAGAAAGGAAGCTGGAGGTGGAGTCAAACTCTTTGGCAGGATATGCAGTGAGAGGAAAGGAGACTTTGCACACTGCTCCCAAGTGATTCCTGCAACTCAGAGTTGGCACCACGCCACACTCATGCACCTTATCTGGTGTCTCTTTAATTACCTGAGAAAGAAGAAAGGAACAGCAGGCTGAAAGCTTGAGATTCAGATGAGTTGCAGTGGCATTTGTTCATTATACTTTAGACAGGGGCTGTGATATTCTGGAGATGCCCGGGACACATAGCTGATGGTAATAACATCATTGTTATCCAAAGGAAGGATCTGGCCAGGAATGAAGGAGATGGTTTTATTGACTTGTCTCCTTGGGCCTTTAACTTCCTCTCATACATATGTATTTTTCAATCTCATGATAAATCTTTGTTCTACATTTACTAGTGGTTTTATTGATTTACCAGAGATAGTTCTATGAGAATTATAGCTCATGTTTGGCTTAGGGTGAGGCAAAATCTCTGACATGGGTTGTTAACCACTCATATTCTTCATATCTGAGGCTTTGACAGGCAGTTAGAAAGGACCTCCCTGACTCTGTGTCTGCAGAGTTTGGATGGCCTTTAGAAGAGCTTATGTGGTGGGGCTCTTGCACCACAGGATGTGCAGGTGGACTCACTACTTCCTAGAGACCCTCCCAAGTCTAAGATGCTGTGATTCTTCTGTGTTTCATAGCAAAATAACGCAACTTGCCCCTCAGCCTCCATATCAATGTAGCTTACAAATGGCAGAACTCAAAATGAGCAAATAACTGAGCTTTGAAACTCAACAACCCTTGGAATATATAGCCTTCCTTTAAAAAATAACTTATTCAATTTTTTCAAATTTATTTATTTTTTAAATTGATGGATAAAATTGTATGTACTTATCATATACAATATGTTGTTTGGAAGTATATATATTGTACATTGTAGAATGGTTAAATCTAGCTAATTAACAAAGGAATTACCTCGCATAGTTATCAATTTTTATTTAGCTCAGAACCAACATATACTAAGTGATTTTGTGTGGCAGGCAAAGACAATGTACCTACACAATTTGCCAAAATCGAATACAACAAAAGTGCTTCTTTCTTTTAACTATTTATTTAATTGACTTTTTCTTCCTTATGAAAGTATTTAAAGGAAGGTTGAATTTGTCTCTATTACAACTCCATACAATTTGTAGCTGGAGACCAAAAGGGGGAGAAGAGGAGAGAATCAGGAACATAAGAAGAATAGTTTTATAAGAATATATTTTCAAATATGAATAATTCTTATAAATAAATTCCTTATATGTTACCTCTAAAAAACTATATTTAAATGTTTTTAAATTGAGGGAGAAATAGCAACCCTTATCCATAAGTATAAGAAAGCCACAAAATTATTGGATGCTGGAACAATTCATAAAGTCTGGTTTGATTTTATCTAACAATCTAATATCGTCTAATGTTATCTTCACATTATCCATGATAGCATTGAGCTTTACTTTTCTATTACTATTATCATTGCCATTGTTATTTACTATCTTAGAGGTTCCACAAATCAAAATCTGTCCACAGATTTTAGACTTCATAGAGTAGAAAAGAACATAGGATCAGATGTTTCAAATCGGAAGCCAGGAGTGGAAGTGGGGAGAGAATGGAGATGGGGCTTAATGAAAAGTTCAGGATGTGATGACCAGGGGAGGGGCTCCAGGCTCTGAGCAGACAGTGAGCAAGAAGAAGGGTGGATGCCAAAGCAGCTGAGGAGGAGGACCTAGAACTTCAGGGTGAGCGCTTTCTACAGAGAAGAACCCCAGGGCCAACGGGGCTGGTGGCTGCTCACAGCAGTGGTCTAGGGCGCCCTCTTCTGGAGGCCCAGATCCCCAGTCCTTGGAGGACTGGAGGTCTGTAGTTTGCGTGGAAGCCTTTGGGGAGAGCTGGTTTACTCTGGAGCAAGGGTGCTGCAGGATATGGTGAAGGCTCTGTGGGGTTGGGGGTCACAGAGACTCGTGCAGTCTTTCCCCTTCCCTCAGAGGCCAGGAGAGCAGCTCAGCAGGGCATCACTGGAGGTTCTTTAATGGCAGCTATGCTAAGGGGACACGGAGAGGGACCCTCTTAGGGTTAGCTAAATAGAGCTCCCTCTCAGATGGAATCATAGCCTTCATTTTCTCTTCTATAGAACGTGGAAATAATAGTACTGAGCTCATGGATTTAGTCA
>VBSM01002608.1:112701429-112720586 GCA_008086735.1 Cheirogaleus medius
AAAAAAAAAAAAGCCCTTAGAAAAAGAGATTGGGGGACCGAGAAAAGAGAAGAGCGATACACGGTGAAAAAGATGAAGAGATGAAGACGAAGGAAGGAGAAATGGAAAAAGAACTAGCATAGGGAAGCTGGTCTGAAGCAGGATCCAGAGGCAACTAGCCCACTTCTCTTCGAGATTGAAAGTCTGGGGGCTGGGAGAACCTGAGGTTGAGGGTGGACCAGCCACACCCAACACCTCCCTCCAGCACTGCATGGATGTGCTCTGATGAGTTGTGCCCAGTTGTAACCATCACACACTATACAGAGCAGAACATTGGCTGAAAATTTATAAATTTAAGAAAGACAAACAAGCAAAAACAAACAAACAAAAAAAGAAGTAGATTTATTCTGATAAACAGCAAAATATGCAGAAAGAGTTGCAAAACCCCCACCGGACACCCAGATTTCAGTATCTGTAAAACAAAATGAGTGGGGACTTTCATTTCTGACCAAAATGTCAGTTTAACTAAATTATGGGTGTTATCAACTGGCTTTCAGTCAAATAATTTTGGCCACATAACATGACACAAATGAAGGACAATTCACTCCAGGACTCAGGCTAGAGGTAACTTGCATCCTTTCTCTAGCATGCTTTGAAAAAAAAGTTCTTCCCTGAACTGTCGTTTGCAAAGAGAACACAGCATTGAAATAAGAAGACAGCCCTGAGCGGAGAGCTCAGGCCTTAGAGAACTTAGCCGTATGGGGAGGACTAAGTTGGTCCAGTAGTCATTTGCTTTCCTCTGCTGTGTGGTACTCTGCTCACTGCATGCCTCAGTGGTGGAAGCTTTTAGCCTGTTTCCTTACTGTAGCTATATCAGGGGCATGTGATGATTTCAGGTGATGGTGTCATTGCCCACGCCCACCATTTTCCCCTGGGCTCTTCAGGGACATGGTGTAGGCTCCCCAGCATAATATCACAGAAGAGAAAACTGAGGATCACTGACTAAATAACATTCTTAAGGAGAAACAAATTACCAACAATACTCTCTAGACTAGACTCCTAATTCTTCTGAATGTTAGTCCTGGCCCTTTCTACTGCCCAACCCTCAGAATCTGGAAACATAGAGATGCACCCTGCAGAGGTGAGGCAGTGTTATATTGAGCTGCATGCAGTTTCTCTGCACTTGCGTGCACTCTCTCTCTGTACATTTTGAATAAGTGGCAATTTTTCTTGAATGCTTTCACTGTCATCTTAACATCCTGGTCCTTGGCATTTTAATTTCTTCAATTGGGATCACTTCATTTATTTATCTGTAACTTTTAAAACATGGAGACTCTATTCTTTATGAATTGGGAACCGAGGTCAGAAAAATATTGAGGGATATGAGAAAGACTGGTGTATAAACTAACTGCAGTATGTTGTGATGCATGAATCAGTATAGGGGTGTACAAATAAAGCCAGGTATTATGGAAGCTCTGGGAAGGGACATTTTAACTTATACTGGAAGTATAACTAGACTCTAATTATGCAACAATGCTTTTAATTGGGTTTTGAAGGGGAGATACAATCACTGGAGTGAAAGGTTTAAGGCTGGCCATTTACCAGGAAAAGTAACAGCACAGAAGAGTAAAAAATATGCAATTGGTGCAAATCCAATAATGGCATGGATTTTACTAGCGTTACAGCTTGGAGTGTGGGAGAGAGGTCAGAAGCAAGGGTAGGGAGATGATGTTGAAAAGATGCATGTGGTTTTCTATGGCAGGCCAGAGAGCTTCGATTTTGTGCTGTAAGACAGGGGGAACCAATTGATTTTCAGGAAGATATAATTAGCTATACTTTATTGCTTATTTTTTATGAAATCTTAGGGCACTCTGAATTGATTTGGGGATGAGGTGGAGCAGGCCCAGGCAGTAGAGAGGTCAACTAGATGCTGTTTCCATAGTTCAGATAGAGTGGCTGAAAGATTTAACTAGCATTGTGGGAGGCAGTCACTAACAGAATGGCTTTGATGTCAGATAAGCCCCTGGAACTAATTCTAATTATATATGATTAGACAACTTGTTTAGCTTCTCTTATCCTGGAGTTTGTGTTTTCTAAGATGAGATTAATAATAGTTGGGAGGATTCAATGAAATAAAACATCTAAAGTGGTCAGCACAGTGCTTGGCACATAGTAAGAACCTCTGCTAGGGCATAGAGTTGTGAAAGGACGTTAAGAGTAGGAGTTGGAAACCTAGTGTCTGTTCCTAGCACCATCTCTTACTTCACTTACCGGTTTCTTGGTGAGAAGGAGGCTGATCCAAGAGACGTGTTAGGTGAAGTCTGTCCAGAAAAGGGGAAGAGAGAGAGAGGGAGAGAAGACAGAACAGATGTCTGAAGTCATGGGCTTAAGGTGGATAATGATTGATGTTGGTCTCATTGTCCAGATAGAAAATTTGGGAGAAAGAGCTATGGTGGGTATGGGGGGTTGATTTTAACTTTGAGATTGAGCTGCCTGCAAAGTATCCGGATGAATTTGTTTCAGAGGTATTTGATGACGTTGGGGCTGGAGCTCAGAAGAATAATTAGGGCTGGAGATGCATGTCTTGGAGTGAGAAACCTAAGAGTGACAACTGAGACCATGGGGTAGAATCCAATTCAAGAAAAGATGAGGCCAAGGGTAGGATCTTCAGGTCACTGATATAGTTAAGTGTAGAATAAAAAGAAGGAAGGGAATCTCTGACTAATGAGCTGTCTGCAAGACGGGAAGGGAGGAGTCAGAGAGGGTCATACGAATGAAAGGAGCTGCTTCTAGAAGGGAGCACTGAACCTTGCCAGGTGCTGGCTGACCTTACTGACAAGTTAGAATAGGACAGTGAACACTGTGCTCAACAGTGTTCAACAGATCTCTTCAACAGGAAGAGATCTTTAGGGTTCTTTTAAAATTGTTTTAGTAAATTTAAGGCAAATAAATGTAATCACTGAGGGCTGAAGAACAGATAACTTTTTTAAGAAGCTCAGTTGTAAAGGGAAGAAAGATATATCTCTAAGTTCAGGATTAGTTAGGGTTGAGTATACATCTTCCTTATTTTAGCTTTAACTTTTATATTGAAGGATTAGTAAAAGAAAGTTGGCCAGGGGATGAGTGGCTATAGGAGGGAGCCAATTCTAGAACACACATTGAAAGGTAACCTTGGGCATAGGTGGGGTGTAATCATGGGTACAGTTTAAATATACATAGATGTGAAGAGGAAAGAGCTTGAGGTAGCTCTTCACCGAGAGCCTTTATATTAATGTAGTTGTCAAGAAGTCCACTTTTTAAGTCACATTTTCTGGTTAATCTTCCCATTCTTCCACGAAGTGACTGCATGATCTTGAATAGTTAGCTTAACCTTAAGGTGGTCTAGTTCCTTCATCTTTAAAATCTTTAAAAGGGAGACACTAACAGTTCCTGCTTCCTAGGGTTGTTAAGAGTGCTAAGTGAATTTATGCATGTAAGTTAATTAAAATTGAGCCTAGCCATATGTCTTAGTCAGTTCTGGCTACTAAAACTACCACAGACTTGATGGCTTAAAGAACAAACACTTATTTCTAAGTTCTGGAGGCTGGGAAGCCTGAGATCAAGGCACTGGCAGATCTGGTGCCTGGTAAGGGTGCTCTCCTTGGTCTGTAGATGACTGTCTTCTCGTGGCATTTTTATGTGATGGAGAAAGAGAGTGGGGAAGCAATCTGTTTTGTGTCTCTTCTTATGAGGACATTAATCCTATCATGAAGGTTTCACCCTCATGTCGTGATTATTTATCAAAGGCCTCATGTCCAAATACCATCACCTTGGGGATTAGGGTTTCAGCATACAAATTTTGAGAGAACACGTTCAGTCCACAGCACCATAATAAGCCCTCAATATATGTTAGCTGCTATTAGAGAGAGTGGTAGTAAAACCTAAGACTAGGTCATCTGCTGAGAATATTTGAAAGAAGGAAGTTGGGGCTAGAAGGAAAGGGCAAATCTTTGGGAAGATGCTATTTAGAACAGAAGAGCAAGCCCTCCATGGACTACTGAAGGATTAGCAGGTGGAGTTGGGGATCCACCAGAACCTGCTCCAAGAAGCTCCATGCTCCTTGGCCTCCCCTAGGAACCAGGGTGTCAGGATCTGTTAGATTCCTAGTGGTTATCAGAGCCCTTTGAACCAGTGCTCAACCAGTCCCCTGCAAGTCAGCTTGATCGCTGCTTACTTTGCAGATCTAGGAGCCAGGATAAGGTTGAAAGCTTTTGATTAATCTTTATTTTTAATTTAGAAATAGATTGGCACATTTCTTTGGATAGAATATTAGAATTTGTTTGAAGGTTAGAATGCTAAAGAATTTAGAGATCTTGGACCATATGGCTAAAAACCAAAGTTTGGCACACTACTTGGGTTTCTAATGAATATTTCATTTTGTGTACTTTGTCAGATTTATTGACTATATATACATCCAGTTAGATGAAATTAAAAAGAAGAGGGCAGCTACTTTGTGGATTGGAGAATTTCTGAAATATTTGTAAATTAAATTTATGGCAGCAATGTTTTGTGACTGTAGATGATGATTATGAAAATGAAAATCACCCTCTGGATTCCATGTCCATGACACTAATGATGTGTGAGTGTTGAGGAAAATCAAGCAGAAAACTAACAATGTTAACGATTAAACAGCAAGGGACAGTGAATTAATATTGTGAACTGGAAGTAACAAATAACTGAAAATTGTCAAAAATATTTGTAGAAAATTAAAAGAATAAACTAAATGGTGTTACATACATAAGTTATATCCAAATATTTCACCATAGGGAAAATACAGTATTATATCACCATTCCTTTATTTGATAGGAGTCTTAGATGTTATTTGAGGAATACCACATATATCCTCTTGTTGATAATATAAGGAATTAAAGAATAGAAATAACCAAGTTGAAGTTGGAAACTAAAATCTTGGAAGAGATTTCCATAGTTATATAGTTCAGTAAACTCTTTAGAGTTGTGTTGTCAAAACTTTAAAGATGAGGAAATCAATTTTGTGGTTTGCAAAGAGAATGTAAAAACATCGAATAAGAGAGCAAATATCAGAGGAGTAAATGCAAATATTCTATGATATTTTGTTTCTTGTGTGAGTGTGTGTGTGTTTGTGTTCTAAAATGAATATCCTACTTATAGGATATAAATAGGACAGCTTTTCGAATAGCTTTCAAAAATTCAAAAAATAGTAATTTGTAATATATTAGGGAAAGAAAACTGAAGTGGAATAGGAAATTACAAAGTACACATAAATTGAATTATTAGAAAATCTGACCAATGAATTGATTGATCAACCTCTGAAAAATAGATTATTAAGTGATTATTGAGAAGTTTCTTGAACAAACATAGAAGAGTTGGGATAGATACCCAAATTGGGCCCTTCTTTTTTGGAAGGTGGCATGGAGTTTAATACAGTTACTAGGTTAGATGAAAGTGTAAGAACCAATGTCCTCTGACCTCAAGGGGCTAGAAGCCAAAACCAAGACTCAGAAACTAAAAATATAGTAGTGTTTGAGGCAGAGCATAAAAATCTGGTCCAAACCCATTCTACTAAGTGAAGTATCCCAAGAATGAAAAAATAAGCACCACATGTACTCACCATCAAATTGGTTTCACTGATCAACACCTAAGTGCACATATGGGAATAACATTCATTGGGGGTCAGGCAGATGGGAGGGAGAAGGAGGGGATGGGTATATACATAAATAATGAGTGTGATGCACACCATCTGGGGGATGGACACGCTTGAAGCTTTGACTCTGGGGGCAGGGAAGAGGGGGCAAGGGCAATATATGAAACCTAAACATTTGTACACCCATATAATATGCTGAAATAAAAAAAAGGGGAAAAAAAAACAGGAAAAAAAATTCCTTGATGTTGGCACTAAGGAGACACTGCCATAAGGTTCACTGGGACAAACTATACTAATCTGGCTAAATTTTAACTGGGTTAATTATAATTATATTTTGTATACTTAAAATTTTCTGGATATCACATTTCTCTTTATTCATAGAAATGCCATATTGTACTGAATGATATTAAACATCTGTTACATTTAAAAAAAAAATCTGGTCCAAGACTGAGCACAGTGGCTCATGCCCTAATCCCAGCATTTTGGGAAGCCAGAGGCAGGAGGATTGCTAGAAGTCAGGAGTTTGAGACCAGCCTGGGCAACCAGTGAGACCTTGTCTCTAAATACAAAATAAAATTAAAAAATTAGGTGGACGTGATGGTGCATACCTGTATTCCTAGATAGTCAGGAGGCTGAAGCATGAGGATTGCTTATGCCAGTAGTTTGAGGTTACAGTAAATGTTTATTTTGTCTAATTAGATAATGTCTAACATGGTAAGGACAGGCTTCTCTTGTCCAAATTGAAAGTAACCTATAATATGCATCACCTTTTTTACTAGTGCTTTTTACTGGGATCGGCTGATGGCCCAATTTGTGAAAAAATAATTGAATAAACTGTGAGGCTTGAGCAATGTACCCTAGTCAGGGTCTCCACCTCTTCTCTTCTGTGTGTAGCTCAATCGTGGAAGTTAGAACATTGTTTGAGGGTGTTTTGATGGTTTTTGTGTCCTCTGTAGGCCATGAGTTCCTTTAGTGAGGAGCTCAGTCATGTTTGGTTTTGAGCCAACAGCATTTTGTTGTTGTTTTCTTAATCTACTTTTTTGATACATAATAGGTGTACATATTTTGGGGGCACATGTGATATTTTTATGTTAATATATGCATACAATGTGATCAAATTAGGGTAATTGGGATGTCCGTCACTTTAAACATTTATCATTTCTTTGTGTTGGGAACGCTTCAAGTCTTTTCTCCTAGCTATTTCAAAATATACAGTCAATTATAGTTAACTATAGTCATCCGACTATGCTATTGAACACTAGAACTTATTTCTTACATCTAACTGTTTTTGTACCCATTAACCAACCTCTTCTCATCTCCCCTCCCACTACTTTTCCCAGGCTCTGGTAACCACCGTTCTACTCTCTACATCCCCAAGATCCATGTTTTTGCTCCCACGTATGAGTAAGAATGTAAGATATTTGTCTTTTTAATGTCTGGCTCATTTCACAGAACATAATGACCTTCAGTTTGATCCATGTTGCTGCAAGTGACAAGATTCCATTGTTTTTTATGGCTGCATAATATTTCATTATGTATATATACCACATTTAAAATACTATAGCCACTCTGGAAAACAGTATATTGGTTCC
This sequence comes from Cheirogaleus medius, assembly GCA_008086735.1. NCBI lineage: Eukaryota > Metazoa > Chordata > Mammalia > Primates > Cheirogaleidae > Cheirogaleus > Cheirogaleus medius. The sequence continues at coordinate 112,708,663 of VBSM01002608.1, forward strand.
TCAAAAAACTAAAAACAGAACTGCCATATGATCCAGCAATCCCACTGCCGGGCATATATCTAAAACAAAGGAAATCAGTATATTGAGATACATCTCTAACCCCATGTTAGCCAAGATATGGGATCTACCTAAGTATCTATCAATGAATGAACTGACAGCACTTTGACTAGTGCTGAATTCCTCACAGTAGGAAAACAATACATATTAATTAACCTGAATAGTTGAATTAATCTGAAAACAGAAAGAAAAACCTACTGGAAAAATGGAAACAATAACTTAACAGAATCATAAGGAGTACGCAAACCCAAACAATTACAAAACACATGAATTCATTAAAAACAAATAAAATGGGCCTAATGTCTGATTACTTAGCTATGTTTTTCATACCTTTGAATGCTTGTTCTTCTCTTCCTCCTTGAAGTAGATGAATGGCTTAATCAGTTAGGAAAACTGGTGTCTGGCAAGTGGTATACTTGACTCTTCATTCTTGACCTATTCCTTGGAGAGATGGTATTGCCTAACAATTTAAATTCCAATCTCTCTGCTTCCAGACACTATTGATGTTGAAATCCTGTGGCAGGATTTCTGTGAGTTATAGGACCTCTCAAGTCAAATTGGCTTTGAAATAAAAGAAATATATCAGCTAACAAAATTGTAAAGATTTATGTTATAGAGTTTTGGGGAAGTTTGTTCAAGAGTCAAGTTTCATTCATGTATATATGCTCTTAGCTCTGTTTCTCTATGTTTATTAGCTTATTCCTCAAATTTACTTCCACCATGGTTCAAAATTTTGCAGCAGTTCCAGTTCTTACATATGTGTACTGAAGTGTCCAGATGAATACAGTATACCATTGACTTGTATTTCCCAGAAGTCCTGAAATTTACTTTTGTTCTGCTTTGTTTAGAAAAAAGAATTAAAAATAAGAAAGTAAGGGTGGGGAATGTGTTCAAGTATGGATGAAACAAAAATGGTACATGATTAGAGTTGTTGAAGCTGAGAGACAGGTCTATTATACTATTTTCCTTATTTTTATATGTTTAAAAGTTTTATAATAAAACACTTGTATAAAAAGACAAAAATTCATATACAATGTTAATTCATATACAAAGTAATCTGGTTACTTTGAGGATGGAAGGGAGGGAGAATGTTATTGTTGGGGGATGAGTGAAACTTGTTATATTCCTTAATTATACAGATGTATTATCTTTTTTATAAACTAGGCTTACATAAATGTTTGTGTGCATATTTCAATATGCACATAATACATCAATTAAAAATTATGTATTAGATATTTGCACACAATTCCTTAAAAAAAAATCCATGGGTCACATGATCAATAGTGAACCAGTCACTGAAGCCAGGGGACAGGACTGGATGGACTGGCCTAGTCAAGTTGAGGACTCTCTCCTGTGCAGTTGAGAATGTGCAACAACACACATCAGGCAGGGAAATCAGGCTATTACCTTCTTCCTTTTTTTTTTTTTTGCTATGTATACATTGGAGAAATAATGCCATTTATTCTGTAAATTTATAATATTCTGGATTTGGCTGAATGCATCCTCAAGTTCTCATTTACTATAACTCCAACTCCCTGTGATTTCCTCATGCTGAGCTGTGGGGCAAGGGATGAGGGAGGAGCAGATCATGACTCAAGTGCCACAGACTATTCCTGTTTTTACTGAGATTTAGTTGATTTTAAAAATAAATGTTTCTTATTTGCTGTATGCTCTTAGTACAATTTTCATACACTTACATTAAAAAAAATAAATTTCACCAGTTATATTTACTTTGCCAGAGAGTGAGTCCATGGGGCCCCTCATGCCACCTTTGTGGAAGCAGAACTCTATATTATAGACATATTTAGAGTTGTTTTCTGCCATCTTTCTTTTTGATATATATTTGTCCAATTTTTATATGCATTTTGCCTTAGTTGGGTTTTTTATTGTTTCTTTGTTTCTGACTTGGTTGTTTTCTCTCAATTTTTTTTTTTGGTAATTTATATAGTGTATGTGTTTTATTGGTTATTTTTGAAATTTTACCATATATGTTTAGTTTTTTAAAAAAAAGTGTGAAGTTAAATTAGTCCTTCTTAACTGAAGGCGATTTTGCCCCAGGGGATATTTGGCAATGTCTGGAGACATTTTCCATGTTAAAATGGGGTGGGCTGTGCTGCTTGCATTTAGTGGATGCCGCTAACCATCCTACAATGCACAGGGCAGTTTCTCACAACAAAGAATCATCTGACCCCTAGTCAGGCATCACACCAAGGCAGAAGTCTCCTTGTGTCTCTTCCAGAGTACCATACCAAAGTGTGCTTAATAAGAGATAGTCCATGGTATCTATCAGGTCAGAAGTTCATATCACAGGTTAAGAAAGGAGTGAATGCACTGTGTTGTCATTTTGCAAATTGTACTTTCGCAATGAAGCTTCTGCTGGCTAATGGTCAGCGCCGTGAAACTCTGGAGGATTGCAAGGTAATAGATGCTGGTGTTTTCTGCTAAAAGTCAAGTTGGTGAAATCAGTCTGTTCTGCTGTGTTGCCTACATGATTTGCTTGCCTTTGCAGCCAGTTTTTGAGTTCAGGTTCTTTGAGATAAAACTACCTCCACTTCTTCTAGACACTGATGGATCAACTTTATAAAACAGCAGTGTATAATAGCAAGAACAGGTGCTTGATTCTTTCCTATTAGGGGCCCCTCTTGCCGAGAGATGGGTAGTCAGCTCTGTCACTAGGTGCTGTGCAGAGCTGTCAGGTGTAATAGCTCATCTTTGACTTCCTTTGTTTTGGGAACCCATTCCTGTCAGAGTTGGAGTAAGTAATTTGAACACTTTAGTTACAGCCAGCAGAAATGGAATCAATACATGCCAAGATTAACTTCAGTGATTAATCCCAGAATCAATGAACCAAATGATTATCATTTCTGTCAGCTGAAGATTCTGGGATGCAAAATTGTGATTAAAGAGGTGGGTTGATTTTCATCATCTGGCTTCCGCAGTGGGCATAGCTGAAGCCACTGTTTTTCACTTCCTTTGCCTTGCAATTGCTCCAGCTATACCTTCATGCTGCAGCCAATTCCTGTGTCACACGGTGGGGTGCTCACGAGCCAGACTTGACAATGACGAGAGGCAAAGTTGACTTAGCCTGGGCTGCTAAATCTCCAAAGATAATGCCAAACTAGTGAAACTTCTAGTTTTTAAATCAGAGTGATTATTCTGACTCTGTGTTATGGGTAGGTGGGGCTCTCAAAGGAGAGCAGGAGGAGGCTAGAAGAAGAGCTGGGAATATGACTGTCTAAGTGACGACTCTGGGCATCAGTCTACATGGGGATTAGAGCCATTTGAATACAGGTGCTTCCTATGGAAGACAGCAGGCATAGTGCACCTCCTGCAGCTATTGGGACTGTGGACTTGCCATGTGCCACAGTGCTCAGTGTTCCATGTATCTTATTTTATTTAAAAATCACATCAACTCTCCATGGTAGGTGCTGTTAATATCCTCATTTAACAGACAAGGAAATTGAGCGTTAGTCACTCAAGTATCTTCCCCAAGGACACACACCTAGCTTGTTACACGGTCTATCTTATTTGGTGTTCTCTGGTTTCAGTTGCTCATTTAAGATCATCCAGGTATGGAGAGGAGAGATGGCTCTTGTTATGGGTTGATTTTTATCTTCCCGAAAAGATATGTCAAAGTCCTAACTCCTGGTACCTCAGAAAGTGATGTTATTTGGCAATAGGGCCATTGCCAATGTAATTAGTTAGGATGAGCTCATGCTGGAGTCATGTGGGCCCCTAATCCAATATGACCAAGAAGACAGTCATGTGGAGACAGACACATGGAGAATGGCTTTCGATGGTGGAGGATTGGAGTGAAACATATGCAAACCAAAGGATGCCAAAGACTGCCCACAGATCACCGAGTTGCAGAGGGAGCACAGGCATGTCGACACCTTGATTTCACATTTCCCAGCCTCCAAAACTCATAGACAACTCATTTCTGCTGTTTTAAGCCACCCAGTTAGTAGTACTCTGTGACAGCAACCCCAGGAAACTCTTGAGTCAAATTTGTATGTTTGTATGTATATATGTATTATTGAAATATCTATTAAAATGAGCAAGCAGCACATCATCCCTAAAGCCTTCTATGTACAGAGAACAATGTCAAGAGTGATGGCAAAGTCAGAAACTTGGTCTGTGTGCTTGGCTAACATAATGCCTATGATTGATTTCTTATGTACCCATTGCCAGACACTATCTGGGCTGAGGAGTCCATGTCATAAAATGAGCTCCACCTCAGGAGTCAGGTTTGCTTTGGTGTGAGGCCCTAACATACCTGAGCTTTGTGACCTTGAGGGAAATGACTGAGCCTGTCCTTTGTCTCAGTTCCTTATGTGTAAAATGGAAAGGATGATAATAGTCTGTTGTGATCATTAGGTGAGTTAATTCATGTAAGGTGTTTAAAACAGTACTGGGCACATAACAAATGCCCATACATAGGATTTTATCACTGTGCCTTTAATAACTGTGTGAGGTAGGTACTGTTATCTTCATTTTATAAGTCATGAAATGAATGCTCACAGGGTCTCAGTGATTTCCCCAGGACTGCAGAGACAGTAAGTGAGAGAAGAGGCATGTGAATCCCACGTTCAACTTTCCAAAGTCAGGGTTATGACCCTCCCACCCCACTGTTTCCCGAACTAGTCTGGAAAATAAAATGGCTGATACACATTGGAGATTAATATGAGTGCAAGGCAATGTATATGAAATTATTCCCACGAGCAGTTCGACCATCAGCTGAGAATGTTCTCATCTGTAATCGGGATCTCTTGATATATGAACTGGCCCCTGTAATCCATGTCAGGGGGATCTGTCAATCTGATTTTGTTTTCTATTTCCTTAACTTTGGAGAATACTATACTTGAAAGAGGGAGGAAAGAAGAGGGTGAGTTGAAGACAGATAGGTTCTGTTTCTTCCCCCATTAGGATTATGAAACAGGGCGATCTGAGACTGGATATCAATACTTTAAAAATTCTTTTTGGCTTAGAAATGCCAAATTTTTTTTCTTTGTTGCTCTAGTGATAGAGCAAATAATAATAATATTAATACAAACAGAGCCCAAATATAACATTTCAGTGGATCCTTTGATTATGCAATGCCAAAGCCAAAGTGAAAATGGAGAAATCAAGGCAATGTGGAACTAAATGATTTGCCAATGTAATAAAGTAAACATCATTTCTGTCATGGACCAAATTTCAAGGAGAAAAGGCAAGGTGGGCACTTTGCTGTTAAATATTTTTCGCCAGTGTAGACATACATACAAGTCACACACACTGAGCATTTGGGGGAGAGTGAGTAAAACAATTAGAGGTTCCAGAATCAAAGAACTCTGTCAGTGATCGAGAAGCATAAAAGCCATTTCAAGTAAAATGCTCCTGAACTCTTAGCCTCAAACCACTTTGCTGATAAAATTACAGAGCTTGTTCCATTTATATCTGTATTAACTTTTAACCTCTGTACCATTCTAATAGTAAAAGATTAATCACAGAACCTAATAGTGTGAATTAATGAGTGAAAACCTGAATTACTGATAATACCAAATGCCAAAAGTGTTTAACAGTAAGGCAATCTTATTATTGTCCTGTGGCATATATGTAAATAGTAAGTTTCAGGTATAAAACTCTTTCAACAACCTCACATGACATGATGTATTGAAAATACTTCTACATGTTAAAAAATTCTTCATACACATAAATGAGTTATTGAAATTGTTGAAGGAATCCTTAAGTACCTTGTCTACTAATAAAGATCTCTTTTAGTTGTGTGACCTTGAATATCCAGAGAGGAATTATTTTGAACTTTTAACTTTTTTATGAGACACTCAAGATTTGATTAGATATTCAGTATTAGTAGCTTAGTAACCGTCAATATTTTCTGATATATCTAAATGTGCTGTCTGGGAAAGTCTCCATTGCTTTGGCCTTGGGAAAGCACTCCTTGGTGTAAAGAAGCAGAGAGCCAGCAGGTGGCAGTGTCTCCTCACCCTCGGGAGGAGAGTTCCTTGGTGGTGAAAAGCCCCCACTCTGGATGGAAGCAAGTAATACAAAAAATGTTTCTTTGCTCTGTGCAAGGTAGAAATTCATCAACCACGTTGTTTTCTCCACACAGCTGCAGAACGCTGGTGAAGTACTTACTCTCAGAGCCCTTGCCTTTTGAGGCTGAGATGGTCCTGCCAGCTCACACATCCTCTGGTGCCCTTGCCATTTCACAAGGCTGGTTTGGAAAGCCCTGCCAGAGCCCATTGGTTTCATGCCTGAGTCAGGGCCATGCCAGTAAGAAGTATGTGCTCTCCAGAAAAACAGTACCTTCCAGCACACTCTCGGGGTAATGAAAGGGGCGATAGGAGAACATAAGGGCTCATATTTCTTCACTGCCGTAGATGATAAAACGTCCCTTGGGTGATGTTCAGCAATGCAAAGTTGTGAATAGTTGTTCTGGAAGGAATCTTGGAATTCATAGCCAACCACTTGATTTCACAGAGAAAGCAATGGAGGCACGCCAAGGTTATTCACCCCAGACCACACAGCTGACTATGTGGGAAAGTCAAAACTAGAACTCAGGTCTCCCTCCCATCCAATAACTTTCTCCCTCAAGCATTTACAATAACTAGGCATTAGGTAAAGAAAAGTTCTGAATGGGCAAAAGAAAAAGAAATACTTTTTTGATTGGCTTCTATGTTCTAGGCGCTGTGCTTGTTTCCTTTATATACATGTCATCCTTTAATCTGTCACTGCTAGCAGATCTTATTGTCATTTCATGTATTCATCACTTAATGCTCCGAGGCATTAAATGACTTGCCTAAGATCACTCAGCTAGTAAGTGGTGGTTGAGATTTGTGTCTTATATCTGCAAAGGGAAAGAGGAGTCAGTTTTTAGAAGTTATTAAACACTGAGCAGGGAGGAATGCATGAGAAGGATTAAAGGATACATAGCCAAGAGTTGGCTCATCCTTTGTCTTTGCAAATACTACTCTGACTTTCAGGTAATGCTTTCCACAGTCCCATTTTTATATTCAAATCCTCCCACAAAAGTTTCTCCAAATGCTACAACCCAAAGTGCTTGATCCTCTGAACAAATGTGTTATTTATGGTTGGTGCCCCTTATCAGGCATGTATCATTTCCTGCCTTTAAGAAATAATTATCTCTTGATGAATATTTATAAAAAAAACTCTTCTAGTTTGATAATAGATGTTCACTACATATTTTGATTGTCCAATGGACTAAATATTTAAGTAACTAATTATAGTTTACAAAAATATTTAATAGAACAAATCCCTCTAGAGAACATAATACTCTCTTAGTTCCAATATTTTCTAGTCCTGTGTGTCCAGAATCTTTTAGAACAAGGATCACTGCCCCCAGCTCTCTGGAAATGTTGAACTAATGAACTGGTATATTGATCAGGCTAGACTTGACTGTTGGGGCATGTGGCTCTTTTGGAGAAATAAAACAACTATTAGTTTTCTCACAATCTAGTTTCTGTAATTCATGCAGTATGCTTTGTGGATAAAGTGGAACCTGGGATATCAAGACCAGAGTGACTTAGATTGTATAGATGGCCGTATGTGGAATGGCTGAGAGAATTCAGTCGCCTATAGGGTGGCTTGGAGCTAACTCCTCCCAAAAAATGAATTCCATGTTGAATGACAGCCAGTATCATGCCTAGAAGCCTCTAGGAAGAAGGCCTAGTAGAAGGCCTAAGAAGGCCTAGTGGCCTCTTTTCGAGGAAGCATGTTTTCTAGGTCAACAAAGAGGAAGTGGGTCATTTGGGCTTAACTTGTTGTACTGGGTGACACTGAAAGGTTTACCAGTTCCCAACCAGGGTTAATTAGTGAAACTTAGGTGACTTTTCTGAAAAATTCACATTTGTGTTTTATACCACATTTCCAGGTATCTTGTCATAAACCTTCATTACCAAAAGCAATCTCTCTGTCTCTCAATCCTCAGACTGAGTCACATAGCTAAGTATTTTATTCTCGAAACACAAAAATCAGAAAATATAAAATGAAAAGAAAGCATAGCTTTGGAATTAGACAACAGTGAATTTGATTCTTGCTGCTGTCATACTTCAGCCATTTGAGGTCTCATATCATCTCAGATATCATTTCCCTGCCTGTATGCAAAGGGAGGATAATAGCATTGGCTTCAGAGAGGATTGGATGAGGTAATGTAATGTTTGTAAAGCATCTAGAATAGTGCATGCCACTTAATAGTTGCTTAATATAAAACAATAACAATCACATCAACCAATCAAGCAGCGTCCACTTGAAAATGCTTTGCCATTGTGAGATGAAGAAAAGCCTTGTATTTTAAATGCGAGCCACTTGCTCACACACTTGCTCATTCATTTCCTCACTCATTCACTCGCTAAAAGTATTTTACCAGACCGGAGGTAGGTACAATTATTAAATGATAATATGGTGATTTTTTTGCTTTAAAAATAAACTATATTGATAAATTATTTTATACAATAATAACACATACTTTGGAAATAATAAAGATTAGAGAAGAGAGAAATAAAACAGGGAATAGAAAAATAATAAAGAAAATAAACAAACCAAGAGTTGGTTCTTTGAAGAGATCAATAAAATTGACAAACTGTTAGCTAGATTGACTAAGAAAAGAAAAAAGAAAATGCAAATAACTAAAATCAGAAATGAAAGAGGGGACAATGTTACAGAAATAAAAAGGATTATAAGAGTGTACTACAAACAACTGTACACCAACAAAATGGATAATATATACACCAGAAAATTGCATATCTAGATGAAATGAACAACTTCTTAAACACATACAAGCTACTGCAACTTAATCATGAAGAAACAGAAAATCTAAGTAGGCATAAACCTATAAGTAGTAAAGAGATGGAGTCAGTAACCAAAAACTTCCCAACAAAGAAAGGTTCAAGACCAATTCACCACTGGTGAATTCTACCAAATATTTAAATAAGAATTACTAGCAATCTTTTTCAAACTCTTCAAAAAAAAAAAGAAAACAACAACCCACTTAAACTAAATATAGAGCAAAACTACTTCAATATAATAAAAGTCATATGTGAAAAAACAGTAATTAACATCATACTGAACGGTGAAAGACTGAAAGATTTTCCTCTGAGGTAAGGAACAAGACAAGTAAGAATGCTTGCTTTTGATACTTCTATTCAACATAGGACTAGAAGTCCTAGTCAGAGTAATAAGGAAAGAAAAACAAAAGAAAGGCATCTAAATTGTAAAGAAAAGGTAAATTATCTTTGTTTGCAGATGACATAATCTTATATCTAAAAAGAACCTAAAGATTTTATAGTAAAACTATTAGAAGCAATGAGCAAGTAAATTAGTTAAACAAATTCAGCAAATTTGCAGGACAAAAAAATCAACACACAAAAATTAGTTGGGCTTCTATATTCTAACAAGTTACAATCTGAAACAAAGAAAACAATTAAAAAAAATTCAGTAAGCAATTCCATTTGTAATAGCAACAATAAGAATAAAATACTTGAGAGCAAACTTAACCAAAAAAGGCAAAAGATTTTTATACTAAAAATGCAAAATGTTGCCAAAAGCAATTAAAGGAGACACAAACAATTAGAAAGATATACTGTGTTCATGGATTGAAATTCTCGATATTGTTAAGATGTGAAAAACTACACAACGTGATCTACAGATTTAATGCAATCCCTATCAAACTCATGAAGATTTTTTTTTTCAGAAATAAAAAAATTTATACTAAAATACATATGGATTCTGAATAGGGACCCTGAATAGCCAAAACAATCTTGAAAATATGAACAAAGTTGGAAGTCTCACACTTTCTAATTTCAAAACTTACTGCAAGGATATGGAAGTTGAAACACTGCGGTACTGACATGAAAACAGACACATAGAGCAATAAAATAGAATAGAGATCCCAGAAATATACCCTTGCATATATGGTTAAATGCTTTTCAACAAGGGTGCCAAGAATATATGATGAAGAAAAGTGGAGTTTTTTCAAGAAATGGTGTTAGGAAAACTGAATGTCCACTTTATTATTTTTTTAAAAAATAAAGTTGGATTTTTACCTTACACCATATATGAAAATAACTCAAAAATTAGACAAAGACCTAACTATAAGCTCTAAAAGTATAAATTATTTTTCTAAAAAACTGTAAGATAAAAATTTAATTACATTGTATTTGGCAATGATATCTTGGATATGATACTAAAATCACAGGCAACAAAAGAAAAAAATAGATAAATTGGACTTCATAAAATTAAAATCTTCTGCGCATCAAAGGACATTCAAGCAGAGTGAAAAAATAACCCACAGAATGGAAGAAAATATTTGTAAATAATACATCTGGCAAGGGATTAGTATCCAGAATATATAAAAAAAACTCCTATAACTCAACAACAACAGAAACCCCAATTTTAAAAATGGCAAAGAATTTAGCCAATAAGCACATGCAAAGATGCTCACCACCATCAAATGCAAGTCAAAACTACAACGAGATACTACCTGACACTCATGAGAATGACAATTTTTATACATACATACATACATATATATATGTTTGTGTATATATACATACACATACACGAGAGAATAGAGAGAGGGAGAAAGAGAAAGTTGGTGAAGATGTTGAAAAGTTGGAACCCTTGAGCATTGCTGGTGTTGCAGCCACTGTGAAAAACAGCATGTCAATTCCACAAAATATTAAAAATAGAATTACCGTATTATACAGCAATTCCACTTCTGAGTACATAATAAATGAAATTTGGGATTCAAACAGGTGTTTGTACACCCATGTTCATAGCAGCATTATTTACAATAGTCAAAAAGTGGAAGCAACACATGTGTCTGTGCACAGATGAATGGATAAACAAAATGTGTGTGAGTGTATATCTATATATATATAAAATGAACATTACTCAGCCTTTGAAAAGGAAGAAAATTCTGATAAATGCTACAACATGGATGAACCTTGAAGACATTATGCTAAGTGAAATAAGCCAATCACAAAATGACAAATATTGTTTGATTTCATTTATTTGAGGTACCTAAAGTAATCAAATTCTCAGAGAAAGAGAGTAGAATGATAGTTGCCAGGGGCTGGGGGAAGGGTGGAATAGGGAGTTAGTATTTAACAGCTACAGAGTTTTAGTTGAGGAAGATGAAAAAGTTCTAGAGATAGGTGGTGGTGATGATTGCACAACGAGAATGTACTTAATACCACAGAACCGCACATTTAAAAATTGTTAAAATGGTAAATTTAATGTTATGTATATGTTACCACAATTAAAAAGTGTCTGTCTGTAAACATAAACAATTGCTCAAACATGATTATGACTAATGAACAACTTGTCTAAATGGAAAAAAAATAGACCTATGCGAACAGTTTGATGAATTTGGCAAATACATAAATACATCTGCATAACTGGTAACCATCCATGTCACCACTACCCTAGGAAAGATATAGAACATTTCTATTGCACTGAATATTCCCACATGCCTCTTTTCAGTCAATCTGACTCTTATCTTGAATTTCAGGTACCCACTAATCTGCTTTTCAGTCACTGTAGATTAATTTTGCATAGTCTAGAAATTCACATATATGGAGTCATAGCAAATGCATTCAGTTGTATGTCTTTTTTCACTTGGCATATTTTTGTTTTTATTTATGTGTTATATATATTGGTATTTTGTTCCTTTATATTGTTGAATAGTATTCCAATGTATGAATATACCACCATTTGTTTATACATTCACTTGATAAACTTTTGGGTTGTTTCCAGTTTTTGCTGATTATAAATAAAGCATTCAAGAATTTGTGATGGTTGGGCATCTACCCAAAAGAGCATAAGTCATTCTATTATAAAGACATCTG
>VBSM01002608.1:112720686-112739222 GCA_008086735.1 Cheirogaleus medius
AAAAAAAAAGAAAAAAAAAGAATTTGTGATGGTTTATATTTTCATTTCTCTTGGGTGAACCCCATAAAATAGGATGGATGAGTCATATTTTATGCATTTATTCAATGTTATAAGAAATTACTAAACTGTTTTTCAAAATATTTATACTCCCGTACACGTCCACCATGTGTGAGATGGTGCAGTGTATGAGAGTTCCAATTGCACCACATCATTGCCAACACTTGATTTTTATGATTTTTAAAAATAATCCATTTTAATGAGTTTGTAGAGCTTTTCATTATGGTTTTAATTTTCATTTTTATGGTAATTAAGGATGTTGAGCACTTGAGATGTGCTTAATGGCCATTTGCTCATCTTTTTTTGTGAAATGTCTTTTGAGATGTTTTGTTTATTTCTTAAATTTGGGTTATATATATTCTTATTATAGAGTTGAACTAGATCTTTGTATATTCCCTTGCATATTATCAAAGAATCCTTGTGTGGAGGATTTTCAACAGTCTGGGTAACTCAGTAGTTATCAACTCTAGTTGCACATTATGCACACCTTGTCTTGGGATAAAACACTCTCTAGTAGAGAATTTTAGCCAAGGTGGTCTTATCTTAGGCAAACTTGGATTGATTTGCTTTGGTCCCCAGGCTCCTCTCTCATTTCCTTCAATCTGTGTGGCCTCCACTCTTTATAAACTTTGCTTCAGTAGTAGTCGTTCTATACACCCATGAAAACACGTGTCCCTGACATCCTTCCTGACTTTTTCATTTCATCTTCAACTTGCTCTTCCACCATTTAGGTGAACTCCTAAGGTGAACGGGCCTCATTTAAATAACAAATGTTTGAGGTGATTTATTTTCTTTTCTAATACTGAATAAAAAGTACTAGAAATCACATATGTTCATGTAGGTGAGACACAGTGAGCCAAGAGGAAAAAGAGGAAACAGTGGACTGATGTAGTAAAAGGTATAGTGGTTTTGACAGCAGCAGGGTGTGGTGGATGTGGTGATGGTGGTGGGGACATTCAGAAGTGGAGTGGTGTCACAGCCCTGGAGAAAGAACTACAATGGAAAATGCAAATGGATACCTGAGAACCCAGATAAACCAGAGTAGTGATTATTGCACGTTATGGTAGAACACTTGGTTTCTTGATCAAGAATTCTTGGTGCTTGGTGAAAGGAACTAACTCAGAATTGTGAGGGATGCTATGAACTTGGCTGTTTCTGGCACTGCTGAAGCCATAGACCATGCATGTATAGAAAATGAAGAATGGTGAATTAGGACTGATGTCTTGGGATGGAGTACTTTCCAGTACCACCTTCTACATCCAGTACTGAGAATGTGGAGTTGTGGATTTCAACTAAACCTAAGACAAGACAAGGGAATATGTCAGGACAAAAATTTGGCACTATTTATAAACCTAATAAGGGACCAAATAACAATATTGGTGGAAAAGACTAATGGAAGGGATGTTGTGAGACTCTTGTTTTATCAGCACATACTTTTGGAAGGCTAGTTTTCTATCACCACTCCTGTTTTGCTAGGAAACTGTTTTATTCCGTATATAACCTCTACATGTTTAACCAAAAGGCAGTCTTTACTTTATCTAGATAAGAACATTAACCTTCTTACCCCTAAAATTATCCTTCATTCCAGAGTTGTTTTTGCCTCTGAGCAATATAAGCATCTCATCAGTGGCTTTGTGTGCCTGTACAGCATTAGGAAGCTTTGTAATGAACGAGTTCACTGCTGTAATCAGTAAATTCCAAATGACCATCTCTGGTTACCTTGACAACATTACTAGTTCTAGTGTGCTTTTTGGACTAAGTGCCAAGATTTCTCTTTGCAAAAGAGAATCCCTAATGGTAAGGCCAGAGAAAGTCCAAGGTCTGAAATAGGGTTCACATTTTGAAATTGAAAACTGAAGAAAGAAATTCTGTGCCTTGGCCAAAGACCCAGTGTACATCAGTGTTTGATCTATACAAGAACCAAAGCCTTCAGGACTCCCCAAGTCTTTAATTATATGGCTCTGTTTCTGCAAAAGGTGGCTAGGAAGCCAAATTCATGATTTAACATAAATTTCTTTGAGAAAGATTTAAATAAGTTTGGCCAGATACATGGATACGAAGCTAAATAGTCAGTTTATTAAGTTAAGCCAGGGATATTTTGGAGAGCATGATAAATTTCTCAAGGGCAAAGGTGGCGTTTGGTTTTGAATATAGAAACTGCTTTGACTATCTTGCCATTGGGATTCATTTTTTATCACAAATTGTGTTTTGTTGCTGCTATTCAAGAGGAATATTTGTGGAGTCCATTCTTGCTCTTGGGTGAGCACAGCTGCAGGACAGCCAGGACAATGCAGTGCTCTGCTGGGAAGGACCTTGACCCAGCTCTCTCCACAATGGCTGTGGCTCACCTTCTCTTTGCCACGGTGTCAGTTTTCATTACCTTGACATTTCTTATGCTTTGATGTGTGATACGAAATGGTAGCCTTTGGCAGTAGATGGGGAAATGAGGCTTCACGGGGACATAGAGCACTTGCCAAAGGAGAGGTGTGGAAAATGAATTGACAAGGTTATTCAGATTGCTTTCTTAAGGAGTTTCAACTCAGCTGTGTGTGATGATGCTACCAGTTCCTGCATCAGCTTGTTTATTACAGGCTATCTGTGTATCCCCTTGCAAATTTGTCATGGGTGCTTTTGCCTTCACTGTCTATGTGAAAAGTACTGCCTTAGAAGGAAACAAACTAACCAGTCACCTACAAAAGCTTTATGAACACTTAATTTCCATTTCAATTGCCGAGACCTCAAAATCATAATGGTGTTCTTTGGTTTCCATATTACTATTGCTGACTCTCTTTTCACGAGTTTTATTTTGTTATGGCTTAGTGAGAGTCTTTATACCATAATTGAATTAAAGAATCCTTTAGTCTCTCTTTTGTTACAGTTAAGTAATAATAATAAAATATTCAGACGATACTGCCTCTTTGCTTTTCCTTTCCTTAAGATGTTGTAATGGAAAGGACATGGGCCTGGAGCCTGGAGATTATAGGCAGAAATTCAATACAAGCTTCCAGAAGGGCGTATGAACCCATTTTTGATCTGGGATGAGATTGCTATATAGTGAAATCCAGTGTGATGGGTGGGGGTTAGCAGTAGGCGGTTTTAAGCAGGTGTGCAATGATGGCATGATTCCTAATGATGGATTTGTTTGGTATCAGGATTCTGTTCAGCCAGTGGCTGGAGGAACTCTGTGTGGGTATGTGTGTGTGTGTGTGTGTGTGTGTGTGTGTGTGTGTATTTGTCTGAAATCTGGCTTCTGTCTCTGCATTAGTTTTTTATTGCTGTATGACAAATTACCACAAACTTAGGGGCTTAAAATAACACAAATTTATTGTCTCATAGTTTCTATAAATTTGTGTTTGTTTTAAGTCCCTAAGTTCAGGAGTCTGGGCTTGAGTTAACTGGGTCCTCTGTTCAGTTTCATCAGGCTGAAATCAAAGTGTTGATCTTAGATTTTTTTTTTTTTTTTACCTATTTCAAATCCGCATGGGTAATGGCAGAATTCAGTGTTTTGCAGTTGTCAGCTCCTAAAAGTTACCCCTCTCCACACACAGTTCAATTATAACAGTTTGCTTTTTCCCACCTGGCCAGCAGGAGACTATCTCTGATGCTTCACTCCCTTCTAAAGGCCTCCCCTAATCAGGTCAGGCCAGCGCAAGGTAATTTCCCTCTTGGTTAACTTAAGACCTACTGATTAAGGGGCCTTGATTACATCTGAAAAGTCACTTCACCTTTGACATAATCTGTTGACCAAAAGCAAATTACAGGTTCTAACCTGAACTCAAGGTCGTAACACCAGGGGCCAAAGATCACAGGGACAATCATACAATTCTACCTATTGTAGTCTTTATTCCTCTACCTGACATATTGTCACAGGGGCCATTGTTGGCCTCCGCATTGCCAAGTCTGCTGCCTCTTCTCAGATCTCAATATCACATGGAGCACTGATAACCACTCTCCTGATCCTTCTTAAGGTTTTCTAATATTACTATCTCCTAATTTTCCTACCAGAGAGGTAGTGTAGGATTAGAAAAAGTACATAATATTTGAGTTCAAACAGAACCCAGTCTCAATGCCAGCTCTGCCTCTTATCAGGAGTAATTTATGAGTAGGTTGCTGCTGCTGCAATTAAAAAATGCAAAGGAGCTTCCTTCTCTACTTCCCATTTCATTCTCCCTTAGAACCTTCCATTGGCAGAACCTAAACAGAAGCTAGCAACTTCTGGCAAAAGATCCAGGGAAATACAGATTGCAGGTTCTAGCCCCAGCATCCCTGAGCAGAATGTAGAAGGTGGGCATGGAGCTGGCACAATAGATAAATACTGGGTACAGTTATTTACCCATTGCAAACAACAGGAACACAGTAGCAAAAATACATCTGAGCCCCTTGTTAGTTCTAGTCTGGGATAAGAAACATTCCCATTAGGTACAACTCAGCTTTGATTCAAAATCTAAATTGTTCTTTTGCCCCAGAGCATCTCTTTCTCTACTCCCCAGACCTGTGTGGCTAGTTAACTGTGACTTTCCACTTCCCATCTGCATTAGTGCAGCACACAGACTGTCGTTTCTTGGGTCCCCCTTACAGTTTTCCCCCTTGAACTTTCCCAGAATTGCTCATTGAACTGTTTCTAGAAGTTCCACCTTGCAGGATTCTGCAGTGCCATTGCCTTCCCTCCATCCCCGCTTGCCTAGTACTGTGAATTGCAGAGGTTTGGCATGCAGCAGGCATTGCAATAGGGATTGCAAGAGAAGCAGAATCAGTTCTGATACAGCTGCCATCCGATGAGACTGCTCACAAGGCTGCTCCCTACCTACAAGGCCACATGATATTCTGGCCCACTTTAAACCACCAGTCACCAAGGCTGGAAGAGTCCAGCCTCCCAAGGGTTAATCCACTCCTACATTAATCTGCTCCTTTTCATTGTGCCTTTTATTGCTCTGGGTTATTGTAAAGGTGCAGAGATTAATTAGCAGATTTAAAACCTTGAAAGCTTCATTACATAATTTTAGTCATCAGCAAACCTTGGGAAAACTTAAAAAATGAAGGCATTAAATCATTTTAATTGGGAATTTAACTGAGTGTCTTTACAGAATATTTTATTGCTTGCCTTCTTAACAGACAGCTGCCTTAATGTGTCCTTAGATACTGGAGTTCATAGCCGGGATGTTCCTTGGGAGATCTTGTTCTTGTCTTGGTGTGAGGAGGTGGGAATTGCCTGTAGCAACCAGCATCATTAAATATAGGTAGGCCCTGCTTTAAAAAATCCTAGCATCTGAAAGCCAGAACGTTCAAATAAAGTATATTAGGGGCTTATTCATGTTGCAAAAAGAGTCTACTTTTTCATAAAAAAATAGTTTGATATTCTAAAATAGTGCTTTTCTATTTCCATAGAATAATTTAATTGGTAAGGATTTATTTTTCTGTCAGTTATTCCAGGGACATGACCACTGGGCTCCAGGAAATCTTGCCACTCCTGCAGAACACTGTCCTCACAGGGCTGTGGATTGTGAGCAGGCTGAGGAATGCAGCTGGGGACTGAATGGTCTCTCAGCTGCAGGAGCACACTGCCCTCTCCTCAGTGCCAGGCTGGCCTTCTCCTCCCCAGCTTGCTCTGCACTTCCTCAAGGGTGATTAGGACAGGGGCAACCTCTGAAGTTCCATTACTTGCTCCTAGGGAGATAATGCAGACCCCTTCACAAAGAAAACAGGTGGAGATAGAAAGAGAAGAGAATTTATAAACAAAATTTAAAAATAAATAATATGGCTTTAACCCAGACTCAATAGTTGCTGTTTTTCATTGATGTTTACACTTTCCCCAAAGTACAAGATCAAGGTCAAGTTGCAAGGGGTCAAGGGCACTGAATCCTCCTGAATCCCTTGACGGATGAGAGTCAGGCCTCTTGGAGTTGAATTTGGCCTCTTAGAGGTAGTCTGAGCCATCTTCCTCCCTCCCCTCCCCCACCATCACCCCAGATTCATGATGTTTCATCTAAGTTGCTAACCATTAGAGGGGAGAGCAGTCTTGCCCTGTACGTATTGTTCTGAATTGTTTTGTGTGCATATGGTTCTTTCTGCTGACTGTCACCAAGATTCCTGTCTAGACTGTGTGGAGAGGCCATAGGGGCAGGACACAGGCAACTAGAACAAAAGTGGAGGGTGGAGAACAGGGAGCGGTATCTTTAGCTTGTGCTGTCACTCTCCATTACCCAGCTCTTCTGGGCTTGCTTTTCTTCCCATTTCAGTCTCAGCCCGTGTGTGGGTTCATGTGTGTTTCAGCTTCTGCTTGTCCTTAATAATATGTGGTTTAATCATATGGATTGATTCACATTACTTTTTTTCTTTTTTTAAATATATTTTTATAAAAAAACAAAAGAAATCAAACACAGACCCTGGAGTTGCACTTCATTTTTTGTTGTGCTTTATGTAAAACAGTTTCATTCCTAAGAAAATCTTTTGAAATACACCCTTTAAGGAAAAGTCATACTATCTTTACGAAAAGAACTATGTTTATAATAATGCAGGTAGTAATTTTCAAGTAAGGATATTTCCTTCTCTACACAATTTTTTTCTATCATGTTCTTAAAAATTAAATAAGTTATTAATGCCAATTATAGAAAATAATTCTCATCTCTTTTGAAAGTTTGAAATGCACATAAAATTATTTAAGATGCCAATGTCCATAAAAAAGCAGTAACAATTAATTATGATTTTCTATGTTTCTAGCTATTCTTTCTCATTCCCGTATCTAATATCACCCCGATCATTTTTCCTTGGGATTATGCTTGGGTCCAGGAGTGGCGATGGGCCTGTATCTAATTTAAGTGTTTGTCCTTAGTCTGCCTAGCATCCACTGAGATGCTTCCTGTTCCCATTTGGTCTTTAGATATCAGTTCATGTAGATATCAGTAACATGGGTCATTGCTGTCTTCTCTTGAATACCAACCCAAAGCAGCTTCCATTCTACTATAATCTGAGTCACCAACACCCATAGGAAGTGTCTTGCTTTCCCCCATGATATTTTGGGGCAAATAAGGTCTCCACTCTGGGGATCCCTCAGGCTTTTCTGCTAGACACCCATTGCAGACATTTCTTCCAGTGCTGCCCCTGCAAAAACATTTATGTCTCATTTCAGCCGCCACCCTTTAGCATCTCTGCTTTCAAATTAGATTGAGATCTTCTTATACATTACTTTTTCTATTATATTTGGAGGAGGCCATGTCTACCCCTATCTCCTTACAATTAAGTGATTTTCACCAATGTTTTATTTTGAAAATTTCAAGCATACAGAAAAGTTTACTGAGTTGTACGGTGAACATATATACCTAACACTTAGATTCCACAGTTGTTAATATTTTGCTCTATATGTTTTAACTTATGTCTATAAATTTACTCATTCATCTATTCATCTATCAATCCATCTTTTTGGGGGTACAGTTAAAGAAAGGTACAGGTACCACTATTCTTGTAGACATCCCTGAGATGATCCTCACCTCCTGATATTATCATCTTTGTGTTGTCTTGTCCCACATTGTATCAAAGTTGGACTATGACCAGTTGAAGATGGAGGAAGTGATGGTGTGTAACTTCTAAAGCTAGATCATAAAAGGCACTAAGGCTTCCTTTTTGCAGTCTTTCTTGAATTGCTCCCTCTGGGGAAGCTGTCCATCAGGTCATGAGTAGCCCTCTGGAAAAACCCTCATGAAAAAGAACTGAGGCCTCCTGCCAACAGCCACATGCATAAGTTTGGAAGAAGGTCCTCCAATCCCAGTCAAGTCTTCAGGTGACTATAGCTTCTGCTATCACCTTAATTGCCACTTCCTGAAAGAACCTGAGGCAGAAACAACTAGCTAAGCTAATATAGATTCTTCATCTATAAAAACCGATATAAAAATGTTTGTTGTTTTAAGCACCACATTTTGGGGTAATTTGTTACAAAACAATAGATAACTAATATAGCACTTTATCCTTAAATATGTCAGCATGCATAGAATTAACTATTAATAGAATTCGATATGTATTTCCAATTTCCTTTTGAGGTTAAATTTACAATAAATAAAATGAACAAGTCTTAAGTCATTCACTAAGTTTTGATTAATATATATAGTAAGTAACCCATATCCTTATCTATCATCAACCAAGAGAGTTCCCACACAGCCCTTCATAGTCAATCTTTTTTCCTATCCGAGAGACATTTATTCTGATTTTTTAAATCACAATTTAGTTTTATCTGTTTCAGAAAATTTTATAAATTTGAACCATATGTCATATACTGTTTTTGTGTGGCTTCTTTCATTCACTGTACTATTTGTGAGATTCGTTCATGTAGTTGTATTCATTTTTTTGCAAATATTTTTCTTTCTTTTGTTTTTTCTATTTCAAAATATTATGGGGGTACAAATGCTTTTGTTTACATGGATCACATTTATTATGCTTGAGTCAGGGTTAAAAGTGTGCTCATCACCCAGTGTGCTCATTGTACCCATTAGGTAGGTTTTCGCCCAACCTGTCCTACCCCCGCCGCTTGATTTCCACTGAGTTTTACTTCCCTCTGTGCACATGTGTGCTCACTGGTTAGTTCCAATTTAATAGTGAGCACATGTAGTGTTTGTTTTTCCACTCTTGAGATACTTACTTAGGATAATGTTCTCCAGTTCCATCCAAATTGTTGCAAAAGGCCTCAATTCATCCATCTTCATGCCTCAGTAGTATTCTGTAGCATATATATATCAGATTTTGTTAATCCACTCATGAATTGATGGATACTTGGGTTGATTCTCCATCTTTGTGATATTATTTTCCTTTTGACTATAGCATAATGTTTCATTTCTCTGATCCACATTGTTTTTAAAGTATTTACTTATAGGTTTTGCCATGTTTTGATTTATTTTTAAGCTTTTTATTTGCTCATCTTGAATTCATAAGTGATGTATTCAGTTTCTACTTTTGGTCACTTTCAACTTGGAAGGGATTTGTCACATTGTTTGAGATAAAATACTATTTCCCAGGAAGTGAACATGTACACAGGTAAGTCCCTTATATCACATCTTTTTCATTAGACAGAAAATCAAATTGCTGAGTTATCCGGGTAAACATAAGACACTGTCATGCATACACATTGATGCAGCTGTCATCCCCTTCCGAGATCTATCCCATAAGGTAGATACACACAGACTGTAGTCCAAGTTCCACTGTTTTAAAAATACACATTTAACATGCTCATGCCCAATGGAAGGATAATTACTTTTCTCTCTTTCCGTCACTCTTATTAAAATGAGTCTTGGAGATCCACAATGCCTAGTATGTGCAACCACCACAATGCTCCTGCTTCTGTCTCTCCTATAGCTCTTCAGCTATGAAGACATGCAGATGACAGTTTTCTGCACTGTCATTTCCCTCTATTTCTGTGAGGTTTTTCTCTTCCATGTATCTTACATTTGGTGCACATTTCTCCTAGCTTTTAATGTTATCTTTTTTTGTTTGGCCTTCCCAGGTATGTTGCTGAGAAGCTGAGAGGAGCTCCTAAAGAGGAGTCTTCTCATATTTTTAATTCCTTTTTAGCACCTCTAGATTATATGAATCTTGATGGTAAGAGCTATTTCCTACATCTATTTTTATTACTCAGGTTCCCTAACATATAGAAGACCACCAAAAAACATGTGTTGCATTTGGTTGGACTTAACTGCATAACATTTAAAATTTTTTTTTTTTTTGGAGGAGACAAGATCTCACTGTGTTTCCAGGCTAGCCTTGAACTCCTGGGCTTAAGGGCTCTCCTGCCTCAGCCTTCTGAGTAGCTGGGACTACAGGTGCACACTACTATGTTGAGCTTAATTTTTACAGACATGAAATATCTTTTGAAATCCGTATAGCAACAGATTTCATACCCATTACTATCCCAGGCTCTCTAGCATTCCCACTATGACAAGTATGTAGCTTCAGGGAAGCCACAGCTCTCCTGATCCCAACTTACATATCTTCTACATTTGGTGGTCTAATTTCTCATAAGATGTAGTAACCAAGTTCATGGTTTTGAATTATATATAGCTCTTAGAACTATATGTAAATTTTGAATTTGTAATTTTGAATTATTATAATTAATTCAAAATTCTAGACATGATTACTATTTTGAAACTTTAGAACTATAGTTCACAGAATGTGGGTAGAGTGTGGGCATAGATATGTATGTGAGAGTTGGGGGAAGAGCACACATGAAGGTAAGGATCACAGATTACACAGAGGAAAAGTTGTAAAAAGGGAAAAATAGGAAACAGATTCTGCAGGGAAGAATTAAAGCTCAGCACTGACAACAGTTGATGTTGCCCTATGATTTTCAACCATAGCTGTTCATTGGCTTTGTTTAAGGAACCTTTAAAAAATCCTAATGACTGGATCCAAGGCTATAGCTAGTCTATATTGCATCTTTGTGTGAATAGAAAAAAGGTGTTACATCTGAGAAGGTACATGACTGGGTCCAAGGCTTGGCCATTAGGCACACCTTTGTGTGGATTAGGAAAAAAATCATTTGTTTCTCTGGGCAAATTGAGCCTAGTCCAAAAGTCCAGTCTGGTCTTCAATCTCTACATGCTTCCATGGCTAAGGATCCTTGTACAGTGAACAACATATACAACTGTCTGTGGAAGCCCTGTCAAGTCCCTATCCAGACTAGATGAAGTTTGATTTCTGGGGGGTGGAACCTGGGAAACTTTATTATAAAAAGTTCTCCCCAGGTGATGGTGATAGAAATGAGGCATGAAAAGCTATAAAACTGGCACCACACAATGGAGCTTGCAGCATGTCATTCATTCTCCATTTATTTATTTAGCAGTTATTTATTGCATATTTAACATATGTACTTCCAAGAACCTCATAAATTCATATACTCTTCTTCAGGGTGGGACTTCTTTTGAAGGTTTATGTACAGACAAGTATCTCTACTTGTTTTATAGACACAGAGACAGTGCCACACAACCTCTGAGAAATAAAGTAACTTCTCCTTGTACACTGAACACTCCACCACTGTTCTCTAGTAAACAGTAATGAACTTCTGGTTCTGCAGGGTGTTTCCTTTCAAGGTCACCCTGAGGCAGTAGCTATAAAAGGACTGACATAATGAGGAACATATGTCCAGAGAAAAGCATTTTATCCCTCTGCCCCCATCCAGATTTAAGACCTTAGTACTGAAATTGCCTGACTATCAGCAAAAGGATTAAAACTCACAGTGACAGAGAGAGAAAGTGGGTGAGAGAGAGAGAGAGAGAGAGAGAGAGAGAGAGGAGACACAGAGAGAGAGAGAGAGAAAAGAGAGAAATTCTTTTGGCCTTACAGTTTATTATAAAGTTTATGCCATGCCAGAATGGGTGCCAGCATTTGAGGGAGTGGTTTACTTTATTCCACAATCTCTGATGGAAATGAGCCCCCATTACCGCTTCAGCGGAGTGCCTGATAATAATATGAATAAATAACAGATTAAAGAGTAATAGGTGTTGATTCAATTTATGACAATGTAAGTAATATTGTTTCATAAAAATCAGACACACTTCCATAATCTTGAGATAACCACTGTCTATACTTTTATATATTTTTGTATTAAATTGGTATATTCTCTTTTTATTTAAGACTATATTATGAGTGTTATATTTTCTTAAATATGCTTTAGAAACATGGTATTAAGTTGCTAAATGATACATCATTGTTAAGGTTCTGAATACACAGATTGCCAAATTATAATCCAAAAATATTTAAATATTTATCTCCATCGGTAGTGCAGAAATGCCTTTTTCCTCTACCTTCATTATTCTGGGAATTGTATTTTTTCTTTATCATTTTTGAGCTGATACTTACTGTATGTTTTTATAATTATTTTGGGAAAACACTCCTCAAACTGTACTTTCCTCTAAACTCCACAACAGTCAACAATCAACACAGAAGAAGAATTCTGTGGCCAAATGTGGGGATTCTCCCCACACACCAAGCAGTGGACATTATCCGGGTGTCCTCTAATTCAAATCTGACACTGTCTATTTGAAGACAGTGTTACATCCCACAGGGTGAGGGCTCAGTCTCCAGGACTGCCCCCCTACAAACACCATTCTCAAGTCTGGACCTCTGGAGCTTCTGGCCCACTGCTTCAAGTTGAGGTTTCCAAGACCCCCACCCTGTTTGGATTCAATTAATTTGCTGGAGTGGCTCAAGAACTCAGGGAAACACTTATTATGTTTACATAGTTTATTATGAAGGATACTACAAAGGACACAGATAAGGAAATGCATAGGATGAGGTATGGGGGAAGGGGAATGGAGCTTCCATGCTCTCCCTGGGTGCACCACCATCCAGGAGCACCCTCATGTTCAGCTATCCGGATGCTATCTGAACCCAGTCCTCTTGGGTTTTTATGGAAGCTTCATTACATCGGCATGATTGACAACTACTTAGAAATGTGTTTGTACAAAAAAAGCATGATTTAAACCCAGCAAGTTCTGTTGGTTCAGATTCTTCCTGGCTTCTCTGTGCAGCATTCCTTCCTCCAGGGTATGGGGTAAGACCTTCTCTGGAATGAGGGTCTTTTAACCCACAATCAGATTAGAATCCTGCCTTGGGCAGGTGAAAGGAGGACCGGAGAAGGTCAGAGAGAGAGATTCTGCCTCCTGAGGCCTAGAGATCCCCAACATTATAACAAGGATTATGAGAGTTATGAGACAGGAACTGTGGATAAAAATCAGCATATATATATATGTGTGTGTGTGTGTGTGTGTATACACACCAGTATATATAAACCAGTATATACATATGTATGTGTATATATATATATATACATATATATCACCACAATAATGTTTATTTTTTATTAGTAGTAAGAAATATTTTTCATATGCTTATTAATTGTGGTTCTATCATTAAAAATATACATTGCCCATTTAAAATTTTTTGATAATTTTACTATTGATTTATAAGAGCTCTCCTTTATCATAAGAATTTATTCTTTTTAATCATAGATTAGTTTTTCTTCAGCTTTTCTTTTAATGTTATTTATATGCTCTTCAGAGTAGAAGAAATAAATTAATGTTTCCAAATATATTAATATTTTCCTTAATGATTTTCAAATTTTGAGTTTATAGTTAGAAATTTATTCTTTACTATTATAACAGATATTCATTTGAATATTTTTACTAGTTCATTTATATATACTTTTAAATTTAACTACATAATTTATTCTAGGATCTATTTTGATCAATGATATGAGGTATAGCTATAGCTTTATTATTTTTAACTTTTAATTTCATTGGAATTTATTATCTATTCCTTACCAATTCATGACATATTATCCTTGTCCTATATTAAATTATTGCCTTACTAGAATAGGTCAGTTTCGGGGATTTTTGTTCTATTTCATAGATCTTTCAATTATTATGTCAGAATTTATTATTAGTTGGAGTAAACTCTCTTAGATCTCTTTTCCTTTTTAATATTTCTTTGTCTATTTTTAATTTTTTCCATATTTATTTTATGATAATTTTGTTAAATCCCTACCCCATCCCCATTCCCATAGCTTAGTGGCATTTCAATTTATGAACTTATGTTCTTCTAATATTGATCTTCACTCTTTGAGATTATTAAAACCTGTAAATCTTTCAAATTAATTTCATTATATTAATATGAACAATATAAAAGTATAATAGCTCAATTATACTTTTGAATGGAGAGCTAAGATTCTTTACACAAAAAATTAAAATTGAATATATATGACTTTTGCTCCTGTGAAACATAGTAACAAGGAATCATTTTCCCTCTTGCCTGACACAATAAGAAAGGTGGACAAAATATGAAAAAATATTTTCAGAGAGGTAGAGGAAAGATTGAGCATATTAAGTAGAGACATAGAAGATATAAAAAAGACCCAAACAACTTTCATAGATGAAAATTTTAGTTAATAACAGATTAATGCTTCAGAAAAAATTATTAGTGAACTTGAAGACATGCAATAGAAACTATCCAAAATAAAATATACTGAGAAAAGTATTGAAAAAAATGAACAGAATATCAGTTCACTGTGGAACAACATCAGAGAGCTTAATATATGTTTAATTGAAGTCTCTGAAGGAGGACAGATGGGACAGAAAAAGTGTTTAAAAAAATTAGAAAAATTTTCAAATTTGAAAAATATTAGAAACCTACAGATCCAAGATGATAAACGAAATCCAAGCATAAGAAACATGAACAAAATGACATTAAGTTATATCATAATCAAATTGCTTAAAGCCAGAGATAAAGAGAAAAATTTTAAAGCAGCCACAAAATATATTAAATATGAAGTAGACATTATATCTTTGCCTTTTCCCAAAGAATCTGATGATAAATTATATTTAGAGAATTTATTATCAACATTCATCATGAGAAGTGAAAAGAATCATATAATTATTTCAATTGTCAACTAAAATATACAGTTAAAAAACCCAGTACCTATTGCTCATAAAATGCTTTGTTAAGTGTGAAGACAGAAATAAATTGTCCCTGAGAGTGATAAAAAATATTAAGTTCATGATAACTGATAAAGTATCGTGAGTGAGTGATGACATATAGCATGGATATGAAGATGTCAGTTCTCCCCTAATTAATATAAATGTTCATTGAGAATGATGTCATAACCCTAAGGTGTTTTTTACCTATTTGTTTTGAGCCAGTTTCCTTCTCCTAACTTCTCCTTGAACTTAAATATGCAAATTAAATTGAATTTTACAGCTGAATCTATTAGGTCTTTAGGATAGAAAATGTTATTGTATATGAATAAAAAATTTATCCCTTTTTTCAAATAATGGATATTTTAGACTATACTTTGATAATTGTATTGATAGGAATGTTCAGAAAAAAATAAATAATAGCAAAAATAAATGTGTAGTAAGGAATTTGGCCTTTCCTAATGAGAGGTCTGGATTTTGTACCTGGCTCCTGGGACATAAACTTTGAGCCCTTGGAATTTTCTGAGTGGTAAGAGTCTTTGTTATTTATGGTGGGCCCCATACCTGCTCCATACCTGACAGTTTATGCTAATGAGGTAACTTATGGTGGGCTTCTTAGTTCACATGATATCAGCCTGAAATCAATCAATCATACCTATGTAATGAAACTCCAGTAAAATCTCTGGACACCAAAGCTTGAATGAGATTTCCCGGTTAGCAATAGTCCATGTTTATTGTCACACATTGATGGTGAGAGTAACTCATCTTAAAGATAACAGAAGCTTCTTATTTATAACCTTCCAAGACTGTGCCCTATGAGTCTCTTCCTTTGAGTAATATGTCATTTGTTTACTTCCCTTGTAATAAACCATAATTGTGTATATAATGGCTTCCAGAGAGTTCTGTGATCCTTCTGTCAGGTTTCAGTCTGAAATGTCAGTCTTGACGCACTGGCCAAAGAATGACCAGATGCATCAAAGTAAGGCAAGCATGAAAATGAGATTCATTGAGGAGAGAAAGATAGGATTATAGAATAAAAGCAAGATACAGGTTTGCAAAGCAGGATATATACACCACAGATGATGACCGGACCACTTGTTGTAGCAGAAAAAGAGAGTTTGGTTATGCTCTGGGTCTCATTTTATAGTGTATGGACAGGGACCTCCCCATGGTTCAAATGTCACCATGGATCCACTTTGATTGAACAGTAGGGAATTGCATGACCTGAGTCTTACTATGCATGTGGGTTCTAGGTCACTTTCTGGACTCTATCGTACCTATGCTGCTGCTGCTTGGCCCATGGGCAAGAGAGTCCTCTGCATTCTTTTGCAGTCAGTGTACCAAGTTCTGATTGGCAGATAAATAGGGTATTCCATCCTATCCCAGGTATGGCAGTTGCTTTGGAGAGGATTAGGGTGGGGCAGGACCAAGATGGGGTCCTAGGGCCCACTCTTGTCCTTCTTTCCAGACGTGGCAATTGCACCAAGGCAAGACACCCACTTTCATCCCTAGGAGATCCAAAATTCCTTACTATCTACCTAACTTTCAATTCTAGAGGCCCAAATCATTGGATAGGGGCATAGACTCATCTAGATGCTTCCTGCTGAGTGGAGTAGACAATCCCTCTTAGGGTAGCCTCTTACAGATTCCCCAGGGGTCTCTTCAGGGGACTTCAGTATATGTTCTCAGTAGATTGTTGTAGTTGTAGGTGTGAGGAGGAGGTAGGCACCAGGGCTGGAGGAGAATGTAGGACCATTTGTAGCTTGATGACCTCTAGAAGGGATGAAATAAATTTAGTTAGAAAATTTGTGAGAATTGGTCCCAATATAAGAATTCCCAGAATGCAGAGTAATGGGGTGCCTAAGGGAATTATTAAGGACACCCACCAGGGCCTACAGGTCTCACTCATGTTTGGAGATTGGAGGCGAACTCTAGGATGGCATTGATGTTGTCCTGAACCTGTCCTGTCCTGTTAACACAGAAGCAGCACTGTTCTTTTAAGGACAAGTAGGTGCCCTTTTCTGTTACAGTTAGAAGATCAAGCACCCCCCCCCCATTTTGTAAGGCAACCCCTGCCAATGAATCAAACTGTTCTTGTAAGAGGGCAAGTGTATGGCTAGTTTTCATCAGGCCTTGTGCCACCTTCATGGCCAAGGACTGCTGTAGGCCCAGTGATGTGCCTCCTGTGATTTCTCTGGCAGCAGTTGCTGTTGTCATAAAGGCGAAAAGGGGAATTAAGGGAAGTGCCTACATGTGTAGGTGGCCCTGGCCATGCAACAGGACAGGCAAGGTGGCTGAATCCTGGGCAATTTGAATATATGGATATACCGTGCCAGGGAGCAGCAGCCTTTCCAGTAAGGTGGTAGTACCTAGTATGCTTGGCTGCCACACATCCAGTATATGCCTTGTTCTGGAGGAAGATGGGCAGCAAACTTGATTTTGGTTACCAGAACAGGAGCTGATTTGCTGGTGGCATGGTGTCCTCTTCCTTGGAATTTGGTGCCATGCCATTAAGCTCCCTGGGCTGCTAAAGTGGCTCCAAGTAAGGGATCGATTAAGGGGTGAGCTAATGAATTAATATTTTCCTGGATTAGAGGGCCCAATCACTGGCTGAAGTTCTAGCAGATGACTAAACCTGTGGGTGCTTTTGTGAACCTACTGAACTTGTAGCTGGTGTTGGAAATGAGGGTAGTCTTGTGTGGACTCTTCCCCTAAACTCTGTAGTTACCCAGACTCCTTGCATTTGGGGTTTGATATCTTGGAAAGACATGGCAGTTTAGAATACCGTGCTTCTAACCTTGCAGTTTGGCTAACTCTGGGTAATAGAGGTCACTTTTGTTTTATTCTTGAATATATTAGGAATTTATTTAGTGTTTTATCACTAAGCATAATTCTTATGGTTTGAGACAAACAGTCTTTGTCATGTTCTGATACTATTTGTTTATTTCTAGTTTATTACTTCAAAGTTCAGGAATAGGTATTAAGTTTTATCAAATGCCTTTTTGTTGTTTTCTGCCTGTTCAATAATAATAGATACTTACTGAGGATTTTGCTGGCATTTTTTTCCTAGCAAAGTGCTAGGAACTTTACATATATTATCTTACTTAAAAATCCTCACAAAAAAATCTATAGGGTGGACAATATTTTTCTCCATTTTGTCTGTGAGAATACAGAGGCACAGAATGGTTAGCTGATTTCCCCAAGGTCACACAGCCAGCAGTCTGTAGAGCTGGCACTGGAAGCCCCATTTGTCTAAATCAAGATCTGAAAATCTGAAATCACATTACACTGTGTGAATTATGTCAACATATTTCCTTGCATTAAAATGTTCTTTTTTTTTTTTTACCAACCAGTCTTTTGTAATGCCTATTTTTTCTATTAGTATGCTTCTATATTTGATTTGCTGGTGCATTATATAGAACTTCTACATTGGTTGTGAGATTGGTATATAGTTTTCTTTTATTGTGCTTTGTAACAGATGTATTAGGCTAGCTTGAGCTTCACTTCTTTTTGTGCTCTGGATAAATGTATATATTATGGGAATTCTTTGATGCATGATTATTTAAAAGCAATTTCTTGTGGAATAACTCATGCCTTCAGCCTTTTCTAGATGGAGATTTTCTTATCTATTTTTAAAACTGATAATTTTTTCAATATCTTTCCAGGTTACTGGTTCATTCAAAATATCTACCGCTTTTGAGTGTATTTTAATACTTTTTGTGTATGTGTGTGTATATATTTTCCCTGTGTATATATGCATATACATAAGCATATATATTTATATGTTTTTTCATTTTTCTTGTGTCATCTTATGTTTACTTTTATTAATTTTATAAATTTATTTTTCTCTTTAGAATTGTCAGAGTGTCATATATATTACTATTGTTATTTTGACTATAAATTTAGGGAGAATACAATAGGAAATTTTTGCATGAGGTTATAATTTTCCCTTTACCTTGCAATGAGATGACAAATTGCTAAAACCCTATCAGACATTGGTCTAGGCAAAGAATTTTTGAGGAAGACCCCCAA
>VBSM01002608.1:112739322-112761493 GCA_008086735.1 Cheirogaleus medius
CTTCTTAGGGAGAGGCAAAGATATACAATGTATCCAAAATGTAAAAACAAAAAAACAAAAAAAACAAATTGCTTCACTTACAATTTCCTGATTACAACCAGCACTGACTTGATTTTATTCAACCTTTCTCCTAATTGCATGTATGTTATCTTATTGGTTATTTGCTGACCCCTATCTTTTTATCAACCCACAGTTATTAACTGAATTTCTTGCACATAGTTTGTTCAAATTTTTGATTTAGTAAATGTGTCCTGGCTCTAACTATAGGTAAATTATCTGATATGTGTGTTTGTCTTGAAACTATCCCTGCCACACCCACTCTGCCCCATTTTCCTCATCTGACCCACTGTCACCAGCATTCACTAAAATCACATGGCAGCAGTGATGAATCATCTTCATATCTTCCTTTTCTCTTCATTCCCAATTCATTACCCATTTGCATCACATTCACCGCCAAATATCTCTTCAGTCTATTTCCCTTCACCTCCACGGCTAACTTGCTTAGTGTAAGTGTCCATCACCTCTCCTGGACAACACGATAGCCTTTGCATTTCCTCCCTACCTCTAGCCACAGCTCCTTCTAGAGCGCTTTCCACCTGGAGTGGAATGATGATCTTGGATGATCTTGTCACATCCCCTCTTACAATCTTCAAAGGCTTCTCTTTGTTCTCAGGGTGAAGAATAAAGTTCTTAATGTATTAATCAAGGCACTGTATGGTCTTGTCAATGACTGACTCTTGTCTGTCATCTTTTAGCATCCTGTTTCCCTTACCTACCAGCATTTTTTTTTTCACTTCCTGAACTTGTCCTCTTTCAAGTCTCAGATAAAACATTCCTTCCTGTCAGAATCTTCCCTGACTTTCATGGCTATTATATGTTAATTTCTATCATTGGTATTTACTTTTATGATCAGACATTTGATGCCTTTGTGTATGCCTGCAGTATTTGATCCAAAACCAGAGAAGAAAACCAAAACACAAACACACAAACAAAAACATTATATTTTATGATGGCATGGAAATCAGAGGATCATACAAAAAGGTTACTTTTTGCACTGTGTTGCCCATTCCTTAGCTGGATATCTCTGAGTTCCATCCTAAGGCCTTCCTTCTTTTGCTGTCCTTCCATCATAGTGCCATCTTTTACACATCTTGCCCTGCTCTGTGCTTCTGTCCCCGAGAGATAAGATAGTAGCAGTCCCTTGATTTTGTTGTTGTAGGAGGAGGTACTAGATCTGTTAGATTTTTCAGAGAGAATCATGTATAAGAGAAGCAGTGTTTTTGTTTTTAATATTGGCCACTATGTGCCATAACTTTTTCTCTAGGATCTTTTTCCATCTTATCAAATACACCCTCTTACAAGCAAAAACTAAATAGGTAGGGGGAGAAGTAGAGGTGGGAATGTGAAAGGGGAGAAAAGGTCAGGGTAGAAAGAAAAAAATTGTCCTGTTATACATTTACTTATTAAAACAGATTTCTATCTGTTTATTTGAAAATCATCTGCCTTCTTCACTAGACTAGAGGGAAGGGACTTTATTTTTATCACCACTTTATGTGTCATCTATAGCACAGTGGCTGACAATAACAAGGTTTTGTTGAGTGACTCCATACATATAGGATGACATTTTCATACAACTAGAGTGTTGACTATGACCCAAGTGGAACTCCCACTACTGCTTCTTCCTCTTTTAAAATATCTTTCCTAATAAAGGAAATAACTAATGAAAACTTTGAACAGACTGCATATCCTATTTCGGTTTGTGATTTGTATATGTCAGGAGACACTAAGAACAGTCTTATTTGTTTTTAGTAATTTATATTTTAACACTTACATATTTATAAACAATGGAGATATATGTGCTTTTCTGGTATGTTTGCCCATATATGGACAAATTTGGTCATTTTTATTATGATTATTAGACATTTGTATTTGGGGGCACCTTGTGTGCTATGATTTTGGGAAGTAACAAATTAGAAAACACAATGTACAGCTTTGTCCTTTTTGACACCTAGTGTTTGGTGACTGACAGTTTAATAGGAAATTCTTGCACAGATTATACTGGATCATGGGACACATGTCACCTGCTTAGCTCAAACATATAATACTCCAAAATGTATGTATTTACTTGAATGCAAATCAATGGACAAAGTTCTAAAATCCCATTTTGTTTTATTTTATTTTTTCCTCTCTATTTTAACTTGGCACCTTCTATTGTTGCACAGTGTCAGAAAATGTATCCAAGCACAGCGGCAAGGTTTTCAGGTTCTCCCTGGATCTCACTGGACCTGAGAAAGATGTAATGGGGTGTGGGTTTGCAGTTGTGTTTTTTGTTATACTATCTTTTGTTTTCTATGTTTGACTTGATTAAGATTTTGCTAGAATAAAACAAAAATAGGAATAATAAAGAAAAAACATTAAAATCAATATTAATAGTATAAATTGTCTTGGTTAGGCTAGGCTTATATACAGATTTGTTTAATTCCCATTTATTGCTCTTCTTCTGTAGAGTTGATAATGACAGGAGTAACTGATTATCAATTTTAAAACAATCAAAAAACACTTCCATTCTGTGAATAACTGTTATTTTCTTAATAATAAAAAATAAAAGTGATGCTGCCATTCTAATGTTAGTGCTTTTACTGAGATTGTCTTTTTTCTTAAATAAAGAACAAGAAATATCTTTTTATATTGAACAACAGTAAAATTAGATATTATTCAGGCCTTTGGGTAAGTATGATTGGCAGTTTAGAATTTTATGTTATCAATTTTTCTTTTAATTCTCTTCATCGTCTTTATACATATTCAGATATATAGGGACTATACTTAATAAACAAAGCATTGATTGCTATGTGTTTATTAAAGCAAATATATAAATTGGATTGTAGGAATTGCAGCTCAGCTTTTTAATATCTTTAAGAAATGTTAGTAGTAAAGAAAAATTAAGAATCAAATAACTGATTATATCTTATTCTTTAATAGAAAATAAATATCACTGGCAATCTTACTACCCAGAACTAACCATTGTTAATATCTTTGTGTACACCCTATCAAACATGCAGACACACACAAGTACACACATACACTCACACAGCCTCACAAACAATATGTCATACTGTGTAACTTGCATTTATACTTAAATTTGTATAATTGGCATCCTTTGAACAAATTATTCTACACCATATTAGTGAGGAAGAATTCTATTATATGGACATATCATAATTAATTTCACTACTTCCCTATTCTTTGAAGTTTGGAACATCTTTTATATATTATTATCAACAATAATGGTATTGTATTTTTTATGTACAGTATTTCTTTTTTTTCCTTTTATTTCCTCTTATTATGGGGGTACAAATATTGTTAGGGATACATATATTGCCCCTGCCACCCCTCTCCCACCCCACCGTGCCAGAGCTTCAAGGGTGTCCAACCCCCAGGTGGTGCGCACCACACCCATTATGTAAGTATACATCCTTCCCCTCTGCCCCCCTCCCACCTGCCTACCACCCGATAAAAGTTTTTTTTGGTTTTTTTTTGACATTTTGTTTACATTGTATATCTTTGCCTCTCCCTAAGAAGGGTTAGAGGTAGTCCCTTCCCCCTACAATGTACGCCACATCCCTAAGATGTGGGTCTCCCCCCACATCCCTGGTGAACACTACCACTATTTGAGCACCATAGTTTTAATCAGTCAGTACCAATTTGATGGCAAGTAGATGTGTGGCCCATTTTCCAGATCTTGTGTCGCTTCACTTTGGATAACGGGCTTAAGCTTAATCCAGGATAGCATAAACGGTGCTAGCTCACTGTCGTTTCTTAGAATTGAGTAATATTCCATTGTGAGCATATACCATATTTTAGTTATCCACTCATGAATTGACGGACACTTGGGTTGTTTCCATGACCGTGCAATAGTGAATTGTGCTGCTATAAACATTCGGGTATTTCAAGGCTCTATTTTTGATGAAAGATTTGTTCTCTTCCAACATTTAGAAAGCTATGGGGATTTTTGATGGAAGGAGAGCATACTTGTCAGAAGAGATAGAAATCCCTGGGAATAAAATATGTCCCAAGGAAAAAAGAATGAAGTAGATCATCCCCGTCCAGTTAAGGACAAATGTTTCAGATAAATGTCAAGAAAAATCATAATAAATTCACTTATCTGCATTCTAATATTGCACCTCATGGACTCTAGGTTGAACCATAGGGAAGAGTATGTTAGCACAAAATGCAGGGTTTATTTCCACTAAAACTCATTAAGACCTTGGGCAAAGCAGCACTGTTGTTTATCCAGAGGGGCAGAATGTAACTAAGTAGAGGAGAAAGACATTCTCTGACCTTTGTTCAGAACACATCATTGCTATGGGGTGAGGAATACTGCACAGCCCACGGGGTAGCTTTGGTGCTGATCTGCCTGAGAGTATCAGCAACTGGGAGATGGCAGCCATGCCCAGGGACAGGCAGCTCATTGCAGTGTCTGGAATCATGACAAGACTTTTCTCCATTCACATTCTCAGGGAGCCAATCACTTAAAAGCAAACACAACTCACGAGGGAGGATCAGGAGAGGAAGAGTATAACCTGTCCCAAGTGGTAGTGATTACAACTGTAGAGCAATTTTTCAAAATTGTAAAATATATTGAAAATATGTCTTTATAGTTTGACGAATAATTATAAAATGACCATCTGGTTATGACTATCTAGATTAAGAGACAGGATATTTTTTGTGTTTTAAAGCTTCCTGTGTTACCTCTCCTACTTCAACTCCCAGAGTTAACCACAACTACAAATTTGAGTTATCATTTTCTTGCTCCTTTTCCCATATTTTAATACCTGTGTAGGTATTCCTAAAGAATATATTGTTTGAGTTTTCTTTAGTTTTGCTTTTTTTTTTAGAAAAAATCTCTTACTATATGTATTATTCTGAGATATGATTTCTTTGTTTGACATTGTTTAAAATTTATACATGAATTTTTTAAGATTACTGAGATTGATGCATGTGCTAGCAGCCCATTCATTTTTACTATTGAATAAATACTCAAGTAACTTATTATTCTACTGTTGGTGTACATAATTATTTCAGGATTTTTGTTCTATGGACGCTGCTCTTATTATGTCCATTCTTGTGTCACCCGATATACATATACAATTTTTTCTGAAGGTGTATACGTATGATATACAGTCTATTTTCTAAGGAACATGGGAATTACTGGTTTTTATAGCATTATACATATTGAAATTCAGCGAGTAATGTCAAAATGTTTTCTACATAGCAATTTGTCATAGTAATTTGTACGTTTTCAGTAGTGTGTGCATTGTCCCACTTTTCCATGTCTTTTCTAACACTTGGATTGTTGATTTCTTAATTTTTGCCAGTCTGATAGGTTATAGTAAATCTCATTGCAGTGTTTTTGCTATAAATTATTATTCTTTTTAATAAAGTTGAATTTTTTTCACATATTTATGAGCCATATGTATTTCCCCTTCTGTGAAATACTTTGCTCTCTTTTTCTCTACTGAGCTATTATGTTTTTCTTACACATTCATAGGTGTTCTATGAATACAGTCAGTTGTTCTATGAATACATATCTGTTGCAAATACCTTATTTCTGTATTTTTATTCCTTTGTTTTTTTGATGAGCATAGTAATTTTACTCTATTTGTATTTAATCAATATTTTCCTTAATGGTTTGCACATTTTGTATTTAAAGAAATGTTTTGCTATCTGTAGGCCATAATATGTTCCTTAAAAAATTTTTATAGTTTCTAATTCACCTGCAGTTGATTTTGAGTATAGTGCCATATAAAGGCACAATTTAATTTTTTTTCCAAATTTTTTGCAAATTTTAACACTTGATTAATTTACTAGTTCATTTCATGTTCCTAAATCTGGAATACCTGCTCTGATATAAATCAAGTTTCCAAATATGTGGAATTTGTTTTGAAACTTTCTAGTCTGTTTCATTGGTCTTTGTCCTTTTTCTGAAAAAATGCCATATTAGGTTTGGCGTGTTGATACTCTTATTGGTGTTTTGACTGGAATTGCATTGACTCCTTATATCATATTAGGGAGAATTAGCATCTTTATATTATGAATGTAGCAACTTTACAAAATTCATTTATAAATTTTATTATCTGTGGGTTATTTTAGATTTTCTATTTAGACCATCAAATTATTTTCAAACAACAACTGCTTGATGTTAATTTTCCAATATATTTTCTTTCTTTTTTGGTATTCCTTTTCCATACTGCATTGGGAGGATATCCAATATAATATTGATTTGAAGTACAGTGAATATTACTTACATTGTTTTCTGTAGCTTTGTTTGTTTGCTTGTATTTACAGATGCTCTTCATCTGATTAAGAAAATTCTCTTCCATCTAAGTTTTAAGAATTTTGTTATGAATAGATGTTAAATTTTGTTTAAAGTTTATTTTCTTCACATCATCTCAGATTGTTACATATTTATTCTCCTTTAATCCATTAGTATAGGAAATTTGCTTCTTTAGTTTTCTCCTATTAAATCATCCCTGGATTCTTCAAGTTAACCCAACTTGATAGTGATGTATTACTTTCAATATTTCAATATTCCCCATAGGATTTTTTTCAGTGTTGTTCATGAGTGTGATATACCTCTAGTTTTCTTTGTTTTGCTCTTGTTTGGTTTTGGTATGAAAATTATTCCAGCCTCATAAAATGAACGAAGAAGCATTTTATCTTTTTCTGTCTCCTGGAAGTTGGTAAAATTGGAGTTATATGTTCTTTAAATATTTGGTAGAACTTATCTTTAAAAACACATAGTCCTGAAGTGTTTTTGAGGGAATATTTTAAATAATGATATAAATTCTTTGATGATAAAAGGACAATTCAATATTCTATTTCTTCTGTAGTGAATTTTTTGTTTTATTTTTCTGGTAATTTATTTATTTATTTAATTTTACAGATTACTTGGAATATAAGGCTATTCATAATATCCTTTAATTAGTTGTTTAGCATTAGCAACATCTATAATTATGTGCCCTTTCTTATTCTTACTACTGTTTATTTCTGTATATTCTTTTTTTCCTAATAAATTCAACAAGGATTTTTATCAAGTTTATCCCTTCAAAGAATCTACTTTTGAATTTAAGTATCCTTTATATTATATATTTATTTTTCATTTCATTAACTTTTGATTTTTATATTTATTTTCTCCCTTCTACTTTCTTTGGATTTAGTTTGAAGTAATGTTTTTTTATAACTTCATATAATGGAGGCTTAGTTCATAAATTTTTAAATCTTTTTTCTTTTGAAATTTAAGGCTTTAAGACCACATATTTTCTAAAGCGCTGCTTGAATTTCATACTACTATTTTTATATTAATATAATATGGGAATATGTTAGACCTACTCATTCTATTCTCTCTGACACTAACCTCTCACATTTTTTTCTCTTTGCTGATTGCACTCAGTGTATTTCTTCATATCTGTTTATTTAGTACAATAATCTCTCTTCATCTAATGTATTTAATGTGCTTCATTTCTAGAAAATCTATTTTATCTTTTCTCAAATCTGCTTATTTACTTATGGTTTCTTGTTCTCTGCTTGTATTTTCAAGTTCCAAGATTATATTTTTATATTAAACATCATTACTTAATATTTTATAATTGACAATTCTTATATCTGAAATTTTTGTTTTTTTATTTTCTCTATTGTTGCTTCTGCTGGTTCTCTCTCCTTGTTTTTGTTTCATTGTGTATTTTTGAATTTTTTTTTTTACTGTGAATGGCTTATTTTTCTTGGAATTTTATCTATTGGAATTCTTTAATGCTTAGACTCATGTTCAATTTTATTCATAAGATTAACATTTACTTGTTCCAGTCTCCTGGTGCACTATCTATCTTGATTAATTTAAGCTAAATTTTCCACTAGAAAATTTTCAGACTATATAACTCTGAATTTAGACCAAAAAATCACATAAAATTGGCTTGTATTTATGAATTCTCAGGAGAGATTATTTGTTTTTATTCTACTAAATGCTAGGTTAGAGAAAAACAATTTATTTTGTTGTACTTTTCTGTTCTTTGTTGTTTATTTTTTGTTCTTGTTTGCATTGCAGATGTAGCTAGATTTTTTTTCCCAAGGGTGTCTTGTTATATTTCTTTATGTGGCAAAGTCCTAGACTTTTGTGTGTGTGTGTGTGTGTGTGTGTGTGTTTCAGTGCCCCATGCCACAGTCAAAGCAAAACTCAACATATTTAGGTTATTAAATAAATCCACAGGATGAAATCCAGCTTTAATCCTACTGTTGTTTTCCTTTTGATTTTTAGATTTGGGCTTTCCTTTTGTAGCAGCTCAGCAATGCATTTAAAAATATTATTTTTACATTAATTTACTCAGTACCACTGATCTATCATTTATATATTGCTTCATAACTACATTATCCCAAACTGAGTGGCTTAAAGCAACAGACACTAATTATCTCACTCTTTCTGTGGGTCATGAGAAACTTAGCTTTACTGGGTTTTCTACAAGGCAGCAAAGTGTCACCAGGGCTAGTCTTCATTGGAGGCTCATCTTGGGAAGGATTCACTTCTGAGCTCACATGGTCCTTAGCAGGATTTAGGTCCTTAAGTGATATAAACAGAGGCCTTCCTTTTGTCTGTCAGCTGGAAGCTGCCCTCACCTTTTTACTGGTTGTTGCCCAGGAATTTCCCTCAGTGCCTTGCGTCATGGCCATCCCCAACTTCATCAAAGCCAGCAAGGGATAGCGTTTCCTAACAAACGTTTGTTACAATCTTATTATGTACCTTGATCACAGGAGTGATTTTTGCTGTGTTCTATTGTTTAGAAGCATGTCACATATGCTGCCCACACTAAAGGTGAGGGATTACACAAAGGTCTAAATATCAGTCAGTGGGGCTCAGGGGGACCCCCATAGAGTCTGTTCACCACAACTGCTTTTTAATTGTTTCAGTTCAAAAGGCTGTCCAGAGTGTCTAATAACAGCTTTTTTCCAGAAAGGAAGCTTGCATGATGCACACTTGAAGAGTCTGAAAAATAACCGAGGGTAAGAGGTAGGATTTGAAAGAAGCTGATTTTGTGGGATAAAGTGGAGAAGCAACCATCAGTGATTCCTATTAACCATATTTACAAACTCCAGTTTGATTTGGCTTTCAGCAATGCAAATGTTAAGTAAAATGCAATCTATATAGTTGCATTGTTCAAACTGTGTTGCTTTCTTTGAGAAATTCTTGTGCCAACTTCCCTGTTTCCCTCCTTCAACCTGATCTGTTGTTACAATCATGTCAGTCATGGTTTTTACAAGATTTTCAAATGGCCAGTTTCCTTCACATTCAGAGAACACTGCAAAGCCTCAGCTGCTCATTTCTCCCCTGTCACTTTTGCTCATGGGCAGAGTTTTTTATAATGCATCAGACCTCTGCCAGCAATGGACACTGTATTTATACTGATAATTCAGGCTAAAAAGGAAGCATGACAAATTCAATTCCCTTTGCCTCAGCTGTAAATGGTTTTAGCCAAGTAATTTATGGTGGTCAAATAACCAAAATCACTATTTATCTTTGTGTATATTTACACAGCTTGAAAACAAAACCACCAAACCCAATAATTCCTTTGTCAGGAGTTATACCCGTAGAGACAATCTTTAGACCTAGATTTTCACAGTGAGGCAAAATGATGAAGACAGTGACATTTACTGTGTGTCCTTCTATTTCCCTTTCCAACATCCCTGTACCTCATTTTGCTTTACCTCTGAGTCACTTATGCATTTTGTCCCAGATGTCTGAAGACACTGGTCCTTCTAAGTGCAGTTACTGTTAGAACTTTAATTCCTGCTAAAGTGTTAGCTGAAAACACAGTCTTATTGATTCCAGTGACATTTGCATTTAACCAATAATCCAAAAAATGTGAAAAAGCATCTTCAATTAAAGGTTTTTAACTAATGTGACTTCCTTGGAAGGAAAAGGATTACTTTTCTGAACCCCTCAATTTATACCAATTTATTTTCTTATAAAACCAGTGCTAATAATGATAGCTAATAATTTGGGGGTACTAATGTGCTAGTCATTGAGACAAACTCTGGATAGCTTATTTCTATAAATACCCCCAATAGAATGATGAGGTAGGTACTTTTATTTCCTCATTTCATAGGGCAGGAAATTTAAGCTTAGAGAAGTTAAATAAATTGCCCAAGGTAACGCAGTAAGTGAAATATTCAGATGGATATGACACCAAATGCCAATCTCTTAAAACTTACACTCTTCTATTGAAAACAGGCAATGTTTTACTATTGACAATTATATAGTAGAAAGTGTCTTTGTATATCAGGACCATGGAATCTTGATCCAGATTTGTCCCTAACGACCTGTTTGAATTTAGCAAATGCTTTTATGCTTTTTCAGTCCTAGTTTCCTCCTGTATTAAGGGAGAGAACTGAACTAAAGGAACCATGAGTTTCGCCTTTCACAGATAATCCAAGCATATACTATTAGAAATTACCTTTGGTATGGTGGACACCAACTCTAAAATATCAGGCCGCACTTCTTAATTTATGCACAGAAATGAGAAAGTGATCACCACCTTACTGAATTGAGGGCAAGATCAAAATCTCCCATTTAGGAGAATATTTGTTTGGCTTCTGTGAAACATGCTGATTGCTATTATTGCCCATACATTTTGAATTGTTTGATTTCTTAACTGTTAATTGAAATGTAATTTCATTTGCATAATATAAGACTAGTGTGGCAATTAACACTTTTCTTACTAATTGCCACCCAATTAACCTGCTTTTGGTGTCTTGGTGTCAGTGCAGCATCTAAATATTATCTTCGCACCTTCGTTGATTTGTAGGGCTGAGATTACCTTTTATGGCTTATAAAATTTAAAATTAATTGCATTGCTGCTAGAGCTGTGGCTCAACCTTATATCTCAAAAAGGGTCCATTAGGTAATTATTTGATAACTAATTAAGTTTTAGCCGTCTCACTAAATCAACTTAAAATGCTCCTCTTATAAAGTAGATTTAAAGGGTCACAAGAGACTCCTGAAAAATCAGCCTCGGAGTCCAGCTTACTATTGGAATTGTTTCTTTATGGGTTTTCCAGAACATCTATCCATCATAGTTGAATTCCTGTCTTAGGGTTAGAAACCTCTTATGCCCCATTTTAGAGACAGAACATTGACCAAAAATAGTATCTTATTTTGAACTGAAATTAATGACAATGTTAAGACCTTTTCCCACCTTAGAGTTCATTTATGATCTGTTCTGAGCTGCATGTTCCTACCCTCCCACCTTTGTCTTCTTGCTGTGTTCTCCCAGAGAGGTCTGAGACAGAACAACCAAGGCACCAAACCATACCTCCCAGGGCTGGGTTTGGTTTGCTGGATTACAGATATCTTAAAGTTTCTCTGAGTGAATATCAGCCCTAAGCTTTTGAGCCTAGGGAGTTGTCAGTTATCTCAGGGAATGCTGATAAATGTTATCAAAAGAAGAAATAATCCTAAATCCCTTGTATTAGAAAAAAATCATTTTTAAACATGAGATCATTGTGAAATCAAACACATTGTTATATGTTCAAATTCTAAAAGGTGAGGAGAGTCACAGATGTAAGCATAGCACATTAAACTGAAGATGTCAGATATATAACTTAAGGCTCAAATAGTCTTCCTACACTGCAACCTTTATCAAAATGGCTATTCATTATTCTAACCATTAGTAGATAGCCATTTGCAACATTATATTTTCTTATGTAGAAATCTATAATTTTTCAATTATGAGAATAAACTCTATGGGTCTTCAGTAATTCACTGATTAACTGATTGATTAAAAAATATTCATTTAGTACTATTATGTTTTAGACATTTTACTAAAGCTTTGAGGATACAGTGATGAAAAAAGACATATCCTCCGAGCTCAGATTTTTGGGGAAACATTAGGAAACACAGGCATTAAACAAATGACTACCAGGATTTTGCAAATAGAAGCATAATATACTAGTGAGCCAGATAATGGGAGACCAGGGAGAAAGCTGCCTTGAGGAAATGGCATCTAAGCTGAATTTGGAAGAATGAGTTGGTACCGGTAGAAACCCTCTTGTCTGACCAATATTTAGTCTGTGAGGAAAGACCTGGCTGTGTTTCCTCTGTAGAGAAAGTGCGTAAGTGACAGAGATGACTCACAATTACTCTCATTAGCAGTCAGATCAGACAGACCAAAGACTTACTGTGTACCCATATCAGAGCTCCTTTTCCTAGCATTTTTCTGGGTCAGTCTGGTTTGAGACACACTGATATTTAGAACTTTAATAAATGCCATTTCATTCATTGGCATATTCCATAGATGGTAGAAGATGATTCCAGTTCCAAGTAGTGTCACCATTTTAATGAGTGCAATGTGAGGGGTAAGTAAGCAGTGATGGCAAAAATCCCTTCCACTTCTTTTCCAAGAGGCATAGGCAGTTAATTCATTTGCATTTGACTACACTTTATAAACTCTAAATTCATCCAGCCAAGAAAATGAGATGCATAGACTATGCCCCCTTTACTTTGGTGTCTGAGCATGATTTGCTGAAAACTGCAGTATTTGACAAAGCAGTTCATATTACTGGGAGGTCTTTGGAAGCGTTACCTTTTGCTTTTAACTGCATGCAAAAGAAAATAAAAAGATGAATAAAATTGCCTTAAGTTTTCCAATAAATTTAGGGGCAAAAAGGCAGCATATAATGAAAGGTCTTTGTAAAATGTAGAGCAGAGAGTACCAAGGCTCTCTGCCACATCTGAAGTATGTCCATCCCTCCACATTTGAAGTATGCCAATCACATTGTTTAGTGTGAGCTGGGGTAGCTCACACTGAACATGACTCTTAATAATGATCTCAGCCCTCATTACCTCATTTAATCCTCTTAACAACCTGTGAGGTAGAAATTGGAGTTACCCTTATTTGAAGATGAGAGGTGGAGGTCTCAGAGAGGTTAAATAGCATGTCC
The DNA here is from genome assembly GCA_008086735.1 of Cheirogaleus medius. NCBI lineage: Eukaryota > Metazoa > Chordata > Mammalia > Primates > Cheirogaleidae > Cheirogaleus > Cheirogaleus medius. The sequence goes on from VBSM01002608.1 coordinate 112,752,307, forward strand.
AAAGTCACACAGGATTAAGCAGTGTCTTCATATCTTCACTCGGACTCAGCTCAGTCCTCCGCTATGTGTCGGATTCCCATCTAAATAATGTGCCAGGTATCTTTTTAAGAGCTTTACATATATTAGCTTGTTTAATCTTTACATGAACCCTGTGAAGTGTTGATATCATTATTTTCATTTTACCCATTACATAACTGAGTTGCAGAAAAGATAAGTAACTTATCTAAGGTCAGATAGCTAATAAGGTCTTGAACCCTGGCAGTCTGGCTCTAGAGCCTTCTCTGCTTTCAGTGACTATACTCTTCTGCCTCGCCTCAAATACTTTTGCCTTGGTGATTCTGATGAGGGGGTTGAGACCTCTCTGGGATCTGTTAAAACCACAGTGTTTCAAAACTTCAAGAGACCTTAGAAACCCTCTACTCCAGCCCTATCTCAATACCACTTGCACTGCACGGAGCCCCTGCATTCCCTTGCTGAATTTATAGCTGTTTTAATTTCTAACGTCTACGGAAAAGAAAACAAAGGCACACCGCACAACCACTTTGATTCAAAATATTACTCAGACAGACTCCCAATAAAGGTGATTTCTGAGTGTACTTTCAGAGTAGTTTTACTATATAGCGATGATGAGATTTTTTTAAAGATCCAATACAACTAGATACTTTTCTAGCTGTTAATATTTGCTAGAAAATTATAGCAATTATTTGATTATACTTATTTGAACACTGATTTAATTTTTAATTAGAATGCTCCCATGTCCAGTTGCTTAAGAAATCCACCTTTAACTGATAAATGGCGTTTGGGGACATTATTGATAATGAACCAAATATCCTATTGCATCATTATTTTATATGATGTAAATTTAAGTGCTATATCATTAAATTAATTTTTTTAAAAAAACTTATTTAAAATAAATTTTTTTTCTCTTAAAACTGAACAAAAGAAAATATTTCCTTTAATAAACGTCAGGGACATTTATGAACAGTATTTTATTCCTCTTGATGTGGCATACTGCTCTAGGCATTTCTTTCATATTCCTGAAGAGGTTTTTCTGAGGAACACTAATGGCATTTTTCCTTTGAAAAATATACAAGCACTAGCTTTTTTCCCTGAAAGTCTTGTTTCTTAGTTCTCCTAATTTCTGTTTGTTTCTCTTTGAATTCTGTATACCATGTTAAGATACTGCTTACTTTTGCAGTTATTTTTACCTAGGAAGATAAAACTTGCAAGCATAAATCCCTCTGGAACTAGGTTGAAAGAAAGACCTAAGGTTGAGAAGCTTTTATATTGAAGTGGCTTTGAATTTTTTTTGAATTTAGTTCTTTTTCTGATCTAGTAACCCAGAGGAAAGGTTTAGCCAATGTGTCAGTATCAAATGCCAGTTTTGGTTTCCATTCCTCTGCCAAGTATAAGTTGAGAGATTTACGACACGAAGGAAAATAATAAAATAGTGGTAGCCATAAGAATATAAGAGATTAATGGGAGTTTTTGATGCAGTACACAATTTGAAGCTACTACATTATCTACAGGCAGGCTCCCACAGGTAGTGTGGGTATTAGACCTTGCTGGGAGGATGAAGAAAAAGACCCCCCATTTCCTCACAGAACACATCCTACTTTAATCAGCTAATGTTTGAAATGCCTTGACAGGCAAAGATCTCCTCCCTGTTTCTTTTTTCTCAAGGAAAGTAGAGCATTAGCCTTTGTCTACCTAAGATTGAGGAAAAGTCAAAGACTAAAATCAAAGTGATTTGTCAACAATAATATTGCATTTTCTTTCCAGAGAGTATTTTGAACTGAGCAGTGGCAGAACTCTGCAAGGAAGAAGGGCAGCATCATGGAAGAACACCCCTGCCCCTGATTTAATGCTCTAGTGTGGACCTCACACCTAAACCAGCACCTGTTCTAATTCTTTTTAAACAGAAAGTATCTCCTAAGACCGTGGTCCCCAACCCCCTGGCTGCACACTGGTACTGGTCTGTGGCCTCTTAGGAGCCGGGCTGCAGAGCAGGAGGTGAGCAATAAGTGAGCCAGGGAAGCTTCTTCTGTATTTATAGCCACTTCCCATCACTCACATCACTGCCTGAGCTCCCCCTCCTGTCATATTGGTGGCAGCATTAGATTCTCACAGGAGAGCGAACGCTACAACTGCGCATGTGAGGGATATAGGTTGCACGCTCCTTATGAGAATCTAATACCTGATGATCTGAGGTGGAGCTGAGGTGGTGATGCTAGTGCTAGGGAGCAGCTGCAAATACAGATTTTCATTAGCAGAGAAAATTTGCTAATTTGACTGCACAATAAATGTAATACACTCGAATCATCCTGAAACCATCACCCCCCAACCCAGTCTGTGGAAAGGTAGAGACTGCTGCCCTAAGACATCCAATCCTTTAATATGTTTTCAGGGGGAAATCTCTTGCACTGAAGGATACCTTAACATGTGACACAACTAGGTTCAAATTTGGCAGTAAGAAAAGGGAAAGGATGCCAAAATCCTGAGGGGAAGTCTAGAAAACTGGGCTGAGAGTTTTCATAGTGGAGAGATTCTATGGCTGGCATAGGGCTGCTCTGAGGCCTTTCTCGAGTTATAACGTAATTGGCTCAGACCTTGTGTGTGCGTGTCTGTGTGCATGTGTGTGTGTGTATGTGTATTTTTCCTTAGATCTCCTCTTATAGTTATTAGGAATATCAGTAATATTCAAGAATATCTATTTGCAAAGTTACTCTAATCCTTAATCTGCTATATCAATTTCATTTTAAACACACTCAATAAGTAGAACCTTAACATCTCCATTTAATTTTAAGATAGCCTAGTAAGAATGTTTCTGCCTCTCTGCCCTTACAGAATTAATAACTTTTATTCATTTATTCATCAAATATTTATTGAATGCTTTTTGTTATCAGGATGAGGAGCTTTATTCTTATATGTGAGAGTCCTTAGGGTTTCAGGATAATGTATAAAAGGTAGAGATATTTGTACAACTTAGAAGATTTTATTGAACCCTTGGAGCCTATGAGCCTGAGGAGAGCAAGAAATGTGATGTCCCAAGCACTTTTCAGAGGAGGAATTTCAGGAATTTTACAGAGGTGCTCACTCATTATTACAATGCATTCTCCAAGTCCTCCCAGTTTCTGCAACCACTCCAACATTGCCAGACATCCCTTTATCCATAAGGAGAAGGCAGAGTTATTATCAAAATAAGCAGGAGAGTCTCTTAGTGTTTTCAGTTTCAAAGATCTTGCCTCTTTACTAGAATTTCTTGATATTCTAATTTTGTATTTGGTCTTCGGTTCTTGATCAATCTTTCCTCTTAGGATAGATTTGTCAATGGTGGCTTTAGAGGTGAAGCCTGGAACGGGGCACACTACTGCATGTGAGAGTGAGATTCTTGCTTAGGTCATAGACACTGTTCTGTTGAAGCAACTGATTTGTCATTGCCTAATTTGTCATCTCCATTCTATGGCCTGTAGAGGCCTATTGGCTTCCTTTCAACTGTGTTCTCTGAAGTGCAACTCTTGGTAGCCATAAGTGACCATCAGGGATTAGTTTTTGTATCTCAGAGCAGAAACTTTTATTTGTCCCTATTAACAATCCATATTAGCTAGTACTTGGAAGGCACTGATTCTGTAATCAAACCAGTGAGCTTTCATTCCTCATCTGTTGCCATTTCCTAATTTGACAAACATTTTCTCTTTCAGGATATTAACACAAATCAGCTACTGTAATACAAACTAGTATACAGGTGGTTATCAATCCATTACACATTTCTTACTGAGTGGATGGTTGAATTATTTATACTTTAAAAATGCTAACTCATGTTTCTTCAAGTTATCCACAAGACTAAAATAACAGGCCTTGTCCAATGTCTGGCTAAAATCCAAATGCTTTATGTTTACAGAAACTCCTTATCAATATTATTATCATTCAAAATGAAATATAACTTTGAGGTGCATAGGGATGCATTTTTAAGACTTCAAAAGAGGCTCAAGGCAGTAAGGCCTGGTTGAGCTTGGGTTGATTTACATTCAATTTTATGAGTCTAAGTATACACCATTAGGCATAGCTCATGTCAGTTTTTCTAAATCAACATCTATATAACCTTATATTGAATGGATATTCTTCCTATATTTTAGTACTATGCTATATATATCTTAATTGTTAGTAGTATTTTTTAGAAGTAGAGTTTGCTTTTTCCCCCTTGTCTAAATTGATGATATAGTGATAATTTAGGACTAACTGCATTGGAGACATCATTTTGTACTTCACCCAGAAGTACAAGTCTCTATGTTTTTCATGGATTGATGTCTTACTATGTAAGATGTACATGATACAGGAGTCAGATAATAATGAGTTCCAATGTCATCTCTAACACTTATTGGTGGTGTGATATTAGGCAAGCTATTTGTCTTATCTAAGCTTCAGTTTCCTCAAATGGAGCTAGTATTCATTTCAACCTTATAGGATCACTGTGGTGCTAAATTTTATTATGGATAGAGATATAGAGACAAAGATAGTGATAGAAGAGAGAGAGAGAGAGAGAGAGAGAGAGAGAGAAGCCCTCAATCTGCTATTATGTTTACAATTATTAAATCCTAATGTATCCAACAGGGTTATTCTGATTTAGAAAAGTAACCTTTATATGATTACACATAGAACCTTCCCAACATGCATGATTGCATTGCCAAATGTGCGAATTCAGCAGTCAGAGTCCTTCTGAAAATCCTTGGGTCTTTTTGGAATTGGAAAGAGCCCCAGTTGCCTTGCCGCACAGTGTGCTGTGATGCAGTGGAATGTGCTGACTGCACTGGTTGTGTTGTCAGACTTCATTCTCGCCCATACATCAACTACGCTGAGGAAAGCATAGATCCTCCTGGTTGAGTGGCCTTTGAATATCACTGCACTTTGTCTTCAATGTTGATGTCACTCCCTAAGCACAATTCACAATCATTCATGCAATAATGGCACCTTATAGTTGTAGAACACGTCTATACATTTTTTCCACACTGCTTTCCCATCTATTATCTTACTTGCTTCACACAACATTGTTTAATATGTTATTCATTCATTACTGATGAAAAAACTGAGGCTCTGACAAGTTAAATAATATGCCCTAGCTCACATCATCTAATTTTTATTGGAGACAGGATGTTAATTCAGGGTTGCTTTCAAATATCATAGCTTTTTTCTTCCTATTTCCTTAGGTTGATTTCAAACTTCTTAAAACGGAAGGGCAAGGCTTTGGTGGTCCAGCTTGTACCTGTTCCTACCCCATTCTATGTTCCGAATAGTGTGACTACTTTTTCAATCCCTGGAACACTTTTGCTCTCTTTCACCTTTTGGTAGGATCAAAGAGGTATCATTTACTATGGAAAGTCTCTACTGAATTTCTACTCTATTAACTCTGGATTCCATACTCTTCCCATGTACTCTCAGAGCAACTGGTATAGCTCATTTTATAAAACTTAATCCAATGTATTGCAATTGTTATTCATTCTCTACTTTCAGATAGGATTGTAAAGGCAGGGCCTATGTCTTGCTCTCTGGTGCATGTCCAGTGTCTAACACAGTACATAGCACATGGTAGATGCTGTGCTCAATACACATTTGTGGAGTGAATGAATGTTTTACTTGTTACTTCTCCACTTGCTTGCCAATGCCTTTGGCAGTTTCCTCATGCAGAATAGTGACCCAAAAGTAGTCAACTCTCAATGAAGAGTGCAATTGATGTATATGTAGGGCCAAACGGTGGAAGATATAAAAACTGTATTACAGACCCTAAACCTCTATCACGACACAGGGAAAAAAATTCCTATGACACATAGATGGTTCTTTAGAAATCTTTTTATCTTCATTTCCTCCAAATTCACAAAGACTATAGGGTCATCTGCTAAAGCTGTAGTTTTCGCATATTGCCTATTCATATTTCAAACATAAATTGTTTCTTCTCATTTGAGCTATGCTGCCCATTTGAAATTTATTTGCTGAAGGCCTAATACTGTGCATGACCCATAGTATGTGCCAAATTAAATATCAGTTAAATAAAAAATAATGGTTTTAAAATACTACTTTTTCTTTTCCTAATTATCTCCACATATTTTTAATATTTAACCTTTATGTCAAACTTGCTTGCTATAATGACATTTCTCAGTTTCAAGTTAGCTATTTCATAACACAAATGAATATTTTGTGACATTTTATTTCAGGACATCTGAAGTGTGATTGTTGTATGTGGGGGATGGAAATTACCATGAGTCAAAAAATACCCATTACCTTTCACTTAATACTAGATATTTGTATGGCTGTATGCCTTTATCAGGGTGGTATTCAGGTTTCATAGTTCACTTTTGGGGGCCCTCTTTATCAACAAGAATACAAGATTTTGAAAGTAATTACAGGGCCTTTGTAGGGACCTGGAGTGGGGTGGCAAAGAGGTGCTGAAGCTTCAGCCTCCTGCACTTCCTGGTCCATTTGCTACTGCCCCTTCTCTGACCTAAGCCCACTGCCTGTATTACCAGCTCAGTCATAAATCCTCTATTTACTTGAGCAGAGGTACTGACTGATCCACTCATTTGCTAAGATAAAACAATTTTTATTTTTCCAAGGTATGTTGCCTAGTGCTTAGACTCCATCTTTAATGTTGCTTTATTTTTTAAAAATCATCTCTACTCCTTTAAAGCTACTTTTTAAAAATTTTTTATTTTTTTATTTTTTTATTTCAGCATATTATGGGGGTACAAATATTACGGTTACCTATATTGCCCATGCCCCCCTCCCCCCTCGAGGCAGAGCCTCAGGCATGACCATCCCCCAAACATTGCACATCTCACTCATTATGCACATCTCACCCATCCCCTCCTCCCCCCTCCCACCCACCCGACACCCGACAAATGTAAAGCTACTCTTTATAAGCAGATCTGCTATTATTCTTGAAACATGAGCTAGAAATACATTATATTACATCTGATCTACAAGTTGAAAAGAGGGGGAAGGCTTATTTTTTGAAGGTCAGTAGATTTTTAAAAGCCTCTGTGGGATCTTTTAGAAAACTACTATTTTAGTGCAACCAATGGAGCCCATGGCGCCCATGAGTGACCGGAAGCCATTGTTTTAAGTGCCTTCACTCAGCACATTATGTCCTTATGGACACTGAGTTGATAGTTTATATGGGAAAGATGTTTTCTGGAGGAATTGGGCTCATATAGGGGGTCGTGGTAATAACTTCTGATGTTTCATGATTATTAAAGCTAGATGAATTTTCACAGTAAGGGGACTGGGGACTTCACTTATTGTTTGCTGGCACAGTATTAAGTCCTTTTGGCCAATCAATTACCAGCCTTCCCCCACAGGCATCCATCAGCTTTGGGATCCAATTATTCTTCTAGTTTCTAGGTAAAAGTTATTTTGAGTGGAACAGTTTTAAAGATAATGTAGGGCTAGACCCTATCTGTGGGATCATCACGTGATCCTCAACAATTGCACACACTTGTACCAACACAGTAGAAATATGTAATAATAGCTCACTCCACACAAGGCCCTAGTGACTTTACTCCTGAAAATTACCTTGAAGCAAAAGGGAGAATTGGAGGCAGAAATGAAAATTTGAATTTAAGCAAACAAACTAGGTGACATCAGCAACCATGAATATCCAAATATAGAAGGAAGGTCAGATAAATATAGAAAAGATCAAATGGGGTGATAAGAATGCCAAGTATAATAGATACTGGGATGTGCAGCAGAGATCCCCCACTCAGGACTGAAGGGCTTGTATGTCTCACTTCTGGGAGATTGTTCTCACCTGTCAGTCATTCCAGGTCATCCCTTGCCCAGAGTTGGCTGCCTCACCCAAGATCACACCCCTTCCTGGGGCAGCCATCGTCCAGTGACCAGTGGTGAGGGAATATAAAGGCCTGCCTCCCAGCTGCAATGGGGAACATCTTCTATGTTCCATATGAATTTCAGACTCCCTGCAGGGTCAGCTGAGTCCTTATTGTAACTTTTACATAATCTAACTTCTCCCTCTGCTTTCCCTGCATTTTCTGATCCCGAGTTCAAATTTCTTGCACACTAACTTCAGTCTTGGAATCTTTTGCCTGGAAACAACCCATGGTCCAAGTAAGGAACACATGCAGCAGAAACAGCTGATCTCAGCGGAGGTGTGCAAGAGTACCAACACCAAAAGTATCTTGAGAAGTTATGCCTTTCCAGCCTTTATATACTTTCTTAATTTTATCTCAACATTCTAAAAGCTTATTTCTCTACTGCATTTTTTAAAAATGTTATTTTCTCTTGTTCTCCCTTCCCTATTCTGCTTCTACTCTTTTCTTTCATTCCTTCAGAGTAAGGAATTTTGAAATCACTTTTTTGTGTGCTTCTAGTCTTTCTCCTCATTTCTTATTACCATCTTACTTTCACTCCTCCACTATTTTACTCCACTATTTTGGAGCTAAAATCTTTGTAAGATTAGCAAGGTCTCATAAACCAGAAACTAGAGAAAGCTTATTAGACCCTCTTTTCCTTTTCTTTGTCTGCATTTGACACAGTAGAATATGCTCTATTTTTTAAAAAATAAACTTTTATTGAGAACAGTTTAGTTTCACAGAATTCTCATGAAGATAGTAGAGAATCCTATAGACTTCATACTCATTTTCCCCTGCTATTAACATCTTACATTAGTGAAGCACATTTATCATAATTAATTTATTAATACTTATACTGATACAATATTATTATTATTATTTTTCTGAGACAGAGTCTCAGTCTGTTGCCCAGGCTAGAGTGCCGTGGCATCAGCCTACCTCACAGCAACCTCAAACTCCTGGGCCCAAGGAATCCTTCTGACTCAGCCTCCCGAGTAGCTGGGACTATAGGCATGCGCCACCATGCCTGGCTAATATTTTCTATATACATTTTTAGTTGTCCAGCTAATTTCTTTCTATTTTTAGTAGAGACAGGGTCTCATTCTTGCTCAGGCTGGTCTCGAACTCCTGAGCTCAAACAATCCACCCGCCTCGGCCTCCCAGATTGATAGGATTACAGGCATGAGCCACCGTGCCTGGCCTGCTCTGCCCTTCTTTATACAGCACAGTTCTAATAGTTTCTGTGACAAATGCTTTCCTGCTTTTCTCCTGTCTCTCCTACTGCTGCTTTCTAAATCTCTTTTGAATGCTCATTTTTTTTTCTCTTT
>VBSM01002608.1:112761593-112806103 GCA_008086735.1 Cheirogaleus medius
ATATGTTCTTAATGAGTTATTTCTCTTAATCTCTACCAGTTGTTTCTTGCTTCCCTTTAATGTATTTTGTATGATGTGTCTATAATAGTGATTTTACATTTACTTTAAGATAAAGTTCAAAATCCTTAGGAGTACATCAGGCCTTTCACGACCTGGACCCAAAGAGCCTGCCCAAGCCTTGTTCCTTGCCACTTCCCTCCCTGTGTTTCAAACATCAACAGTGGTGGATTTCTTTCAGTTTTCTGAACAGAGTTGCTGGTTCTCTCTTATGTCAGTACTTTGTACCTTTGACATCTCCTTTGAATACTCTTTCTTCCTCATCTTCTTCCTGCTTCCTGGGAAAATCTGAATTCCCAACAGGAAGCTGTCCTTGTTTCCCAGGGCTGAATTAGGTACTCTGGAAATGATCCTAATCATATTGGTCCATCATGGAGGAGAACTTTTTTATATGAGACCCTGAGGGTTACACCTCACTACTCTTGTTCCCTAACATTTTCCTGTTGTCTAGGATCTGACACATCATGGCCAATTGCTAATAATTAAAAGATTAAATGAGAATAGATGAATAGGGAGGGAGATACAGTTATAGATATGGCTAGTGGCTCTCACATGATCAGAAACAGTCTACAGTCCTCCTCACATAACCTCATCAATAGGTTCTTGGATACTGTGACTTTAAACAAAACAACGTATAACCAAACCAATTTTTTTCCATAGGCTAACTGATGTAAACAACAGTTAAGTTCCTATGGCATATTTCTGTCACAAAAATATCACCAAACTTCTAAATAATGATAAAAATGCTTCTAATATAAAACACTGAAATAAATGTGAACTACACACACATTTAAGACTATTAATAAAAAAAAGATAATTATTTATCTGCTTATTCCAATCCAGAGCCATGGGTAGGCCAGAGCCTATTCTGTCAGCTCAGGGCCAGAGGCTGCAACCAGGCCTGGACAGGACACCTTCCCATAGCAGGGTGCTCTCTCTCTCACACACACACACACACACACACACTCACACTCACTATGACTGGAGCAATGTAGACACGCCAGTGAACCTCATGTGCACATCTTTGGGGTGTTCAGACTCCACACAGACAGTGGCCCTGGCTGGGAATTGATTTTTTTTTCTCATCAACTTTGTAAGAAACCAGGTTGAACAAAACGACATTATTTAAGCACCTGCTGTATAAACAGGGTGCTTGCCTTCCGGCCACTTACAACTAAATTGAGGTAGCACAGTCTACACACAAGAACCAGTCAAAGATCTCTTTATGGAGAGGTAGATAGTAGGTACATAAGGCCTTATAAAGGGCAGAGGTTACTGTGGGTTGCTGAGGTAGGGAATGGTTTTAGGAACGAGATATCTTAACCTGTGTCTTGAAAGATGACTAAGGTTTAGATAGGAGGCGTAGGGTACATGGGAGGAATATGGACTAAGGTTGGGGGGGCAGTGGTGAATCCTAAGAAGACTGGGGTGGCAGCAGGAGGTCTGAGTCTGGAAAGTATTTCTATTTGACTGTTTATCTTAATCTCTTGCAACTTGCTCTGAGCCCCATAAAAGTGCCATAAAATCCCAACTTGAACATTACCTCTACATTTATAAATAATGCCTTTAATAAATGTTATTTTTCTTTATTTTCTTTCTTCATTAGTGGTGGAAGTTAGAGCTGTTGTCCTTTTGGAGTAGTGATTTATCTATGACACCAGAAAAGCTGATATGTGCAACCCAGATGTTACTTTTAATGCTTTTTATTAAAATGCAACACTAGACTTCTCTTGCATTGCTTTTTACAGATTGCTTACCCTTTTCATTTTGATGATAAAATATTTTGTGACAATGGTAATTCAGATTTGTCTCTCCACATAGGGAGAAGGAGTAAACATGTTTCATTTGGATGTTTGTCTGTAAGCTATTTCGGCCTACTTTTGGGAATTGTATTTTTCTTGGAAGCATTGATTGGTTACCTTAATTGTCTGTGATGGATTTGATTTCAACTCTTCTGGGAGGGATGATTGCTCAGGCCACTTAAAATTATAAATCACAATATGGAAAGCCTTGCTTTAGATTTGAGAATAGCCAATAACTCAGGATTTTGTTATGGTACATCAGTTAATAACATCGCTACATCTCAAAAGGGCTTTTCTGTTAAGATTTTCAGTTAGGGTGCTACACTTTTGTTGGTTTAAAAGACTGAAACATAATACTAATTTGAATGTGTACATTTTATCATGCCTTTATAGTATTCATAAGAGGTAGGATTTTATACACCTCATATTTTGGCAGAGAAGAAACACAAATATGAGTATATTTATTCTTCTGTGTTGATGGGTAGGAAAAATGAAAATTCAAAGGGAAATCATAGAAGTGACTTTTTTGTATGTTATAAAGCTCTGTATGTCTGGTTCATATTAGAGAATGTAATCACTCTATTCTGGGATAATAAAATAAATTTTACATCATATTTTTATCTTAATCTATTTAAGGGCTAATTGAGACATATGTGTCAATTTGTATATTATATCTATTTACATATTGTATCTATTTACATATTATGTCTGTATATTGTACCTTATATTATAAAATAAATGCTTATACAAAATATGCTATTATTAAAATTCAAAGAGAAAGAATTTTTAAAATATCAGTAATCTTGCCTCTAAGATAGCAAAACAAATAATCTTTAAATATGTTATTTTTAGTCTTTTTCCTCTGTTTATCCATGAATGTCCTACCCATTTTTATCTCAAAACTCAGTCCTGTACATTGTTTATTTAGGTAAATATTCTGGTACATATTCTGGTAAATATTGGGTACATATTCTGCTTATATGTAGTTTTGTTTGAACATGATTCTACTGTACATATCTAGACCATCTAAAAGATACACAGACAGTACAAAAATACAAGGACAGATCGCCATAACTTGGATCAAAAAATGTGTTGTAACTTGTTGGAATACTGTTGGATTTGAATTAGATAGGGCTTGAGAAAGTATTGGAAATGTTGGTAGGTTATTTATCTTGCCGTGTCAATTATTATATCATGTATTACATCAATAAGCATGGTGTATGTGAAAGAATGGGAATAGAAATGTATGGAGAGAGAAAACATCGATATCATAGATATCAAAATTTAGTACAATTGATGACACAACAAAACAAAAGATGTCCTTTTGGCGTGGTGTGTTAACATTTTCAGTTTCTTAGAGAAAAAGTAAGAGAATGTAAAATTATAGAATTAGCCTATCACGGGGTAAAATAGGTGAGTATAGCTCAGCTCAGAGGTACTTTGGGCTAATGAGATATGTTACAGCTGGGTTAAAGGAAAAGAAAGTCCTGCAAGAATAATAAAACCTCTGGCCACCCTTGACTACAGGTTTCCAGAACTATTGAACTACAACAAACTGCAGAGTGTCTAGCACAGTTAAGTATTTTTAACCCAGGACAGAAAATAAGGAAAAGATTACTATAGGTGAGGTAAGTTGAAAGCTTATAGCATTGGGATATGAGACCTTCAGAATTGTAGGTGTCCTTAGTGTTCTCTTCTGTGAGAGGCCCTCCTCGTGAGGCCAGTTTCTGCATGGGAATGGACAGTGTGCTTCGGCGGAAATGTAGGTTTTCCATTCCTGCAGGTCACCCAAACTGCAGCCACTACTATGGAGAGGTGGGTCAATAAGGTGAGATTTGCTGTTTCTTTTATTTTATTTAACCTGCTACATCAGTACAGTATATTTTATTTGCCTTCATACGTTTTGGAAAATTGTATATCTCATTTTAAATTAAAATTGTGGTTATATTTAAATAAAAATATTTAAACTATTTTTCTAAAATTATGAAATGTAAGAATGCAATACTTTCCTTTGATTCTTCAGCACGCCCTTATTTCTATATTTCCTGTCTTGATTCCAGATACATGATAAGCTGGGAATTTAGAATTTGATCAGTGTTCTTAAATGGTTAGTTGTTTTATATAACATCACATAATTTTTTGTGTTTGTGTTGATATTATTTAACATTTGCATTCACTTTGAAACCAAAACTTTATTTTTTTGCTTCTTAACATGGCCATCACCAGAAGAATTGTGGTGTGGTGCAAGGCTGAGCATATATATATACCAGGGGAGCCAATTAGTACCCCTTGCGATAGTTTATAAAAAGACTCTGTTACAAGGGACTGGAAGATATATCTCTGCAGGCAGTCTCCTAGATTTCTCCTAATAATTTGTGTTTCTAACCGGAGAGAAGTGACTATAGTAGATGCTTTTATTTCAGTATTTCAGCTTCCCTAATTGTGGTGTCAGGAAGAATCTTAGAAGAACAGAGATAAATGGGAGACTAATGTGAAGGGAAGCTGATTAATTCTTGAACATTCAATGAGTTGAGTTTGCAACCAATTTTTTATTTGCTACAAAAGTGCAAAGTGGCAGGCTGATTTCCATGAGCAAAATCCATACCTCTATCTAAACTCAAAGAGCTTTAGATGCCATAAGGATTGGTGCCACCCTCATTATCCAGAAATTCACTTACAGTGTTTTGCTATGTAAGGTAAATTACTCTGAGTGGGGTGGGGTGCTCTTTGCCCTTCTGTTAGGATGGATTATTATACATGGATGAATTTGAGGAAACTTCGCAGGGCCAATTCACAGGGAAAAGAGGAACAAGGAGAATTTCAGTCAAAAGTGAAGTTTCTCTCTGGGATATTTTAATGAATTACTAGTATTTTCTATCATGTCAGTTGTATTCCTTTCAATTCAATCTCCTGTTCTCATGTGATAGAACTTCAGTTACAACAACACTTTGAGTTTTTTTCTTTATTTCTAACTCATAATTTCCCAAGGAAGGAAGATTGATTCATTTGGTTGCTGAGACTGATAAAGGACATGCCTACCTCCAATATTTCAGATTTTCCTTTTGGAACTGTTGTTTGAGGGAGAGTTTGCATTCTACCCTCTGCTATTTCTGCCATTTCCTTGTCATAAACTAATATTTTGATATCTATCCTCTTACTTCTGTGAATTTCTCAATTAGTTGAGAACCCGTAGTGGGCAGGATGTAACTTATTTGGCCTCTCTTACACCTTCACATTTGTCTCAGAAACTCAGGTCAAAGAAATGTAATCGCCATGTCTAAAAAGGGTCAACCTAGAGTATTGTTTTTATCTTCTTTGTTTTGTAAAGAACAGGCACTTACGCAGCAGATTACTTGAATAAAGAGAAAATGAAATGGTATCTGGAAAGTCATTAAAGATGGAGGAAGCCCTAAAAACTCGTGTCTCCCTCACTCCCCATCTACTGCTCATGCTAATTCACTTTTAGTTTCTATCTCCTCTATGCACCTCTCCTCTTTCCATTGAACAGCTTCTTGTGTTTACTCATAATTCCTACTCAAGCACAGTTTAAACATGTGTACAGCAAGGGTTAACCTTAGCTGATCTGATTGATCTCTTGCTTATCTCTGTAGCTACTGACATTTGGACAATAATATGGAATGTTCTAACTAAAAGTATATAATGTTCTATGACCATGCGTCTATGAGCAGGATATGCCAGCCTGTCCGCATTGTTTAGTAATCATAATTAGATTTATGACTTGGGTCAGGGATATTTCAGTGGTTGAGTTTGGTCAGATAGCTTATTCTTAGACACCTCCACTATAAGCTGTCTTTTATCTTTCTGGCCCTAAGGTGCTTTGCATGCACACCAGTGATGGTTTGAGATTTGGAAACAGAGCGGGTCCTGTGCTACCCAAATCAGACAAAGGACAAAGAAGTCTGTGTCTGAGCTCCGTGGACCCCACTTAATGCATATTCTTCCCTTGCTGTTGCTGAGCTGTATTCTTTGCCTGTAATAAACCCTTTTAGTCCTATGAGTCCTTTCAGCAATCACACACTTAAAGTGATTAATGTGTAATTAACACAGCTTGCCATGGCCCCAAACTCTCCTTCACAGCATCCTTCACTTTACCTCCTATCACTAATGGGCTCAAGTATTATTGGTTCAGATTTACAAGGGAGCCTGATTGGCCCAAATCATCTCTTTTTTATTGCATGGTATAGATCATAATTTTTAAAAAAGCAGATTGTAGATTAGCTGCCCTTGGGCCAGATCCAGTGTCTGGGCAATCACCTATGGCCAAAGATCCAAAGTCATGCTATGCAAAGCATGATGTCCTAAGAACCCGGAGTTGTGAACCAGGCAGTTTTACTTTATATAGAGATGTCACTCTAGAAGTGTTCTGAGACCGAGTTATACAATTCAAATACCCGTATGTATATATATCTCATGTCCACTGCCAACTTTCTTAGACAGCACCTGGAGGCTCATATTCTTCTGATTTCCCAGCATATAGTAGGCTTCCAGAATCAGTAAATGCTCAAGTCAGTGAATATGTTGAGATTGTATTGGGCAGGGGCTGACAATAGTGTGATCAAATGAGCTCATAGAGAAGACAGTTCAAGGTGAGAGATAGAGGTGGTTTAAGCTCATAGATATAAAATTAGCTTTGTTCAGTGGCTGATTCCAGCACTGGAGATTTAAGGACTAGTCTGGACATGGGCAGGACATAAGCCAAATAGAAATGTGGTTATATATGAAGTCAAGAACTTCTTATCCGAAAATCATGGGAGATTTTAGAGGAAAGTCTGTTATTCACTGTTACAGGTAACAAAAGGAGGTAGAGGCTGTGTGACAAGGTAGTTGTGGTTGCTTGGTAACCATGGCAGCTGTGTAGATGTTGAGACAAGGGGCTAAGATAAAAAAGAAAAACCAAATGGTGAAAATAACTAAATTGAATGAACATTTATTTACTATGCATTGGATACTTTTCTAAGACCTCTTCTTATATTAACTCATTCAATATTCTAAAAGGCCACTTAAGGTTGTTTTTTCTTTTGTTTGTTTGTTTTTTTAAAAAAATATATATTCCTCATTTTATAATTGAGGAAACTGACTCAGGGAGGATAGGAAACCTGTCCAAAGTCACTTAGCTGAGAAGAAGCAGAGCAAAGACTGTATCTTAGTAAATTTGGTGCTGGAGCCTATGCTCTTAACTGCTACCCTGCACTATTTTTTAAGGCTTCTTCTGAGATGAATTTGACTAACACATATTTTGAAAAAAGAGTAGCTTGAGACTTCTGGGTCTTGAAGAGACCCCTTTGTGCTGGAGATGTGGTAGTAGAAACTTTTGACACTGCAGCAGCCCTGGCTTTCATGGTTACCTTGTCTGTTACTCACACAGTCCAGCTATGCTAGTCTGTTGAGCCATCCATTGTATTCTCAGTCTATCCTCCAACATCACATTATATGCGTGTTACCATAATAGAGAAACTATTTTATTAATTGAATACTATAGATTTAAAACATTTTTCCCATGTAAGTCATATGTTTGTTCTGGCTGTCATTTTGCCAAGGATCCTAAGAGAAGAAGCTTCACATCATCTTGGAGTGAGTATATTTTTTCAAGATCAGTCATGTGTTTTCAGTATTATCAGATTAGACTGGCTGATTCTCTCATTTCTTCAAAGAGAGGGCTGATATCAAGAGGAACCTGAACTGTTGAGCTCCCTCTACTCATTTAACAAAAGCAACGCTCAAAATAGCTTTTCTAAGAAGTCCAGTTTTAATCAGGTGATGGCTTGCCTTATTTTCCAATCCTGTGTTTTTCTTATGATGGGATGAAAACTTCAGATTGACTTTACTGGTTCAACATAGTAATAGAGCTGCCAATCATTAATATATAATACCTACAATGTGCCAGACATTGTTTTAGGCATTCGCATTCCCTCAGTTCTCTGAATAATACTCTAAGGTAGGTTTTAATAGCCCTCTTATATGAATGATAAAACAGCCTTAGAGAGTAACCTGCCCAAGGTCACACAAGGATAAAATGATGAAGCTGGGACATGACCACGGGTACCTATGACTCCAAATCCCATATTCTTAATTATTATACTATACTGCTTTCTCACCTATTTCTTTATTGATGCTACAGTAACTCATAATAATAAGATATAAAATAGCTTTAAAGATTATTTCATTTAGTCTTTAAAAATGTTTCCACAATAGATAGGGTTCATTATAGAACCAAAAAGTCCCTACTCCATTGCCCTTGGTACTGTGGGTTTAGTATTTGTGTTAGAGTGCAGTCATTATGTAGGGAAGCTTGCCAGAGCCACTTTCTGAAACCCCAGAGATGCTATCAGTGTGAAACACCCAAATATTTACAATATATTTTCTTCTTTTCCTTGGATAAAGTGCTGTCATAAAAACATCAAAACGCCCTCCTAAAGACAGAAAATAACTCCAAAGAGGGGTAATTGGATGTTTTATAGCCCTAAATACCTCAAGCCTCATCCATAAGATGAGTGATAAACAACATTGTCCTCTCCTTTGAGGTCTGAAAGAGTTAATTGCTTTTCAAACAGGGAATAGTTTACTCTTATAGAGCAGAGTGATTAGATGACAGTGGATTTCAGAAGGTTTTATGCTTGAAATACTTGAACACAATGGGATTTTATCTTCCTCTTACAAAATGTAGTTTTATTTTTTCTCTTCTTTATTTCTCTCCTTAAACATGAATGATAGGCTATTAAAGGTGTTCTTTGGGGGAAAATATTTTTGACTTGCAGTGCTGTGGAAAGTTGATTTAATCAACAAAATGCCAGGCTGATAACCACTCTCATTTCCTTGTCATAGAAAATAAGAGGAATAAATTCAAAAGAGTGGGATACTATAGGAAAATGCTTCCAGACCCTTTTTCTCTAATGTAGACATCTTTAATAATATGTGATGGTATCTCCCTTTGTTGAAAATACCTAGCACATGGCTGTGTACACCATGTTTTTTAGGCAGGTATTTTATGCAAACTGTCTCTCAAATATTCCTTGTCCCTTGACTGATTTAATTACCTGGTTAGGTTATCTTTTCCCTAGGTTAAGAATGTATTATTTTTATAAAACATATACTGTGTTTCCCCGAAAATAAGACCGGGTCTTATATTTATTTTTCCTCAAGAAGACACCGTAGGGCTTATATTCAGGGGATGTGTTATTTTTTTTAAGTATGATACAACAATCTACATTTATTCAAATATAGTTAAGTCGTCTTCTTCTGGAACATCATCATAACTCTCCAAACCCCGAATTCCATCCTGAATTTCTTGCAACTCTATTTCCTTTAGAACCATTGGTCCAAATCTCTCGTCAGGCAATAGAGCTCTCATGAGGCAGATGAGAAGGGCTGCTCGTCTTCTTTACTGCGCCATGACAAAATGCATGGGTTGTGCAGATAAGCTGCGCAGCCACGCCCATCACTAGGTCTTATTTTCGGGATAGGGCTCATATTGAGCAAATGCTTAGAAATCCTGCTAGGGCTTATTTTATGGGTAGGTCTTATTTTTGAGGAAACAGGGTACCTATAAGAGATTATGGAATATCCTAATCCTAAAAAGTGTGTATCTTAATGTGAATCTATTTAGGTTTGGGTAGAGAATACCTGAGGTTTATCACAGTGCATGGCATAAAAGAAGTGATGAATACATACTTGTGAAAGAAACGAGTAGAAGAGAGCTGATGACCATTCAGCAGAAAAAGTAAAACAAAGAAGAGCCTTAGGGCTCTGCCTGGTTGAAATGTTGCCTGAGTCTAATTCTATTTCTTATAATCACTCTAAAGATGCAGCTCTCTTCACAGTTAACATTTCAATTGGATGAGAGAAGACTAAATACAAGGAGCGAAGGACAGAGTCAGAGTTATGGACTATGTAACAATGGGCTTCCAAATTATGAATTGGGATCTTTCCTTTATAAAGGAAAAAACTGCACCAGGCCAGTTAAACAGGCTTTAAAAGAAAGACTTTATTTAAGACTATTGCAATAGGGGTCATAAGGGAGAAAGATTTAAGTCAACTTTGCTGAAACAAAAGGCAGAAGGATTTTTAAATGCTGAGCCAATCTAATGGAAAAGTGCTGGAGGACAGTTAGTAGGGAGGTTGGTCAATGTGATGAAACCATCTGTGTTTGCTAATTGTCCTTCATCAAAGTTAGGTTGCTAACCTACCACAGAGACTGGGAGATAGGGGTTCTATCTTTCTTAATGGCTACATTTCAAAGGGATGGCTCCCAGATCTTTGTTAAAGACATTCCTAGGTTGTAGAAGATTTACATGTCAAAGAGGCAGTGAAATAATTCACAATTGCAAATTTTCTAAAGTGAATCCTTTTTTAAAAAATTTCAAAATATTAAGGGGGTACAAGTGTTTTTGTTATACAAATAAATTGTATAATGAATAAATCAGGGCTTTTAGTGTGTACGTCAGGTCACCGGAGTAGTGTAATGTGTGCCTGATACGAAAGTTTTTATCCCTCACTCCCCTTCCTTCCTTCTCCCTAGTTTCCAATGTCCTTTACACCACTATATGACTGTGTGTACCCACCATTTAGCTCCCACTTATTAGTGAGAACATGTGGGGTTTATTTTTCCATTCCTGAGATACTTCACTTAGAATAGTGTTTTCAAGTGCCATCTAAGTTGCTGCAAAAGACATTATTTGATTCCTTTTTATGGTTGAGTAGTACTCCATGGGATATATACAGCACGTTTTCTTTACCAGCTTATGAGTTGATGGGCGCTTAGGCTGATTCCACATGTTTGCAATTGTGAATTCTGTAATAAAAGGGGAAAGGGCATCTATAGTCAGGAAGAAACCTGTATAAAGCTTAGTCAAGCTGAGTGGAATTTTGAGGCCATTTTAGTCTCCCTCTCTCCCTTCCTTCCTTATTCTTTTTTCTATTATTTTTTTTTGGTTTAATTGGAAAACTACCTTTAAGTACTTATGATGTAGGAGAGAAAAATTTTACTAATAAACTAGGGAGGAATGGGAACCATTTGGGGTACTCAGACAGCATTGTCTTTTGGCTTTCTCTTCTCCCTCACTGCCTGATAGGATATCTCTTTGCTTCCTGTAGACATGGCCTTAGGGGTCTCATGCTGTACTTCTCTTGGACGATGAGAAATGGTGTTAACTCATAGCTACTAAATAATAAATTAATTTTACACATGCAAACTATTAACTAATTTTTCCTCACCTTTCCTTTCTTTCTACAACCAAGCAACCTTTCACAATACATACCTACTCATTGCCACTTTCTCCCTCTGCTGTGAAATGTATAAAGTGTCTCTGACTGATTTTGAAGTATCTCAGGAATGGAGAAACAAACCCCACATGTTCTCACTAATAAGTGGGAGCTAAATGGTGGGTACACACAGTCATATGGTGGTGGAAAGGACACTGGAAACTAATGTCCTTAGTTTCTCCTGCCTCGGTAACAATAGTCTTTAGTCCTACCCTTGAAGCAGAAAGAGCAGTTCTATTCCTTGGTAATCAGTTTATACCGTTCTCCTTGAAGTCATAAACAAATATAAATGGCCAAAAGCCAAGAACTCAGATACAACTCTGTGTGTGTGTGTGTGTGTGTGTGTGTTTGTATGAGACAATGAAAGAAGAGAGAGACAGAAAGAATAGGCAGTGGGCTTGGGCTGCTTGTGTGCTTATAGAAAAGGTAAATTAGAAGAAAGGGAAAAATACACATCAGTAATTGGTTTTTTTTGTTTGTTTTTTTAAGACAAAGTCTCATTCTGTTGCCTGTGCTAGAGTGCCGTGGCGTCAGCCTAGCTCACAGCAGCCTCAAACTCCTGGGCTCAAGCGATCCTTCTGCCTCAGCCTCCCAAGTAGCTGGGACTACAGGCATGCCATGCCCGGCTAATTTTTTCTATATATTTTAGTTGGCCAATTAATTTCTATTTTTAGTAGAGATGGGGTCTCACTCTTGCTCAGGCTGGTCTCGAACTCCTGACCTTGAGCTATTCGCCTGCCTTTGCCTCCCAAAGTGCTAGGATTACAGGCGTGAGCCACCGCACCCGGCTCAGTAATTGGGTTTTTGTGTTAGGGCTAAGTTGCCATTGGAAGTAAAAATCCAGACATATGAACTAACAAGTTATATTTTCCTGGCTCTTTTTTGCCCATTGTATATTGCTGAAACCTTACATTTTCCCCAGTCCTCTTTAGAAATGAACCTGTCTTCTTAGCCTTTACTGTCTTATCTTGGCTCCTGCTGTTGTTGGAGCTGTGTATATTGGGCATCCCAGTATGGCCCCCACCGCTCTGGGCTGGGTCTACCACCTCTCCTCCTGGAAGCCAAGTTTCATCCTTGCTGGAGCTGAGGCACTTCAGCCATCAGCGTGTGCAAGCTGCAATAACAAGGCTCTCTGCTGAAGACTGAATCCCCAGTGCCAGTCCCAATGCTCTGGTTTATATTAAAACTTTCTCATGTTTATTTCCTCTGAAGATACTTTTTGCCATTTCAATCTTTTTAGAGTTGTAGTTTCTTCCTTTCTAGAACCAGATCCTATCCCATGGGGCTGGACCAGAGCACACATCTGAGTGACATGTTCCATGCTATCATTAGAATTGCCTGTCTCCTCCAGGAACTCATAGGGAGCTCTTCCTTGAAGATGACCTTTTTACTAGCAGTCTTCTGCATCCTTCATGCAAATATATTCCTAGCAGGGATTCCAGCAATAATCTTCCAGATATTCCCAGTAGGTAATATAGCTAACTCTCAAGTTTCCTATGCATACATACATATCCTGCATGTTTCTTCAGCGGCAAAGTTAGCAGAGATGGAATGCCGCAGCTCTCTGCTCTCATGTTGATGCCAAGACCATAATAAGGCAGTTATTGCTAATGATGAGGTTCACAATAGGAGGAAAGGAGCAGGCTCACATGCTTGAAATGTACTCTTTTTGATGTGTGTGTAGTATCCCTCAGGGGTGTAGGGAGCAGAAGAAAGGTTGCACATACCTATTCTAATGAGTCTGGTTCAGAAACTTTAGAATCTCCCATAGCAACTTTATCACCAGACATCGCAGCTTGTTCTAAGAGTAGTACAGGCAAGACATTCTTCAGAGCACAAAAAGCTTGAGTTTATTTGGATAGAAGGGCATAGGAAATGGAAAGCAAATTTATGTCTGTGTTGCTGACAGACAGCTCTCCGCTCCTTTTCTTCTATATTTAAATCAATCATGATCTTCAACCTGGCATCCTGGTATAAGTATGTGTTAGGTTGTTTTCTGCAAGAGATAGTATATTAGTTCCCTATTACTGCTGCAATAAAGTGCCACAAACTTAGTAGTGCCAAAGAACACAAATTTATATCTGATAGTCCTGGAGGTCAGAAATCTTTAATGGATTAGGAGGGTTCCTTCTGGAGCATCTAGAGGAAAATCCATTTCCTTACCTTTTCCAGCTCCTGGAGGCTGCCCCTGTTCTTTTGGCTCCTGATACCCAAATCACTCCGACCTCTGTTTCTGTCATCATATTTCCTTCTCTGACCCTGGTCCTCTTGCATCCTGCTTATAAGGACCATTGTGATTACAACAGGCCACCCAGATAATCCAGATAATATCGAGATCTCAAGATCTTTAGTTTACTCATATCTGCAGAGTTCCTTTTGCCATGCAAGGTAACGTAGACCTATGTTCTGGGGATTAGGAACTGGACACCTTTGTGGGGTGAGGGAATGGGAAGAGTATTTTTTTTGCCTACAAGAGACCTAAAACCCAACAGAAGATGGAATCAACCAGGGATGAAATTTATGGGCTAATGTAATTGAGAAATCCAAAGGAAGTGTATGTTAACCAATAACTCAAAATAGATCACAGATCTAGTTTAGTTCTGTCTCCTACTTTACTGCTTTTAGGTTCAGCTTCACCTGGAAGAATAATGGTGGCAGCAGCTCCATATCCTCCCACGTTCAAGTCCAACGGGAGAATTGAGTCTTCTTTCCAGGATGCCCAACGATGTCTCATCACATTTCATTAGCTCTGACTGTATCACATGCCCTCCCTGGCCCAGCTATCTTGTCCAGATGAATGCTTCACATTCTTTGTCCCCAGTCGCCTCTTTATTAAATGAGGATAATACTCAGAGTTGGCTCCCCATGTACAAAATATTAAATAGCGAATTAAAAAGCACCAGGATAGGTTAAGAGAGAAACTGCTGAAAAAAGGAAAAAACAAAAAAACAAAAAAAACCCATGTTCTTTAATCCTTTTTGAGCAAAGGCCCTACATTTCCATTTTGCACCAGGCCCCTCAAATTATGTAGCCAGTCCTAATAATACTTACAGGGCTGTTATGAAAATTAAATGGCTTAATAGAAGTAAAACATTAACAATAGTGTTTGGCATATAGTAAAGACTCAGTAAATGCTAGCTATTATTAATATTATTACCAGAAACCATCCAGGGCCTTTCTAAAGAAAACATCCAATTGGATTTTTCTCAGATCCAAATTGTCAGCATTAATTAGGCTGTTTTGTTTTCCTCAGGTCACTTTAAATAAAGGAACTCATTATAAATCTGGGAGAAGGGTTTTTGATTGCAAAAGGAATTTTATTTTTTCTTCAATATCCAACAGTCAAGCCAGCTGTTTTAGTTCAGGCTACCAATGGGAAGCTATTCAATGAAGCTGCTTATGGTTTAATGATTTGTGTGGCATACATTATTTGTCTTAATATCATTCCTGGGGCATTTTCCAATTGTTTCAGAAAATAAGCAGTGAAAAAAAATTACGGTGTGTTTCCATATTCCCACAATACCTGGTGAGAAATAATCTGTTTCCTCAATTGTAGTTCCATCATTTATTTTATTTTAAATCCCTTCACAGCAAGACTCTTCGGTGCTTATTTACTTATTGCATATATGCTAAAGATCCCAATAATTGCATATCCAGCACACAACTGATTTTACTCAGAATCCTCATTTCACCTTTCCAAGTTCTAGTAATGAAAAACTTAGAAAGAGTGTTAATACAAGCATTATGGAGTCAAGCATTCTAAGGGAAATAATTTAACCATTTTTGGAAACATGTTAAAGTGAGTAAAGCAAAAACAGTGTGACTATCAAAAGAGTTGGAGATTACATAAGTTGAATGTATTACAAGGACATGGCAAAGTAAGCAATTATAAATAGGACAAATAAAATTGGTTTGCTTTTTAGGACTTAAGTCACTAATTTTCTTGATATTTGTTAAGTTGTAGGATTTGTTGTGCTTGAAGCAAACATAAACTCGTCAATTTTCTTCTCCATTAATTTTGTGGCAGGTCATTGATTTGGTGACCAGTAGAATATTATATTTGTAGTATTTCATATTATACTGGTTATCATGCTATGATTATTTTTAAAGGAATTTTTTAAACTAGTATATTACCTATTATGTGTTCTGATTATCTTATTTTGCATATATTGCTGATTTAAAATTTTGATTCAGGTTTTCCTCAAGTATGTTTTAATCCTAACAAAGTTATGAGCTTTTTTGAGGCAAAAGCAAATGTCCTTATTTCATTTTCCCTGCTGTGGTAAATATTAATATAGCACTGAAGACTGTAAGTCAAAAGTGCTTCATTGAAGACATAAACAAACATTTACACAACCTAGATCAGGTTGTCAGTCATTCCTGAGTGAAGAATAGAATGAACCTGTTAATGTTACCTGACATAACCTATTGAATTAGAATTCATTCTCCTGAATGCCTATCTTTTTTCTTTCAGCAATAATGGTTTTCATATTTCCTGATAGATAATGAGTTCCACTTCTCACAAAATAAAGCATTAAACTTCCCCTCATTTTAACCTTTAGAAATAAACTACTAAGTACCATTAACACTAATACTTTATAAAGAAGCCTAAGGCTCCAGAGAGAGAAATGCTTTCTTCATTTTTTTCTTCTTCATACTGAGGTGTTCAAGAATCCCTGTTTTTGAAGCAAACATCTTTTTTTTGTTATTTCTTTTGACAGTATAGCAGCATAATTAAGGACACATGCTTTTAGAGCCAGGCAGACTTGATTCTAATTTTGATTCTGATTCTATTAGCTATGAATGGGGGTCAAGTTATTTAATCTAAGTCACAATCTCTTTCCCTGAAAAGTGCAATTAATCCTAATAAATATATTTTCTTGTACGTATTTGTGTATATTTGTGTTTATTCATGAGATAATGAAAGTAGGACATACAGCATATCCCTGGTAAGTAAATAAATGTGTGTGCAGTTATTACTGGTTCTTCCTGATCATAGGTAGGAGTGCATTAAGTTCAGAATTTTACTTTATGAGTAAAGAAGGATGAAAATAAAATATAACTTTGTTTCATGATTTTACAAGAGCTAGAAAGTGAAGTGAGCAGAAAGTCACAGAAAGTATCTTATGTCATTTTCTAAAAATATTTCAGATGACTAGAAAATATCTCAGATAAAAACATTTAACGTCCTTGGGTGTGTATGGATCCTGGCCAATTCTGTCATCATTTACCTTTCTTTAGTTAAAAACAAAATGTGTGTGTGTGTGCGCGTGTGTGTGTGCGCCTTCCTCTCCAAGGCTGGAATGTAGCAGCTGAAATGTTCTCAGTGGTGTTTGAAAAGGCCCTCCTTGCGAAAGACCTTTTCTATTTTAATTACTGGCTCTTGTCCATCTTCCTTTCTTTTCTATCCAGATTACTGTTGGCAAAGGAAATGCCTACTGGACATTTAGCTCTTCCACCTTTGTCCGGGAGAGAAGAGGGTTTTTGATCTGTACCTATGGGTATTAAGGTAAGGGGCTTTGTGAGTTAGATGCCACCTGTTAATGAGCAGATGACTTGCTTAGTGAATCTCTTTGCTAAGACTGAGTATGAGTACTAGCAACTTCTCTTTTCTCAGTTCCTCCAGTAGGACCTGACTACCTTAGGATTCAGGGATCTAGTGGGATGCTCAGTCCTAAAGCTTCAGACCGACCTCACATTAGTCCTGCCTTCACTTTCCTTGATTCATCTGTGTGAATTTGGTAATTGTTTTCCTTTAGTGCGTGGCCAGTGGAAACCTGTTTTCCTCCTTGTCGACTTCTGAGAAACCACATGAGGTTTCTTTAGAATGGTAAAGCACTTGACGATGCTTTTTGGAACTTGTCCATCTTCCTTTCATTCTTCTCTCACATGTGAGGAATATAAAAGTTATTCTCAATTATATATTACCCATCTCGTGTTCCACTCTTCTAGCCATATGGCAGTTCTTGTTAGAATACAAACATGAAAAATGATATGTTTTCCTTCTAACCTCAAATTGGTTATATCAATCATGTTTTTACTAAAATGATTTCTGACAATCTTTTATTCTACCTTCATTTAGCTTCTTGTGGAACCTATTGATGAAGCCAACTGTATTTTCATGGCTCCCTTCAGATTTTCTGTGGTTTGTATGAATCCTGTTTCCTTTCCTTCCCCTTTTTGCTTGGTTATTGCCCTTGAGATAGTGTATAACTTCTAATCCTTTCTTTTTCTCACATGAGGTCTTCTTAGCTTGCTTATTATTATTGTTATTATTTAGCTTCCTATTTTCTATTTCCTTAGGATACTATTTTATCTCTTGGTCTTTCTTCACTGGCAACTCCACTCTTTTTATGCTTTCTCCTTTAATTTGACTGTCTTTAGCAGTTTTCCCAGAATTTCTCAGTGATGAGAGCTGAGGTAGGTATAAGTTAAATGAGTTTAGGTAACTAGATTTTCCTGCCTTTACACTTGTAAAAAATATTTGGTTTATTTTTAATTATAAAGCACAGATTACTGTGAAAATTTCAGAAGACATAAAAATACATGAAAAAAGTCAGGTAATATTTCATCTCTCAGAGAGAATAATAATCTATTAAATTAGAGAATGCCTACATAACCCTGAGACTGGCATACAGTAAGCATTTAATGAATGCTTATTGTTAATATTAATATATTCTCGCTATTAAACAATAATGATAAAATGATGCCTGCACCCATTTATATATTTAATGTTTTTATCTAAACAAAAGATGGTTGATAATCTTTATTTTCATGAGGCATCTTTTTCCAATAGTGATTACATAGTCTAATCACAAAGCTCATGGTTTTTATAGAAAATCCTGTTAGTAATTATTTTACATGCTCAGTACATTTGAATTTTTGTAGTAATAGTAATGACTTTGCCTGATTTTTTAAACTAATGTCTGGCTATTCTTATGCTACTGACCAAAATTTGTAAGAGCTTTAGACAGATAGAATAATTATTATTTCTAAATTTAATAACTCTTTCAAAATTAGGACAATAGAAATTGATTTTTTAATGTGTCAATTCCTTTCTTTAAGCAAAATTCTAACTCAAAGGCCAATTATTTACAGAGTTTAGCCACCAAGATCCTTTTCTTATACCCTAAAAGTAAACTTTTCTTGTAAGTATCCCACTAATAATTATTTTCAGCCTTGTGGGCCATATGGTATCTGTAACAACTACTCAACTCTGTTGTTGTAGCATGAAAGTAGCTATAGACAAGACATAAACAAATGAGTTTGATTGTGTTCTAACAAAACTTTATTTACAAAAGCAGGTGGTAGGCCAGATTTGTCCTGCAAGCTGTAATTTGCCTGCCTAGAGGATCCACAACACAATCATGATTTTGTTCCTCTTTTTGATCCTCCTTTTATAGTTAAGAAAACTGAAGCACTGAAGCATAAAGAAATTAACTAGATGAAAGTTATATAGAAAGTAGCAGAGTTGGCTTTCTAACAAGTCTTCTAATCCAAGACTGTTTTGTTCCAAAGCCTAGATCTTTCTCTATGGTCCTAAAAATAGCTTGAATCCCGTATTACTAAGGTAACTGTTCACTAAATCTGTTACAACTTCCAAAGGGATTTAATTGTTTAAACAATTTAGTGTTTAGAGAATTGATGTTCTCACTAATATATAGTTCCAGCAATAATAGTATTTTGTTTTCTGCTCTCTTAGAAATGTGCTATGGGGTCTTGGACCTAGTCTGATAGTCTCAGACAGAGATAGACCTACTACTGTATCTCTGTCTCTGTATATTTAAAAAATATCTCTGAGTGAAGAGAATAATTAATAGATTTATTTTTCCTTTTTTATTACTTTCTGGGTTTTCTAAACATCACATTTAAGATGTTACTAAAAAAGATAGAACGAAACAATTTGTATCATACCTTGATCCAATTACAGCATAAAGTAAAGTATTCACAAATGAAAGATAACTTAGTTTGCATTAGTTTTAGGAATTAGTTTTAGGAAACTATTATTCTTTTTAACCTAATAGAAGACAGTGGAAAAAATATATAGTTATTTTGATCCCTGACTTCATGACATACAAGCAGCATGGACAAGGGTGACTTTCTTAGCTGCCCTGAGCTTCAGTACTCTTAGGTGTGGCATAGTGTTAATAATAACTACCTTAAAGGATACTGGTGAAGATGAAATGTGAAAAGTGCTATGTTAACAGAGACACTGTAAAATGTTCATGAAACCCAGATGTTCCTAAATTTTTCAGCTTGCTAGGATCACTCTGTCTTATAAAATTTAAATAAAATAGCTCAAACTCTATCTCACATACGAAGGGCTGCCCACTTTCATTTTAGTGTTGCTAAGGTTTATTTGTTGTTTTGAGAGGCTTACATTACTCTAAGTTACTTCTTGCACTCTATCGTTTCTTGTTTGTGCTTTTAAAATGTTTTCAGTATTGAACATCTGCACCTCTGTTTCTTTTTCTGTGATTCATATAAGACTAAATGGAAACATAGCCTGAGTTGTGTAAACTTGATAGAAGAGACAGGGTCCCCATGTGCATCTCTACAGCCACCTCCCTCTCCCAGCTGCCAGCTCTCAACCTCCGCCAATCCCATTCTTGGTATTTTTCTAGGCAGCACAATTCAGCTCACTCTTCCTCTCTCCTTCTATACCATGCCCAGTGCTGGCCTCACTTTCTACATTCAAAACACCTAATTTGCTCTCAATTACAAACGAGATATCTTTCCTAGAGAGGAATTTCCATTCCTCTGGCAGGCAAAAAAGACTGCAGTTAAGAAAGTAGCTTTTCCCCTCTCCATGATTTTATATTAATGTAGCTTAAGGAGAGTATTACTATTTTTTTCTTTCACTGAAGCTTCTGTTTAGTAACAATTGAGGCTAAATAGAGTTCCTATACAATTTCTGTTAGCTATAACTTTACTAACTCATCCTTTCAAATAGATTTCTTTATTAAACGTTTAAAACTTTTCTGTACTGAAGTGTAACACACATAAGGAATGGTAGATAAAA
Organism: Cheirogaleus medius; assembly: GCA_008086735.1. Taxonomy (NCBI): domain Eukaryota; kingdom Metazoa; phylum Chordata; class Mammalia; order Primates; family Cheirogaleidae; genus Cheirogaleus; species Cheirogaleus medius. The sequence goes on from VBSM01002608.1 coordinate 112,781,754, forward strand.
CAAAAATGCAAGTTCCTTGAATTATGCTGAAGTGAAACCCTTTTTTAAACATCACTATGTCAAGATATAGATACTGGCATCCACCATGAAGCTTTAACCTGTGATATTGTGAAATATATTTGGTCTTTGTCTATTTTCTGGCATAGAGCTCCTAAAATCCTTGAAATCTCCAAAGTGACTTTTTTGTATGGTAATGAGTTGACCAGTTGACCGATGGCTGGTAGCCCCTATGTAGCTTCAGGATAGGGGCTGGCCACCAGAAATACCAAGGCAGGATTAGAGGGTTGGGACTTTCATCCCCACCTGCAACCTCCAGGGAGGGGAGAGGATGAATGTGAAGTTTATCACCAGTGGTCAGTCATTTAATCAGTCATGTGTAAGTAATGAAGCCTCCATAAAAACCCAAAAAGACAGAGTTCAGAGAGCTTCTGGATAGGTTGAGGTTCCTGGAGGGTGGAGCACATGGTCATGAAAGCTTTGCATCCTTCTCCCATGCTTTGCCTTCTGCATCTCTTCATCTGTGTCCTTTGTGACGTCCTTTATAATAAACCAATAAATGTAAGTAAGTGTTTCCTGAGGGGATCATGGGAACCCTGATTTATAGCCAGTGGGTCAGAAGCACAAGTAAACCAACTTGTGGCTTGCAATTGGCTTCAGAAGTGGGAGGCAGTCTTGAGGGACTGTGTGATCTGACTCTTTCTCCGGGTAGTGTCAGAATTGAATTGGAGGATACCTAGCTGGTATCTGCTGCAGAATTGATTGCTTGCTTATTGATGGCAAGAAACCCCCACATATATGGTCACAGAAGTCTTCTGTGTTGATAGTTGTTGAGTGAGAGAATAGAAGAAAGCATTTTGGGTCCATTTTTTCCTATACAACCCATAATCTCTTTCAATCACATCACACTTCATTCACCCTAAAGAAAGGAACTGTCTGAATTTCCAACACTATAGGTTTGTCTAATTTTTAATTTTGTGTACATTTTACATATAGTATGGATTACTTTGTGTCTGATTTCTTTTCTTTACCATTATGCTTGTGAGTTTCATTAGTATTGTATTAACATATAGCACTAATTCATGAATTTTAATGGCTATATATAATTTTATTGCATGTGTATACCACTATTTTTCTCTTCCTCTGTGGATGTATATTTAATTTTTTATCAGTATTTTGGCTTCTATGAATAATACTGTTCTGGGTTTATATATATTTGGGAGTCAATATTCTCAGTCTTAGGTCATGTGGTTATACAACTGTAGTAAATAGTGACCTGCTTTATTCCTGGTCACTTACCTAAAGTTCTCTTTTCTCTGCAGACCTAAGCTTCATGCTCTGCCCTTATGATTCTGCCTTTATAGCTTTCATGTTCAGTTACAAGCATTCGATTCTGTCTTCCATTAAGAATTAATAGCTCTAAAAGACACACTTCAGTTTGGGCAACATTCTACTAAACTGTGATATCCAAAGCAACTTGTCTTTGCTAAAGGAGTACACTTAGTTTGTTTGGAAGACTCTGTCATTTTACTTTCTAAAGCTTGCTTCATAGGAAATGGAAAACCATTTTTCTCTTCTGTGAATTTGAAGCTTTAATGTTATTGTATATCCTCAATTAAAGAAAATGTGCAAAATGGCATTCCAGTCTTGTTCTGCATCTCACTTTCCTGCAGCTGGTGAGGCAAAATCTGTCCCCTGCATGGTGCATGCAATTGTGAGGAAAGTAGTTAGGGAGAAGGCAACACACTGCTACAGTCATAACCACGTCCTGTGATTTAAGGAATCTATATTTGAGGGAACTGCAGGGAGTCAATTGCCATCTATCTGCCTCATACACATTTTAATTATACCACTAACTTTGGCAGAGAGATGTCATCTAACTCTCTGCTAAGACACATTCTTTATAAAATTAAAATTGTTCTCCTAGGAGGAGGTATATGCATAGTGAGATGCAAACACAAACACAAGCCCTATTTATTTGAAAGTATCTACTGAAATAAGATGAGTCTGGAGGAAAAAAAATTTATCTCCTCTGTGTATATGTATATATGTATATTATATAGATAGATAGATATAGCCATTGCTTTTATCAAGACAATTAGGAAAAAAAATATATCCAGGCTATTTCAAGAAATCAAATTGAAAAAACCAAATCTTTATATAATTTATAAATGAAAATTAACTTCCCTGACTTCTGCTTACCTTTTTTCTTGGAACCTTATAAAATTTCAATTTCAAGATGGTAACTTTTTCAAATAATTGAAATATACTTTCAAATTCCTATTGAAATGACACACACATATAAATATATGTACATATATGCTATATATATATATATTTATATTAAGGAGTTTCTCCCCTTATTTCCAAACACCTATTTCCTCCTACTTGATATTTCAACAATTTTATAAATGATGTATTAAATAATAATGATAAATAAATATTAAATAATAATAATAAATGATGTAGTTAATATGACTTCTCAAAAAAATCTTGAAGTTTGCAAATTTACCTCTTCAATGAACTTTCTCTTTCCCTACTTATTCTCACTTTAGCAAATAGCATCTCCATTCTTCTACTCACTTGTTCAGTGGGCTCTATCTCAGACTGTACCAGTCTAGTTGAGGCCACTGTCACCTCTTGGCTGGACATGATAAGAACGTAAGAACCACCTCTTGCCACTCCCACTACCCATCCCTTTGAATCAATTCTTCACACACAGCCAGAGTGATCCTTTTAAAATCTAAGTTAGATCATATATTCTCTTGTTCAAAACCACCCGGTGACTTCAGGATACAAGGTATATATGTATATATATAATGTATAAGATAGCATCTTCTTTCCCCATTTCATCCAACCTTTCTTCAAATTTTATAGTCTATTCCTATGTGTTTATTTTCTGACTCTTCCCATTAGAATCTAAGTTCCCTAAGAGCAGGGACAGGTTTGATCACTGTTGCAGTCCTGGAACAGAAGTGCCTGGCACTTTGTAAGTGCTCAGTGAATACTTTTGAATAAATTTAAAAAAAAATATTTGTACCAGACAGGAGAACTGCTGAGGGTGCCAGGAATGCTGAGGATAGCATTATACTTTGGCAAGATTGGTTTGGCAGCCACTTCAGCAGTTCTGTGAGCTACCCAGTATCTTACAAAATAAATAACAACAAAAACACATCTTTTGAGATTTATCAGCCAAAATAAGTTTCATGTCTTGTAAGAAAACTAATTACTGATCATAAAATTAATTATTGAAGTGGTTATGGGAGAGATTATTTTCCTTGCTTTAGAACGATGGCTCTGAAAATGCAGCGTGTACCAAGAGATGAAACTCTGTTAGCCTATGATGAACAACATAAAACAGCCAAATAAATTATACGCTAATGATGACTGGAATAACATTACTGATGTTGATATGACTCTTGCATGGCTAGTGGCCAATCCATAGAAAAATGATAAGATTAAATATTTATGTAGTGTTTCCTCAGTGCCAGGTCCTATTCTTAGCACTTTATAGAAATTTACTTAATTGATCTTCATTACTATCTCCCTCTTAAACATGAGGTGACTGAGCCATAGATGTTTAATACCTTGACCATGGTCCCATGCCTACTTAGTAGCATAGATAGTATTCAAATGCTGGCAGTTTGGCTCTAGAGTGCATTCTCTTAATCACTACACATTCTGACATGAATGACATGAGAAATTAAAGGATTGTAGGGTGAGCTGTTTTCTTCTAACTGTACTGGACAGCTTACATAAAAAATGATGACAAGCAAAAAGTCTTACATTCAAGGCAAAGATAGAAAATCGTGGAATGTTCATGTCTAGGTGATAAGAATCTCATATCAATTGTAGCCACTGGGCTGAGAGAGCTGAAATGCAAACTCAAAATTCAAATCTGTCGGTAGCTGTGAGTTGTTGAATTCAAAGTCTTTCCATATCTCTTATATGAAAGATAGGAATTGTTTGGGGAAAATTGATACCCCAGGAATTTGGATGAGGACATAGGGACAGAATTTTGCTTTGCCACTACCTTTGCCTGAATAGATCAGTTATCGAGGAGGAGAAAATGAGCCAAGGTTATAGACAATCCCCTCATATTCTAATAATGCACAGGAATGAAATATCACACAACACTTCAGTCAGAATATGAGTGGGAGGGGCACACTAGCAGCAGAAAGACAATGAGAAACAGAAGTCATTCCAGTCAAGTAACACATCTATTTTCCCACCCTGCCTGGAAGAGTATCTTGAAATACAGATATACACTGATTAATGAGTGATGCTTAATGAATTCCTTGGATGGTCCAGGGCTTGAATAAAGCAGAATGAGAGAATTGGATACAAAGAAATTTAGGTAAGTGTCATGTGGTTCAGTCTCTCAGAATGGGCCCAAAGTATGAGGATACCTGTGAATACATGCAAATATTCCCACTGTGGAGGAAGTGCTCAATTTTGTGTGGTTAAGATTATTTGTTCTCTAAATGTCACTTGGCTTCTTTCCCAAGTTATTCCAGTGTTTGCTCAATGAGTTCATAATAAAGTAACCAGGGGGCTTATTTAATAAGCTCAACAATATGGGTTATGGCCCAATTGTCAAACTCCAGTTTTCAAACACTGAGTCACAGATTTAGTACTACATCTTAAGGTGTCATACCTATAGACAGGCAGCCCTCTTCTCTGAGTGAAAAAGAGTTTTACCTACAACAGTGCCATGTTAGGTCTATTGCATGCTTTACTTATTGCAGTGATATCACAATCATCATTGCTTTGGCCAGGACATTCTTCATACAGTGAAAAAAGTGAGGCCATAAACTGATAGTCATAAGACTCACTGGTCTTAGTTTATCTGTACCAACTGAAGGAGAGACAGAGGAACAAGGCTTGTCAGACTACAGCATAGTTCTGAATGGTGTCAGTCAGCCCAATGGGAGCCTAGAAGTCAAACTTGCCTCCCAGAGGAGTCCTGTGTCTTACAGAAATAAGCCTACCTGCATTGGTGACTCTGAAACACTTAAGCATTGACTGGGAACAGTTCATGGGTGTGAATGCCATGATGGAGTCAGAAAAGCAGCTTCAGGGGCTTTCTGTCGATCATGCTTCCACACAGGAGAGCTGATGGTACCTTTTTGTGGCTACCACCAACACTTTGTCCAAGCTTCTTCTTTGCCCTGTGCCAGTTACAGGACATCACCCTGCTGATGGCTTTCTGCCCGGCTTACTTTCTAGGTGAATCTAGTCAGCACTTCTCCTTTCAAATGCTGCTTATTCTCCCCAGCAAAGTGAAGGTCCAAAGAGGGCTCTCCCGATGTGCTGGAGCTGCTTTTTTAACTAAAGAAGACCTGGGTTCAAGCCCAAACTCTTCCATGTGCCAGATACTGTGACCTCGGTCAAGTGATGTCACTTCTCTAAACTTCATGAATCTTGTGTCTAAAATTGGTCACAAGAACTCAGAGTTGTGAGGATGAAGTGAAATAATGCATGTATTAGCATTTAGCACGGAATAAATATTCAATAAATGATACCCATTATTACTTCCTAATGCTTCTGCTTTTCTTAGGATGATGGGTCCCAAACTGGTCTTTAGATCTTTCTTTACACATTTTCACTTATGCTTTATCTATAAGAAGTGCCAACTTCTAGAAGAAGTTGAATAATGTCATTCAAATCAAGCAACACAACAAAACAAAACAGAGGACTCGAACCTGGGAATATCAGGAAATATCAGATTCCAAAGTCTCTATAGTTCTCTTTACCTTAGCTATAGTTTTTATATATGGATAGTATTGCTACCTTGTTTCCTAGACTGCTAGAATGGCTACACCCCCTATCCTAATTGATGGATAGCCCAATTACCTTCATTTGGTCTTTGCACATTGAATAAAAGTGTCAAAATATCACATGTACCCCCAAAATATGTGCAACTATTACATATCAATAAAAAATAAAAATAATAAAATTATGAAACACAGGAAAAAATTTTAAATTATAATACAAATAGGGAATTTCCAAGGCAGATCTGTTAGCAAAAATATGATTTTATATGATTTTAGTAGAGTATGTACTGTGATCTAAGCCCACTAAGCCTCCTGTAATCATATTCAGCACCTCTTTAGTGACTTAAGTTTCAGGTGATTAGATTGGTTTGGGGGATTGAGACTTTTTCAGAGGACTACTGCTTTGTCAGCTTTTAGATTCCCTGAACTCCAGGTGTTGTTTAAGAGAAAAGGGTCCATAATAAATGCTTGAAGTTTAATTAGGAGATTCATGCATTTTAAATTCTCTATTGTTCATTCTATTAGTCAGAGTACTTGTGTGAAGGAATTGTCCTTGGAGAAAGGAAAAGAAAAATCCTTTATTAAAAATGAAAAACATTCATGTTTATCATTTATGTTTACATGGAGACCAAGTATGAAAAGTTTTAATGTTGAAGAACTTTCCACCAAGTTTTTATGAGCAAGTAAAACAGAGATATGAAATTGAGTTGTAACCTTAACTATAAAGTTGACTGTTGCAAATGCTATTATACTGGGATACTGTTATATCACTGGTTTTATTTGCACATTCTCTGCTGTATATTAAAACCTACCTTTCTCATTGTGCTTATCTCTTAATGGTAAATAGTTTTGGAATATCCTAACTGTTAATAGCAAAAGTTTATATTAATAGAAAATCTTCTTCTCCCAGGGTGATGTGGTAAAATTAGTTTCATTATCATTAGTTTGCTCATTTAAAAAAAATGTTGGAATGCTTTATAGTGGTGGTACTAGGTAGCTATCAGTTTCAAATCTTCCCTTCCTAGCTGTGTAGGCAGACTTTCAATTGTATAGACTTCTTATCTGAGAAATGTTTCACTCCCTGGAAAATTTAAATAGTCACTTAATTCTGTTCCATTGTTGAAGGCCACCTGGAAATCATGTTCATTTCATACTTAGTTGAATGGTTGTATTGCTGCTGCTGCTGCTGTTTAGAGTAGAAGGAATCAGTGCTGGGAGGCTGCTCTTTAAAAACCTCGGTTAAGGATATGAGTGTTTTTCTCTCATTTCTCTCTTCCCTTCCATTTTATTCAAATGTATATGCTTTTGGCTTTCTCAATGTTATAATTTTAATTACAGTGTTAAATCTTCTTGAATTTAAACTAAATGATATAAACAACATGTAAAATAACGTATATCTGAAATATCAACTGCTAGGAAAGTTTATAAATTATGACATTTTGTCTTTCTTTCTTTCTTTCTTTTCTTTCTTTCTTTCTTTGACAGACTCTCACTCTGTCACCCAAGCTAGAGTGCAGTGACATCATCATAGCTCACTGCAACCTCAAACTCCTGGGTTCAAGTCTTTCTCCTGCCTCAGCCTCCCAAGTGGCTGGGACTACAGGTGTGTGCCACCACACCCACCTAATTTTTTTCTATTTTTTTGTAGAGATGGGATCTTGCTCTTGCTCAGGCTGGTCTTGAACTCCTGGCCTCAACCAATCCAACTGCCTTAGCCTCCCAAAGTGCTAGAATTACAGGTGCAAGCCACCATGCCTGGCACTCTCTGTTGTTTTCTTACTTTTTAGGGAAAAATGTCTCCTAGTTAGCAATGAAGTTCTTTGAAGAAGGACAATGTTTTCTATAGGTTTGTTGAATTAAAACCCTAGCCAGATTAGAAAAATTATTTTTTTTCTTTAACATAAGTATAAATTTATGTTATTTAAAAACTGGCATCCTTTTAGAATGGCAAGATTTTGAATGTATTGAAATGATAAAAATATTTGAATATATATTTGCAAAAAATAATGAGAACATATGCTAGAGTTTATCCTTCTGTGATCCAATTATGTTTAAACATGTTCAATAAGAAAAATAAAAGTTGATGACTTTATTAATATTTCAGAAAAGAAACATTTATGCCAATGTAATGTTGCAAAGCTGTAAGGGTTGCAGTAACAATATCTCACTATGTGCTACAAATTGAGTGATACATAAAGAGAGCTAGGAAGTTGTAATCATGTGCAACATTTGAACCAATTTAATGTAAATAGGAAAGAAGCAAAGTTAGAGCTTTCTGTTCAGAGCTATCTCTGAATCTCAACTTTAATCCTCATTATCAGAACTAGGAAACAAGTCATCAGATTGTTGATCTGGTAAGAATGAGAACCTGCGTATTATTTAGAAATGGTGTTTAATCTTCAAATAATCTGGGATTTTCAATCTATGTTTCTTTTACTGATGTATAGTTTCATTTCATTGTGGTCTAAGAGCAGACATTGTATGATTCTATCCTTTTAAATTAGTCAAGGTGTGTTTTATTGCCCAGAATGTGGTCTATCTTGGTGAATGTACCATGTGAACTTGAGAAGAATGTGTATTCTCTTATTTTTGGATAATAGTCTACAGATGTCCATCATATCTAGTTGATTAATGATGTTGTTGAATTCAACTCTGTCCTTACTAATTTTCTGCCTGCTGTATTTGTTCATTTCTGATAGAGGGATGTTGATGTCTCCAACTATAATAGTGGGTTTATATATTTTTCTTCACAGTTATATCAGTTTTTGCTTCCCGTATTTTGATATTCTTTTGTTAGGCATATACATGTTAAGAATTGTTATGTCTTCTTGAAGAATTAACCCCTGTATCACTATGCAATGCCCCTCTTTATCCCTGATAAATTTCCATGCTCTGAAATCTACTCTATCTAAAATTAATATAGCTACTCCCATTTTATTTTGATTAGTCTTCTTAGCATGGCCTAATTTTCCCTATTTACTTTTAATCCATGTGTGTTTTTATATTTAAAGTGAATTTTTTTGTAGACAACATATAATTCATCCATCCTGACCTTCTCTGTCTTTTAGCTAGTTTATTTAGACTATTGATGTTCAAAAGGATTATTGATACAATGAGATTAATATCTATCATATTTGTTACTATTTCTATGTGTTGTCCTTGTTCTTTCTCTTTTTGTCTTCCATTTTTTTGTCTTTTTGTGTTTTAATTATTTTATATGATTTCATTTTCTCTTTTAACAGCTGCATATTTTTAAAACTTCTAGTTGTTGTTTTATTGTTTACAGTATACATTTTCAAGTAATCCAAGCCCAATAACATTCAAATAACACTGTACTGCTTCACAAGGAGTGCAAGAACCTTTTATAATAACAAAATAATTCTAATTTCTCCATCCCACCTCTTGTATCGTCTGTAGAGAAATGGGCAAGTGATACCTGGAAGATACTGGCAGACAACAAAGGGAATGTTATTTTAAGCCAATAGGAACTTAATCCTATATAGAAACCTCTGAAAAAATGTGTAAAACATATGCATCAGAATCGCCCCAAGGATGAGGGAACTAGGATACTTGGCTCCCTGAAAGTCATTGATTGTAATCTGCTCCAGTAGACAAAGTACACAGGCCACCAGTTACAGAGTTGAGCATCACTGCCTGGATTTAAAACTAGCTTTTGAGGATATAGGTGTGGAAGGTGTTCTTAAATATCCCATCTTATTGTAATGACAGCAAGCATCATTATGTCTGTTATAACTTTAGGCAATTAAACACTATTTTGTAATTATTTGATTCACATTTATTTTTAACATTGTTGGCAGTTTGCAATTTTAAAGCAAACACTCTCAAATGCATCATTTGCTATAGTTTGACATATTGGAGTTACATAATCTGTTTATCAATGTCTCTGGGTCAATATGGTTTTCTAAAGACATCAGAAAAAAATTTACCTGCACTCTTCATGTCTAAATCTGAATTGATAAAAATGTGCCCTCGATTAGGAAATGTATAGTTCTGCAGTGTTTTTGTTTATTTTAAATGCAGGATCATGGCTGTTTATTCAATATAAAATTGTACAATTGAGTATACTATTGTACTAGGGCTTATCTGTGCTCCAATTAATACCAGACAGGGCTGAGGAGCATCCTTGAAGCTCTTGCTATCATCCCCATGTAACAGTCCACAAATGTATAACACATTTGTTTCTTTGTGCCTCATAGGTCTGAATGCTGTTTAATTTTTTTTGTTTTATTTCAGGAAATTATGGGGGTATAAACATTTTGGTTACATGTTATGACAACCATGATTTGAGGGTGGGTAAACTCACAACATATGGACGCGGTGAGTGTTGTGGGGGGGAAGGGCACGTCTCAAATCATGGTTGTTTAATTCTTTTTTTAATTTTTTACATACTTAAATGTTTGTATTTGCACTTTTAAATTATGATAGTGAATTTTGGCTGCTTCTTTTCCCAATGTCATTTTTTAAGAATGTATTTTTCTAGGTGAGTTGAAAATCTTACCATTATTTAATATTTTAACAAATATTTATTGAGTGTATACTCTGTGGAAGGAACTAAACTAGTGTTTGGGATTCCTCAGTGAAGAAAAGGGTTATATTCAAGCAAGGATAGTAAGCCAATAAATCATTGATACATATAACACATCAGAAGGTAATACAAGCTATAGGGAAAAAAAAGAGAGCAAAGTAAAGGAGATTAGAAATGCTAGCATCAGGGGGCAGGGTGTGGTATTAAAAACATCAGAGTGGGAGTTATTGAAAAGGGTAAAATGGAGCAAAGACATGAAGGATGTGAGGAAATTAGCTACTTTTGTGGTCATAGGAGGGAAAAACATTTTAGACCAAGGTAATAAATAGTGTAAAGACTGAAAGACAGCAGTGAAACTTTAGAAAATGTAATCTTCTGGTCAAAAGGATAATTGTAGTTGTTATTTTTTTATTTTATTTTTGCCATTTATTTATTTTATCATTATATCTTCCACAGTTACTAGAACAGTAAATAATGAGATCAAATAGCATGTTATCATTTTGAAAAATAAAATATGGAATTATAAATTATTACTTTATTTTTTATTTCAGAGTATTATGGTGATACAAATAATTTGATTACATAAGTTTCCTTTGCACTGCTCAATAAGCGTGCCCATCCCCCACACAGCTTGCAACTCATCCCTTAGGTGTGAATTTACCCATCCCCTCCTCCCCAATCCCACCTTCCCAACACTCTGTGAATGTTACTTCCCATATTGTGTACATTAGTGTTGATTAATTAGTACCAATTTAATGGTGAGCATATGTGGTGTTTGTTTTCCCATTATTGTGATACTTCACTTAGAAGAATGGACTCCAGCTCCATCCAGAATAATACCAATGTGAGCCTCTAGCCTAATGTAGGAAACTGCCTAGAGATTGCACAGAGAAATTGCTTCAGAAGGAGAATTCACATGGAGTTCTACAAGCATCTAAGCACAGAGCAGCTTCATCTTGAGTTCTGAGAGTTCAGCCACCTGGGGTCTGTGCCCCGTCCTCAGGCTGGGCTAGGGTTGATGCTTCTCCAGCCACTGCTGGGCCAAGTCAGGAGAGGGGAGATCGTGCACTCTCACCTACCCCTATGCCAAGTTTTACTGCTGCTATTACCATAGGCAGTTGTGAAGATGAGGCATGAGCATGAGCAGACTGTATGCCCCACAGCTATTTGCCTATGATGCTCCACCTGAGAGGCACCCCACACTTCCCCAGGGCAGACTTGCAGCACATCCACCACAGCCCACATATGCGCATTCTGCTGGCATCCCCAGGACCACGCCACTTCTGCCTATAATAGGCAATGCCTGAATGTACTGAGTTTAGGGGGCCCGAGGACAAGTCTGCTGGCCCAATCCCATTCTCTAAGTACTTGAGCATGCCATCCCGGGGCCTGGAAATTGTCCAGCCCAGTTCATCATTGGTGCCTCCTGATTACTCCTGTCAGGTTAATCCAACCTACTGACATGACCACAGCTGACACTCATCCATACTCATCACCAGAAGGCCAGGAAAATGGACTGCTCAACCAGTCACAGCCACTACAGCTAGTAGCACAGACCACTTGGGTTCCATTGGGTTGTTCCACCACTGCTACTACAATCACATCAGCTGCTCAGGGGCTTAAGAAACTGCCCACAAACCCAACTCACCACTACTGCTTCCAGCATCTAATCAAGCTACCTGGAAGCCAAAGAATTGGCCCTCCAGGTCCCACTGACACTGGTGCCAGTGTAAGCTGTTCTGAGCCCCAAGAACAATCATATTCAGGGCACTGCTGCCACTACTGGGGCCCAAAGACTGGCCCACTTGGCATTCAAATCTCTAGCAAAACTTCACCAGAACCTCTGCTAATAGCCATATCCTAAGCCACTGAGGAAATCACAGATACCTCTGACACTGTGCACTGCCAAAGAAATAATACAGAGATCACACTACTGCAAGGGCTCAAAATTAAAGCTAAAGTACTTTGTGCAGCTAACAAGATATATACATCTTCAGGAAAAAATCTTCTCCAATAAAGCAATTTAAAAAAATTGGAAGGAGCATCTGTTACATCAGATGTGCTGATATCAACGTAAGGACACAGGAAACATGAAAAAGCAAGGAAATATGGCACCATCAGTGGAACACAATAATTCTCCAGCAACAGAACCCAATCAAAAAGAAATTCACAGAATCCTGGATCAAGAATTCAAAATACTAATTTTAAAGAAACTCATTGAAATACAAAAGAATTTTGAAAAACAATACAAAAAATCAAAAAATCAATTCAAGATATGAATGAGAAATTTACCAAAGAGATAGATATTTTCAAGAAGAACCAAACAGAAATTTTGGAACTGAAGAATTCATTGAAGGAAATACAAAATACACTGGAAAGCCCCAACAATGAACTAGAACTAGATCAGACAGAAGAAAGAATCTCAGCTACAGACACCTGACTAGAGGCCGTGCAGCCACATTGCTCTGGAGAGAAAGGATGGCTGGCTTGTGAGCTCTGGGCACTGCAGCTGGCATCATTGTAACATTCCAACCCTGGAATGCTACTTTTGCCCAGGAGTCAGATCTGTGACTGTTGCCTCACCATTGCTCCCACCACGAGGGGAGAAAGTGGGAAATCTTGGCTCTCACATACTCCTTGTGGACAGATGACATGCACCCCCACTGCCTCCACTGCTGGGGGCCCTGAGCAGAGTAGGAGACCATGAGCCTGGCTTCTGCTGCTGTGGTCTGGGTGACCCAGTTCAACTGTACTTCCTGCAAGACTTGGGCATAGCAAGTGCCCATAGTCCTAGGCATCCACTGCTTACTGTTGGTGCAGCTGGATCATTGCTGCTGCTGCCTTCTGAGAGGCCCTAACAGAGAAAAGTGTTGGTGCAGTTGGTGCCTTTGGATCTGGCTGTACAGCACATCATGGACCCACACCATCCTGCAGAGGTGCCCTGGGCACCATGCCCTGTACACACCTTGCACCACCCATTTGCCCTGCCCCATAGCCACCCTGGCTTGTGCATGTGAGGGCCATGCCCCACAGACCTGCTCCATCCTGCATAAGTGCCCTGCCCCATGGGTCAGCTCTGTCCTGGAGCCCTGGTCTACTGATACATGAGCCGTGACTCACTGCCCCAATCCACACCAGGGACTGTTTTGCCCCATGCCCAGTGAGCCTATTCTAGTCCACAGGCCTGCTATACCCACACAGTCACTATGCCACCCTCATGTACCTCATCCCACCCATGTGCCTGACACCTCAGCATTCAAGCCTGCATACATGTACATGATACCCAACAGATCTCCTACATCCTGTGAGCATGCCTTTATTCTGCCATCCAGCCCACCCCCTTGTGTGCATCTGGCACTAGAGGCTGGCCCTGCCACAACTGCCTGGTGACAACCACAGGAGAATAGGGAGACACAGCAGAGTAGCAATGTTAAAGTCTTATAATACACCTGCCTCTCTCTTGCCTGACCAAACTTTCAGAGTAGGACCCAAGCATATCATCTAGAGACCCATCCTTATCTTCATCTTCACAAAGCAACAGAGATCCTGGCAGAGGATAATAAGTGTATCATATCTGCTATCTGTTGGGAGCAGGGAGAAGAGGCCTTAGATGAGAAGAAACCAACATAAAAATTCTGACAATTAAAAAAAGCAAAAAAAGGCTGTCTCAGCACATCAAAAGGATTACAATAGCTCTCCAGCAATGAACTCCAACAATAAAGAAATCATTTTAATGATAGATGTGTAATTCAGATTATGGGTGGCAAGTAAGGTGAATGGAATTGAGGCAATTATGGAAAGCTATCTCAAAGAAAACAAAAAAATAATTGAGGACATAAATGAAAAATTCACTAGAGAGAGAGATAACATTAGAAAAGAGATACCAGAACTTAAAGAAATGAAAGAACCACTTAGGGAATTTCAAAATATTGCAGAAAGCTTTAACAACAGGCAAGACCAAGCAGAAGAAAGAATTTCAGAGCTCGAAGGCAAGGACTTTAAAGTTATCCAGTCAGTAAGAAATGCAGATAAAAGAACAAAGAGGAATGAATAATAACTGAGAAAAATATCGGATTATACAAAGAAAATGAATATAACAATTATAGGTATACCTGAAGGAGAAGAAGAAAAAGACATAAGCATGTAAAACCTATTTGAGACAATAATAGAGGAAAATTTCTCTGATATTGCTAGAGGTTTAGATATCCAGATAAAAATGGGTCATCAAATACCTGGAAGATTAATGTCAAATAGAACATCAGCAAGACAAATAATCATCAGCCTGACCAAAGTCAAAGTGAAGGATAAAGTCCTACAAGCTTCAAGATGAAAGCAACAAGTTATTTACAAAGGAAAATCATTCAGACTAACAGCAGATCTCTCAGCAGATACCTTTCAAACTAGAGAGAATGAGGTCTCATTTTTAGTCTTCTTAAATGGAATAACTGCCAACCAAGAATTTTGTATCCTACAAAACTAAGTTTTATAAATTAAGGAGAAATAAAATATTTCCCAGGAAATCAAACAGTAAGGGAATTTGTCACCACTAGATCTGCCTTATACGAATTGCATACATGCTTTATACATGGAACAGAGCCATTCATATCTACCAGTCTAGGAAACACCTGAAAGTTAAAGCTCATAGCTCTTATAAAACAATAACACAAGGGAGAAAACAAAGCAAGTAAGTATTATTCAACATGATGAGCAGAACAGTATCTTACATATCAATATTAACATTGAACATAAATGGTCTTAAATCACCATTTAAAAGATATAGACTGGCTGCATGAATGGAAAAACACATCCCAAGTATATGCTATCTCCAAGAAACCAGTTTTATGAAGAATATCATAGTCTCAAGAAAAAAAGGATGAAGTCTGGGCAAGGTGGCTCACGACTGTAATCCTAGCACTCTGGGAGGCAGAGGCGGGTGGATCATCTGAGCTTAGGAGTTCGAGACCAGCCTGAGCAAGAGCAAGACCCCGTCTCTACTAAAAAAATAGAAAGAAATTAGATGGACAGCTAAAAAAATATAGAAAAAATTAGCCTGGCATGGTGGTGCATGCCTGTCGTCCCAGCTACTGGGGAGGCTGAGGCAGGAGGGTCGCCTGAGCCCAGGAGTTTGAGGTTGCTGTGAGCTAGACTGATGCCACGGCATTCTAGCCCGAGCAACAGAGTGAGACTCTGTCTCAAATAAATAAATAAATAATTTAAAAATAAATAAAGAAAAAAAGGATGAAAAAATATTCCAGGCCAATGGAAACCAAAAGCAAGTATGAGTAGCTCTCCTTGTACCAGGTAAATGAGGCTGTAAGTCAACAACGGTAAAAAAATACAACAAAGACAGTCATTATATAATGATAAAGGGAACAACTCAGCAAGAAGATATAACAATCCTAAATATATATATGCACCTAATACAGGAGCTCCCTGATTCATAAATCAAATACTACTAGACTTAAGCAAAGAAATACATGGCAACATCATAAATGCCAACAGAACTAGACAGTTCATCATGAGAGAACATCAACAAATAGACATTGTACTTAAATAAGACTCTGTAACAAATGGACCTAACAGACATCTATACAACATTCTACCCCAAAAGTACAAAATATAGAACTCTGGCTAGATTAACAAGAAATAGAAGAGAAAGTACCCAAATAAACTCAATTAGAAATGAAAAGGCTATCTTACTGATACCAAAGAAATATGAAAATATCATCTATGACTACTAAGAAGACCTCTACACACACAAACTATAAATCTAGAGAAAAGGGATACATTTTTGAAAACACATGAACTCCCAAGCTTGAGTCAGGATGAAATAATAACCCTGAACAGACCTATACTGAGTAACAAAATTGAAACAATAATAAAAATTCTCCCAACAGAAAAAAGCCCCAGACAAGATGGATCCATAGCCAAATTCTACCAGACTTACAAAGAAGAATTGGCACTTGTTTTAGTAAAACAATGGTTCCATAACGTAGTGAAGGAAGAAATCCTTCATAACAAATTCTATGAAGCCAGTACCATCCTGATACCAAAGCCAGGAAAGGAATCAACAAAAAAGAAAACTAAGGGCCAATATCTCTCATGAACAAAGATTAAAAAATCCTCAATAAAATATTAGCAAACCAAATTCAATAGCACATCAAAAAAATAATCTACCATGATCAAGTCAGATTCACCCCAGTAATGCAAGAACAGTTTAATATACATAAATCAATAAATGTGATTCACCACATAGTGTTAAAAACAAAGATAATATGATCAACTCAATAGATGCAGCAGAGACATTTGATAAAATCTAGCACCACATCATGATAAAAACTTGGCACAGAAGGAACACATCTTAAAATAATAAAAGCCATATATGACAGCAAATATCCACAGCAAATATCATGTGGAATGGTGAAAGGTTGAAAGTGTTCCCCCTAAGAACTGGCACAAGACAAGGATACCCATTGTCACCACTTCAATTCAACATAATACTGGAAGTCCTAGCCAGAGCAATTAGGAAAGTGAAAGAAATAATAGGCATCTAAATTGAGAAGGAAGAGGTCAAACTATTCTTGTTTTCTGATGATATGATATTATACCTAGAAAACCCTATAAAGTCCACCAAAAGATTTCTAGAATTGATAAATTTGGTAAATGTTCAGATTACAAAATTAATATACACAAATCAATAGCATTTCTATATACTAACAGTCAAACTGAGGTCAAATCAAGAACTCAATCCTGTTTACAGTAGCTATAAAGAAAATAAAGTACCTAGAAATGTACTTAACGAAGGCAGTGAAAGATCTCTACAAGGGGAACTATGAAACACTGATGAAAGAAATCAAAGATGACACAAACAAATGGAAATACATCCCATGCTTATGAATTGGAAAAATCAACATTGTAAAAGTGTCCATACTGCTCGTAGTGATTTACAGATTCAACATAAGGCCCATCAAAATTCCAATGTCATTTTTCACAGATGTAGAAAAATATTCCCATATTTCATATGGAATCAAAAAAGATGCCAAATAGCCAAAGCAATATTAAGCAATAAGAACAAATCTGGAGGCATCATATTACCTGACTTCAAATTATACTACAAGCCTATCATAACCCAACAGCATAGGATTGGCATAAATGTAGACACACAGACCAATGGAACAGAATAGAGAACCTTGAAATAAAACCATATAGCTATAACCAACTGATTTTTGACAAAAAAGACAAAAATATAACCTGGAGAATGGATGCCCCGTTCAAAAAATCTTTCTGGAAAACTGTGTAACGACATGTATATGAGTGAAACTGGATCCTTATTTCTCACTACATGCAAAATTTACTCAAGATGGATTAAAGACTTAAATGTAAGACCTGAAATCATACAAATTCTAAAAGAAAATGTAGGAACGATTATTTTAGAAATTGGCCTATGCGAAAGATTTATGAGTAAGAAACCAAAAGCAAATATAACAACAACAAAAATAAGTTTGACTTAATAAAACTAAAAAGTTTCTGTACAGGAAAGGAAATGATCAATAAAGTAAATAAACCTAGTTAAACCTACAGGATGGGAGAAAATATTTGCAAACTATACACCCAACAAAGGGTTAATATCCAGAATCTATTAAGAACTCAAACGAAATCATCAAGGAAAATAATCAATAAATGGGCAAAATATATGAACAGACTCCTCTCAAAATAAAAAAGACAAATGGTCAAAAAACATGAAAAAATTTTCAATATCACTTATTATCAGGAAATGTAAATAAAAATCACTAGGATATACCACCTTATCCATGTCAGAATCACCATTTTTAAAAAGTCAAAAAACAATAGACATTGCCACAGTTGTGGTAAAAAAGGAACACTATGCACCATTGGTTGGAATGCAAACTTGTATAACTCTTATAGAAAGCAATTTGGAGATTTCTCAAAACTAAAAGTAGACCTACCATTTGATCTAACAATCCTACTGCTGGGTATCTACCCAAAAGAAAATAAATCATTTTATAAAAAAGGCATCTTTACCCAAGTGTTTATCACAGCACTATTCACAATAACAAAAATATGGAATCAACCTAAGTGCCTATCAATTGATTAATGGATAAAGAAAATGTAGTGTATATACACCATAAAGTACTACCTGGCCATAACACGGAATTAAATAATGTCTTTTGCAACAACTTGGGTAGAACCAGATACCATTATCCTAAGTGAAGTATCTCAGGAATGGAAAAACAGATACCATATGTCTTCACTTGTAAGTGGGAGCTAAATGAAAGATATATATGGTTGTAAAGAGCAGTAATGGACATTAAAAACTAAGAAGGGGCAAGGGAGAGAGGGGGGAGGGAGAGATAAAAATATACCTATTGAGTATAACGTACACTTTTCTCATGATGGGTTCACTGAAAGTCCTGACTTCAGTATAATACAATTTATCCATGTTCAAAAACACTTGTGCCCCACATTCTTTGAAATAATAAAAAAAAAAATTCAGGTCTTTCGAAATAACCCAATCAGACAAAAATAAAGAAAAAAAGAATGAATAAAGCCTTCATGACATGTGGGAAAACATAAATGATCAAAAATATGAATTGTTAGTATCTTCAAAGGTGAAGAGAAAATGAAAGTTTAGAAAATCTATTTAATGAAATGATAGATGACTTCCAAATATAACAAGAGATATAGACATTCAGATGCAGGAGGCTCCCCAAGTAGATATAATGCAAAAATGTCTTCCCCATGGCACATCATAATCAGATTGTTTAAAGTCAAAGACAAAGAATGTAAGCTAAAAGTAGCAAAAAGAAAGTGCCTAGTCACTTATAAAGGAAAGTCCATGAGACTAACAATGAATTTCTCAGGAGAAACCCCACAGGCCAGAAGTGAATGGGATGATATATTCAAAGTGTTTAGAGGGAAAAAAGAAAGAAAGAAAGAAAGAAAAAGCAACTTCCATGCAATAATACTATATCCAACCAAATTAAGCTCTAAAAATTAAAGATAAATAAAGTCTTTCCCAGAAAATAAAATGTTGAATGAATTTGTTACTAAAGTTCAAAGGAGTCTTAAATCTGGAAGCAAAAGGACATTAGATTAAAAAATATGAATGTATACACTCACTGGTAAAGCAATCACAGAAAGGAAGAAGAGAAAGGAGTCAAATGGCACAGCTCCAAAAATCCACCAAACCACAATGACAAACAACAAGAGAAAAGGAAAAGAAGAAAGAATATATCAAACAACTAGAAAACAATCAACAATATTACATAACTGGAGCAAACGCTCACATATCAATAATAACCTTGAATATAAGCAGACTAAATTCTTCACATAAAAAACATAGCCTTGTTAAATAGATTTAAAATATGATGTAATTATTTAATAAATGCAGCTTATAAAAACTCTCATTATCATTGAAGAGACATAGGCTGAAAGCAAAGGGATGAAAAAGATATTCCATGCAAACAGGAAATAAAAGTGAGCAGGAGTATCTATTCTTAGATAAAACAGACTTTAAGTCAAGAATAGTTAAAAAAAATGAAGGTCATTATATAATGATAATATCCTAATCAATCTAGCAAGAAGATATAAGAATACTAAATAAATATGCATCTAACACTAGAATACCCAGATTTATAAAGCAAATATTACTACATCTAAAAAGAGAGATAGACTTGACTTTAGACCAAATGGGCCTAATAGACTTTTACAGAACATTTAATCCAATAACTGCAGAATGTACATTCTTTTCATCAGCACATGGAACATTTTCCTGGATAGAAGATATGCTAGACCACAAAACATGTCTCCATGAATTTTTAAAAAATCAAAATCATATCAAGTATATTCTCAGACTACAATTACATAAACAGAAAACAATACCAAGAGAAACTTCAGAAATTATACAAATATATGGACATTAAACAATATGCTCCTGAATGACCATTGAGTAAATGAAGAAATTAAGATGAAAATTTAAAAAAATCTAGAAAAATGAAAATGTAAACACAACATACCAAAACCTGGGGGGTTCAGGAAAAGCAGTGCTAAGGGAGTAGTTTATATCAATAAATGCCTACATCAAATAAAGTAGAAAGATTATAAATTAACAATCTAACAATGGACCTAAAGGAGCCAGAAAAAAGAAATAAATGAAACCCAAAATTAGCAGAAGAAAAGAAATAATGAAGATCAGAGCAAAACCAAATGAAATAGATATAAAAAACACCAAAGATCAACAAAACCAAAAGTTGGTTATTTTAAAAGATAAATGAAATTGATAAACTACTAGCCAGACTAATCAAAAAAAAAAAAAAAAAAAAAAAAAAAAGAAAAGAAGAAGAAGAGAGAAGACCCAAGTATACAAAATCAGAAATCAAAATGGAGACATTACAACTGATATGACAAAAATACAAAAGATCATCAGAGACCATTATGAACACTCCACAGGGTGTCCCAAATGTTGCATATATAGTGAAAGTGGGAAATTGTAGCTAAATATACCTTTATTTACAAAATATTCATCACAAAATTTTACAAGATTTTCCCTTGTATGGAGACTTTTGGGACGCCCTGTAGATGCAGACAACCTGAAAAACCTAGAGGAAATGGATAAATTCCTGGAAACCTACAAGCTACAAAGATTGAATCAGGAAGAAATAGAAAGCCTGAACAGACCAATAACTAGATTAAATCCATAACAAAACATCTGAAGAAGAAAAGCTCAGAACCTTCTGTATTTAAAGCCAAATTTTACCAAATATACAAAAACCAAACCAAAACAACACAAAAACTCCGACACCAATCCTTCTAAAATTATTCCAATAGAGTCAAAGAGGAGAGAATTCTCCCTAACTCTTTCTATGAGACCATTATCACCCTGATATTAAAACCAGACAAGGACACAAGAAAAAGAGAAAACTACAGGCCAATACCCCTGATGAACATAGACACAAAAATCCTCAACAAAATACTATTACACCAAATTTAACCACATGTCAATAAGATAATACATCATGATCAAGTAGGGTTTATTCCAGGGATTCAAGAATGCTTCAAGATATGCAAATCAATAAACATAATACATCACACCAAGAGAATGAAGGGAGAAAAAAACATAGGATCATCTCAATAGACACAGAAGAGACATTTGATAAAGTTCAGTAATCTTTCATGATAAAAATACTCAACAAACTAGGCATAGAAGGCACATACTTCAAAATAATAAAGGCCATATATGAGAAACCAACATCTAACATCATAATGAAAGGGAAAAAGTTAAGAGCCTTTCTTCTAAGAACTAGAACAAAAAAAGGAAGCTCACTTTCACCACTCCTAGTCAACATAGTACTGGAAGTCTTAGCCAGAGAAATAAGGGAATAAAAAGAAATAAAAGACATCCAAATTGGAAATGAGAAAGTCAAACTGCTCCTTATTGCTGATAATATGATCTTATATCTAGAAAAACCTAAAGACTATAACAAAAACTCTTAGATTTGATAAATGAATTCAGTAAAATTTCAGGACACAAAATCAATGGGCAAAAATCAGTAGTGTTTCATATACCATTAATGACCTAGCTGAGAAAGAAACCAATCCCATTTGTAATAACTACAAAAAAATAAAATAAAACAGAACACCTAGGAATAAGTTTAACCAAGGAGGATTAGAGATATCTATAAGGAAAACTAAAAAATACAGATGAAAGAAGTTGCAGATGACACAAACAAATGAAAACACATCCCTTCTCGTGGATCAGAAAAATCAATATCATTAAAATGAGCATATTGCCCAAGGAAATCCACAGATTCAAAGAAATCAATAACAAAATATTAACATCATTCTTCACAGAATTAGGAAAAAAATCCTAAAATTTATATGGAACAAAAAATAGCCTTAACAGTAAATGCAATCCTAAGCAAAAAGAACAAAGCTAGAGGCATCATATTACTTGACTTCAAAATATAATACAAGGCTATAATAACCAAAACAGTA
The DNA here is from genome assembly GCA_008086735.1 of Cheirogaleus medius. Classification (NCBI taxonomy): domain Eukaryota; kingdom Metazoa; phylum Chordata; class Mammalia; order Primates; family Cheirogaleidae; genus Cheirogaleus; species Cheirogaleus medius. The sequence goes on from VBSM01002608.1 coordinate 112,804,089, forward strand.
TGGGATTGCTATAAAAACAGACACAAAGACTAATGGAACAGAATAGAGAACCCAGCAATAAATCCATGTATTTACAGAGAACTGATCTTTGACAAAGCCAACAAAAAATTACGTAGGGAAAAAGTTACCCTCTTCAACAAATGGTGCTGGGAAAAATTGGATAGCCACATGTAGAAGAAGGAAACTCTACCCCTGTCTCTCATTACATATAAAAATCAACTCAAAGTTGATTAGAAACTTAAATGTATGACTCAAAAACTATAAAAATACTAGACAAAAACCTAGGGAAAACCTTTATGGACATGGGTCTAAGCAAAGAATTTATGACTAAGACCGCAAAACCACAGGCAATGACACAAAGTAGGCAAATGAGACTTAATAAAGCTACAAAGTTTCTACACAGCAAGAGAAACAATCAACATAGTGAAGGAACAATTTGCTGAATGGGGGAAAATATTTGCAAACTCTTCATCTGATAGAGCATTAATATCTAGAATATACAAAGAGCTCAAATAACTTAACAGAAAAAATGTTATTAAAAAGTGGGCAAAAATATGAATAGACATTTCTTAAAATAAGACATACAAATAAGCATATGAACAAATGCTGAACATCGCTAATCATCAGAGAAATGCAAATCAAAACTACAATGTGATATTATCTTACCCCAGTCAGAATGACTATTATCAAAAAGAAAACAAACAGATATTGTTGAGGATGCTGAGAAAAGGGAGCTCTTACACAGTTTGTGGGATTATAAACTAGTACAGCCATATGGAAAACAGTATAGAGATTTCTTAAAAACCTAAAAATAGAAGTATGATTCAATCCAGCAATCTCACTAAAGGAAATTAAATCAATATATCAAAGAAATACCTGCCCTTGCATGTTTATTGCAGCACTATTAACAATAGCAAAGATATGGAATCAATATAAGTGTCCATCATAGGATGAATGGTTAAAGAAAATATTATACACACACACACAATGGAATACTATTCAACCATTATAAATAAATGAAGTCCTGTCATTTGCAGCAACCTGGATGGAACTGGGAGTCATTATCTTAAGTGAAATAAGCCAGGTCCCAGAAGACATATCACATTGTTTACACTCATTTGGGGGTTAAAAAAATCAGATAACATACAGGTAGAGGGTGACATAATAGATGACAGAGTCTTAGAAGGGTGACTTGCGGGTATGGGAGAAAATGAAGAGTAGTGGGTTAAAGGGTACAGATATACAGTTAGAGAGAATGAATGAATTCAGTGTCTGATAGCAGAGTAATAGGGTGACTATGGTTAAACAAAAATGTGTCACATTATGGAGATGTCACCCTAAATACCTTGCCTTTGTCACTACACATTATATATACATAGCCCAACTTCTCATGTACTTCATAAATTTCTACAGATAAAAATAGTAAAGCAGAAATTTCAATTAAATGAAAATTCTCCTAACTAATTCTTGACTCAAATCTTAAATTATTGGTTTTGTAAATGATGGTAATGTTCATAATCCTCATTAAAACGTAAAGACTGTGGCCAAACTGTAGGTAGAAGAAATTTCGTAAGTGTAAAAGTTTTTCCTTATAAAAGACAGTGAAATAAATAAATTATAATATTGAATCAAGACATTGTATTAAAAGGCAAAGCAAAACATTTATAAAACAAAAGGAAGAAAACAAGAGAAGGAAATGTCTTACAAATAAAATTATTGAGAAATAAAAACCTGAACTCAAAGCAAAAATTTTTTAACAGACAAATGAAGCACATATTGAAGCACATACACCACTAAATAGTCTAACTAAAAATAAATAATTTTTTTCTAAATAAAAAATGGAGAGGTCTGTGTGAAAATACACACACACACAAATCAGAAAATTAGAAGTGAGAAAGGAATAATAAGAAATATTGATGAATTAAATAACTATTTCAACAAGTACTTATAATTAAGCTAATATTTTTTCAAAATCTGGAGGACATGGATGATTTTTTAAGCACTATAGAAATCAT
>VBSM01002608.1:112814666-112836647 GCA_008086735.1 Cheirogaleus medius
TTTAATAATTCTGAAAATCATCAGCACCCAAAACAGTTTTACTATTGGGATCCCCCATATCCATCCTTTTAAGTTCTTTATGGACAGAATCCCAATTTTATTTGGGTTGACAATGTTTCAGGTTAAACATGTACACTTTCCAGGCTTCTTTGATGTTGTAAATGACACAGCTTCAGTCGATGGTGGTGGGAGGGGGACAAAAGATACTTTGAGGGCTTTGGGAAAACTCTTTATAAGGGATTGATTCAGCTCCTGTGTACCTCTTTGTCCTGGACATTTGGCAGGCGTCTGATAGCATAAGGAGGACAGGAGTTATAACCTAAGGGTTGAGAAACTAGAATGATTTCTAGATTTTTTTGTGTGTGTAAGAGAAGCAAGAGAAGGTGCTTTGGAAGGAGAAGGGTAAAGAGAAGTAAAAAGGGAGGCGAGGTGAGGAGGGAGTAAGGGAGGGAGGAGGGAAGGAGAGAGAGAGACAGACTAATTTGGATAGCCACAATTTTGGAGATATCTGTTACTAGCAAGTAAACACAATTTCTAATTTGGACAGCTATATAAAATATTATCATAATCCCACAACTCAGGTAATACCACCCATCATGATCACACCAGTCAGAAGGAATGTCTGTTTTTTCTAGACCTTAAAACTCTTCCTTCGCCAGCCCTGTTGGAGGCAAGATCCTCTTGCCTGCATTGCTGCAGGGCCCAGGGGTTTTACTGGAATTGGTAACTATGGGCTGTCTTGTGAGCAGCTCCAGTGCTAGTCCAGCAAAGGATATCCTGTGGTAGAATATTTGAGTGACTGCAGGCCTGGACACGTCTTTAGACTTATTACTTGAACAATTTGAACAATTGCTTACATAGATAGAGAATAATTCTAGCTTCAAAATTTCTTTCACGTACATTATTAAAGATATTTAAGTACTTCATTCAATATTTTCTTACGACCAGTTCTGGAATTGAGAAGTCTGATTCTAGTCTGCTTTTGTAGTTTATGAATTTATTTTGGCATTTTTCCATTACTCTTGTTATTTTGTTTCTAGATAACATATATATGTATATCTTTTTTCTGACACTAATTGGTTGATTCCATGGGACATATGTGTTTCTTGAACTCTGAGAAATTTTCTTTCATAATTTCTTTCTGCATTTCCCCTGTCTTTCATTCTCTATTTCCTCTGTTGGAACTTCTAAAGCAATCTTCAATGTATCTTAACTTTCCTTTCATATACCCAGTGCCTTTTTCCTGTTTTACAGAATTCTGAGAGTATTCCTTGGCCCTATCTTCTATTTGATCAATGTGTTCTCAAATGTACATATCCACCTATTTAGTCTAACTGTTGAATTTATTTTCATAATCACATTTTCATTGCCAAGATCTCTAATTTGTGTTTCTAAAATAATCTCTTCTTGTGTTATGGCTATGCAGTCCTCTCCTTATTACCAAGCATTTTTAAAGTGTATGTATTTTTGTCTCATTTTGCTTGCTCTCTTCACTCAGCTGTTTTCTCAGCTGCTATTATTATTGGTTTTCAGTGTAGGTATCCTTCTTTCTTGATGACTTGCATAACACATTAGGTATTTCTTGAGTGTGTGCTCATCCTATATTTGGGATTCCCCGTTAGCCTTCCTGTGAATTCTGCTGTTTACAGTGGTCTGCCTCCATGAGGAGGGAGAGGGGCTGCTGCTCAGCAGATGGGGTTGGGGTCTTCCCAGTTCCATTAATTTTCTATTGCTGGGTAACAAATTATCACAAATGTAGTGGCTTAAATCAATACCCGCAATTATTATCTTATAGTTTTGTAGATCAGAAATCCATCTCGTCTTCTCAAAACTTCTAATGGCTTCCTGTTGCACTAGGATTAAAATTGCATTTTCTTACTCAGGGCTCATAGGGTGTTCATGATCTGACTCCTCTTTAACTCTTCAATCTCACTTTTCTGCTCTCTTCCCCACTCTAGCTTCATGGTTCTCTCTAGCCTTTGCTCATGCTGGTCCTGTTCCTGGAAAGATTGTTCATTGGTTCTTCATGTGTGTGATTCATAACTATCCTTAAGATCAACTTAAAATTTATTTCCCCAGAGAGGCCATTTCTCACTGCCTGTCTCATGCTCTTCCTAATATCCTCTCTCTGCTCATTTTATTTAACCATTTTTTTTTTTACTTTTTATTACTTTCTTGGTCAGCATATGTCTCAATCACTAGGCTGCAAGTCCAATGGGGCAGAGGCCATGTCTGTCTTGCTAGTCACTGCATCTCTAAACCCTATCACAGCACCTGTATACAGTGTGTTTTCAGGAGATATTTGTTGAATGACCAAGAAAATGATCTAAAAATAACAGAAATGAAGGCTGAAAGTACCTATTAAGATAATATTCTTATCAGTTCCCATTGGCATTTCTATCTTTTTTCTTTTATTTATTTCAAAAATATATGGTTCCATGCATGATTTTATTTTTTGTGCTATTTCTTTTATTTATATATTAGTGATTTTCTCTTTCTCAAATCTGCATTCTGTTTGAAGTCAATTTCATTTGAAACTAATATTAGCTTTCATTTAATATTTCTCCTCCCATATTTGTATCTTACTTTTTAATATACTCAGTAGATGCCACATGGTTTAATTCCATATTTTGGATAAATTTGTACATTTAGAAAAGGAGTTTAGCCTGTTCGCATTTGCCATTAATGCTATGCTTGGCTCTTTGCCACATCTTGTTTTTCATCTTTGCTCTTGTTTCCCCCTTGTCCTTTGGAAGTGTTGGTCCCTAGGGGGTGCTAAAGAAATGCATTGAATCTCTTCCTTATCTCTTATTTCAAACTTGGCACCTTGTCTTGGGGTGAGGAATGATGATAGTGTTGCTATAGTTAATGAGAAGCAATTAGAGCAGTCCACAGGGTGGACAGTCAGTGCACAGCAGCACCCTAGGGCAGAGATAATGTCTGCTTTGGGTTCTCTTTGTGTCACCAGTGCCTGAGTCAGTCCCTGATACAGATTGGGCCCCAAAAAGTCTTCATAGATTGATTGAATGGATAGAATCAGTCCATATATATTTTCCCATGCCTGGAAGAGAATAGGCTCTGTGTGGCCAAGAGCATATCAGCCTTAAGCAGCAGATGCCAACATCCTCTTCTCAGCTGAGATCATGGCTGTCATTTCCCTAGTAAGCTCCACAATGGAGACAAATACACAGAAAGAGAGGAACATATTGTCTTATTAAGTAGAATTTTTGCTCTAAACACCAGTGGTTACCTCTAATAAATTATATAATCATTAATAAATTATAACTAAGTGACTCTTTCCTGGCCCCTTTTCCCTTTTTCCCTCACTCTGGTAAACCCTCCACATCACATCACAGAACTTCTCACTTTGATGTGACACAGTGTTGTATAAATGTACCTCCATCAAGGTAAGACAAAAAGTCCAAGATTCTGGGTATATTTTGTTAAAATTTTATGTCACCCTGCAGTGGCTCTAATTTTTAACAAGAATGTTTACATTTTATTTTAAATTTTGTGATTTTTTTTCTTTTAAAAATTTTTTTCATCCCTACATAGTTTTTCTTCACTTTTCATTTCCTTAGGTAACTTCAGTTGTTTCTGGAAGGTGAGAAATGAAGAGAAGGAAAGGAGGAAAGGGGAAAATGTAAATATTCAAGGCACAAACTTTTCCTGGAGGTGTTGCTGAGTATCTGTGTTGTATGCTGACATCAACATGATGTTTCCCTTATTTATCTGCCTAAAATGATTTAGAGCCCCATGAACCAGGCTGGGCCTGGGGGTAAGGCTGACTCTACTAGCATCTTTGAATTAAAAATCAATACAACAACAGCAGGAACAACAGAAACACCACCAACAACTGAGAGTGACATATACCATGATGGCTCTTCTTTCAAACCTTATTATTTTTTAATTTATCAATAACTTTCTATTTACTGAATGAAGCAGACATGCAATCTAGTTTGCATGAATGCAAAATAAACCATCTACAGCAAGTGATAAGGAAACTGGGCAAAAAGTTAAAGAAAAGCATATACTAGGAAAAAAAAAACAAGATTGCCTCAAAATTAAGAAAAAAAAACAATTAAGGACTTTGCCAAGAACTGACATATTTCCCCCATCCCATTTGCTGGAATTCAACAAGAACATCTAGTATTTTGTGTTCATGTCACATGTCAGATAGAATATCTTAATTTCAAAGCCAAATAATAATGATAATAATAAAGAAAAAATAACAAAAAAGAAAACCCTTAACTTCCCAAAACCACAGAAGGAAGGAGAGGTTCATTCCCAGAAGAATTTTCTATTGGTGCCATAAAGTGTAAATATATCTCCTCAAGGAACATATTCAACCTCAATCTGAACATCTATCTCTTAGAATTTTCTATTTGCATAATTATGAAATAGTAGTGCCTTTACTTTTAAATCCATTTAACAAGTCCCTATACAATTGACTTCAGAAATGAAATGATGTGGCTAAAAAGATAAAACATACCTGTAGTTGAAGGCATATGAATTCTTTAAATCCAAAATCTATCAAATATATTGAGTAAATGTATCAAATCTATTTAACACCTTAGTTTTCTGATTCCAACTAAATTATCTGGTGGCCTAGAAATAATGAGACATGTGTGTGAAGAGATTTTAGGATCATTTATTCCAACAGAATGGTCTATAATAATCCATTATACAAGGATGTTGACTGCTGCACTTTGGAAACAGCCAGACTCCAGACCTGGAAATGTGCCTTTCTGGGATTAGTATGCAGATAACTCACCAGAAGAGATTTATCAAAAAAGTAATGGGCAAAGATCAATGCATTACCATTTAATTTATAAATCAGTGCCTACAGACCCTGAGAGCACAAGAGGCCTAGCTTCATTCATAAGATTATAATGCTCAGTGTTGCTGGAAAGAGATTTAAAGCCATTTTTCATCTATTCATTTTTGTTTATCATGTAGAGAAGAGATTTAGATGTTCAATCGAGATGAGAGGAAAAGCACTTGGGGAAAATTCAGTGACGTTCCGACAGTTTGATGACGTGTTTTCTGCCATGGAAGCAGTAGGATTAATGCTACCTGGCATCGGTGGCAAAATTGAATCACTGCCTCACAGGAGAGCCTCTGTGGTTTATCAGCCACATTTGTGCTTTACAGGAAAAGGGCTTTTCTTCATTACGACTATATAGTTAGTAGTCTGTCGGCACATTCTTCATATTAACTTCATTATATACTTTTAGGTAATATATGTCCATTTTACATTTACCTCCACTAATGTTATTAATATATGACTATAATAAGATGACCAGGTATAAAATGAAAGAATTCCAATGGTGCTGATATGTCTGTGATTCCCTTTGGGGAGTCATTGGACAATGTCACATCTTATTGCCCTGGAGGGAAAGAGTGGTCCTGCTCTTCATGTTATAAAAGAATTAAACTGAGAACATTGATGAGGTTTGCGTTTGTGTTTCCTTTTTTTCTCTGCTTCCTTGAAGGAGGAGGCTTGAGGCCAAGATTGCATGGGCATGAGGAGGTCCAGTGCTCAGGGTGAGCTTTCCTTAGCCCTGCTAAGGTAGGTTTAAAATGGCCAGTAGCACAAGCCATTTGCTGTTTTCCCAATGTTAAGAATTTGGCTGCAGTAGTACAGAGTTGTGCATAGATTGCTGGGGACAGCCAGCATTAGTGACCATGGTTTTTAGCATTTTTAGTGGGCTTAAGAGAAACAAGGATTGATGCTTTTTGGCTCCAGCAGAGAACAGTTCCTGCCCAAAAGCCTGACAGGTGCATCAGCAGCCAGCAGCTACGGCTTTGGCTGGGTCCACCAGAAAAGTGGTCCTTTGGGAATCATTTCCAAGGGAGACAGCAGTGTGATGTCAAAACAAAAATGTTAGAGCTTTTTTCAGAGAAAGTGTAGTTATGTTTATTTGTGTATTCAAACACATTTAAAATATAAGAATCTTAGGACTCACATCAGGGAAGAGAAGATATTAACAAATGAATATTTATTGAGCACAATTTGGAATTAAAAAATGAATAAGGTATATTTCTTACTCTTGAACTTACTGTGTCACAAGGGAAGTGGACAAATAAACATATAATTTCTATTTGAATTGATGTTGTCATAGATATAGTGGAGATAAAAGCAAGGGATTAGACAATTAACTACTATAGGCATTAATTTTCTCATCTTTAGAGTAGGTCTCACAATGATAAAATGATAAAACGAGGCAATAAATGTAAAGTGCTGAGCACAGTGCTTGAAACTTGAGTTTTCTCATCTGTAAAATAATGTCACTTCTTGAGCTTTTGGTGAAGATTGAGTGAGGCAATGTGTGTAAAGCACTTAGTACATTGCTTGGCACATGTTAAGCACTCAAAATTGTTAGCTATTGATCTTGTTATTGCCATTGCTGTTCTCACAGTGCAAACTCAGGGCAGCTGATTCAGTGTGTGGCAGATCTGTTGGGGTGGGAGGGAGCCTGTCAAAGCAATCTTCCCAGAAAATACAATACCAGAGGTGAGTCTTAAGGAATGAAAAGCTGTCTGATAAGTGAAAAAGATGAGGATAGGGCGTCCTAGTGTATTCCGTTCTCCCACACAACTTCTAACTGCAGGATTTATACAATTTCTTGTCTCTGAATGTTGAACTCCTGGGTGAGTCAGTAGGACAGGCCTTTAGAACCATTCCTGCAGCTTTGCTGTTGTGAATGCCATGGCACAAATAACATATTTAAAGTTAAGAAACCAGAACTTTTTTCATACCATTAAATGAGAAATATTAAAGACAGAAAAAGAGAGCAAGATTGTGCTTTAGTTAATATCTGGGTTATGAAGTACAGAGAGTCACTCAAATTAGTTCAAATAAGGAAGTATTTACCATTAATAGACACGCATATAATAATGAAGAATCTAAGAAGGATTCTTAGTAAATTCAGGCCTGAATAAAAGGCTTAACTTTTTAAAGAGATTCATGTTTTATAGGATTTATCCAGAGCTAGATTAAGGACTGCACAGATTTTTCACATTCCAGTTCTACCTGTCTTATTTATTTTCTGTAATCACTCCAAAATTCTGCCTTGCCATCTCTTGGTGTTATTTCATCTGTTGGTGATGTTTTGTATTTTCTTGTGTGTTTTTGATGGTGCTTTTGTGAGATGCTGGGAGAAGAAGATGTTTGGGGCTGCTAGCCATTTGTCAATTTTGAAGCTACTTTTCTAGGGCGTTCTAAACCTTTAGTTAGTGCCTATTTTACTGGCTCTGTTTTATGTGAATTTCTTTGTGATTATCTATGCTACTCTGATATAACTGTTGCACAAGCAATCTTGATTAATTTTATCTAATTTGGTGCCGTAGTGGTAGTGGATTGCTTTCCTTTTCTAGTAAGTCAACAATGGAAGGGATAATTACAAGAATTTTCTTCTGTTACTTAAGGGTAGTCCAAAGGCAGGTCTAGATTTTATCATTATTAATTGCTATTAGAAAAAACTTAATGCTGGATTGTAGACTATATTTCAGAGATTCACTATGTGCATAATGTGGTGTTCATTCACCCCAGAACATGGAAAGGGACCCTCAGCTGTAAAATATTAGCCTAGAATAAGGAAAGATGTACAAGTTTGTGCAAATACAAACATGTTTCTTTGAGATATTCGGGAGATGACCATATCTCTCCTCTCAGGGTGAGTCATCATAAAAAAGGATGCTTCAAGTACTCTTTTTGTTAATATGCCTATTTTGCATGCAGAAAAATTCATGGTAAGCCATTTTTTTCAGAAAAAAAGATTATCCAAAACTTAGGGACTTAGCTGTGACTTAGGAGCCACAGCTGTATAACAGGTCACTGCTCTAGGCCATAAACTCATTTCCCATTCTATCTGATTACTAGAAACATGTGTCTCCACCTGAGCACATAATAGGCCCTCAATAGATATTTATTTGCATGAATGAATCACAACAAAGTGTGGGCTCAAGCCTCTGAATTAATCATTTTCTCTTTTCCATTCTTGATAGTATTATGAAGTAAACAACAGCCTCCATAATATTCTAGATAAAAAGATCAAATGGACTCTTAACTAACTATGGGGCCATGATTACAGTTCTCTCTGCAAGTTAATAAGTTAGGAAGAACTTTTCACAGAATGCTCCTTCATGATGGCTCCTATTTATCTCTCTTCCGTCATTCTCAAGTGTCTGATAGTCACATTTACTCTATTCTTTGACTGTATACTTTCACATTCAAACATTGCTGAGAGATTTCCTGAACTAGAAGGTAGATAATGAAGTGCTGCCTGCTCAGCCCATACACTACTTCTGAGAAAAGGGAACCTAAGCAGTAATTTTTGTATTATATTGTAATGTTCATTCCATGGATAGTTGATGAAACCAATATAGCTAATCTGGTCTCAGGTCATTGAATTAATGATGTGAGTTTGAGCTAAATGCAACCAACTATGACAGGGAGCATAAACATCTCTGAATAGGCATGACATGAAACTGCCCAGCTTTAGTTGCTACATATGAGATTTTCTCTCTCAGGAAAAACAAACATCAAGTAAACCTAGTCATTTAAACTAAGCCAAGTATCAGATGATTCTCAATTACTGTTCCATGCATTGTACTTCAGATTTCAGAGCTACAGTGGTTGTGAAGCTGTGAGTAAATGATGTTCAATGCTGCCCAAATTCTCTACCTTCATTTCAAGTTTAATCTGGGATTTTCTAGTTTCCATAACCTAAAAAACTGAATAATAAAACACTGAACACACTTGGATTTGCACATGAAATCCTGTATACTGAGCCCTCTTCACAGTAATAAGCTGTAAGGCATGCATTGTGCGGGACATATCAATCACCCGTAGTCAGCTAGGCTGATACATTGCAAGATGCAACAGAGAACCAGAATAAAAGAATGATAAGCTTAATAGCTCTGAAAAGAAAAAAAAAATTCATTATTTTTATCTCTCAGTTACACACACATGCACATGCAAACTCCATAATGTTTCCATGGAGGATTGTTTTACAACCAGAAATTTATAACTATAAAAATGACATGTGATCATTTTTATATATTGTTCATTAAAAATTAAGGCAAGGATAATATTATTATGAAAGGCAACTCAAACATAATACAATAGGACTATAGACCAGGTTTTCAGGAAAAAAGTATGTAATTTTGTAATTTTTATTTAAAGTCAATTGGAATAGGTCCGTGGGACAGAGATTGACCTGGAGCAATGGTGCTAGCTAATGCAGTATCATAGAATGAGTGACTTCTGGGTAGTTTGGTTGCTGTGAAAACCACAATCTTGGTTCTATGGTTAATTGAAGGTCCATATGGGCTAGTTTTATATCTAGAACGATTTCTGGGGCTGTTGTTTACTGTGTCTCTTTATGGGGAGAAAAAAGAGAAAGAATAATTAATTTAGAATGATTAAACTGCTGCCTTTTAAGATTAATTCATGCAATAATTATTAAAGGCCTACCCTTTGCTAGGTGCTGAGTGCTGCAGACTAGGATAAAAACTCCAGCTCTCATGCTGGGTGAGATAAACAGTCACAGAGACAGAGCAAATAATGCTATGGAGAAAATAAAGCAGTCAAAACCCCTAAAGTGACAACTCACCAGGTAAAAGTGGAGGAGATTTGTGAGAGGGAAGGTATGTGTTTGGGGATGGAGGCGCTGACTTATCAAGGAGGAATCAATAAGTACTTATAGGGACTTTGGCTGTATTTTAAATTTTGTAAATTCCAGTTGTTTTTCACTCAGAACCCAACGCCAAATATAACTGAAGAGTTGTCTTTGTTGTAGTGAGATCAGGACTTCAATTCTTTCATTTCTGCTTAGACTCTTATGTTTCTCTGGCTATTCTTATTTTGTGTTTTCTTGTACTGATCTGCTTCTGGGTATCAGAGATATTACGACTAATGTTAGAGAATGAATCATATCTGGAATTGTTTCTAGTTGATAGTGTGCTCATTATTTTTATATTATTAACATTATTTTTAGTTTACAAATCATAATTGTGTACATTTATGGGGTACAATATGATGTTTTGATATATATATATATATATGAGATGGGATAATTAAATCAAGCTAGTAGCATATCCATCATATTACTTACCATTTTTGTGGTGAGACGTTTGGAATTTATACTCTGAGCTATTTTGGAATTATTATTGACTGTGGCCACCCTGCTGTGTGATAGATCTCAAAAATGTATTTCTTGTGTCCAGCTGAAACTTTCTACCCTTTGACCAACAGCTCTTTATTCCCTCCTCTTCCCAAAAGCTCCTGGTAACTAATTCTCTACTCTATACTTCCATGAGTTGAATTTCCACATATAAGTGAGAACATGCAGTATTTGATCTTCTGTGCCTGGCTTATTTCACTTAGCACACTATCCTGTAGGTTCATCTATGTCTTCGTAAATGACATAATTTCCCTCATTTTTGTGGCTGAATAGTATTCCATTGTGTACATATTTGACATTCCATATCTTGGCTGTTGTAAATATTGCTGCAAGGAACATTGGAATGCAGATACATTTTTGGCATATTGATTTCAATTCCTTTAGATATATACCTAAAAGTGGGATTGCTGGATCATATGCTAGTTCTGTTTTTAGCTTTTTGAGGAAGCTCCATACCGTTTTCCATAATGGCTGTACTAATTGACATTCCCACCAACAGTGTATAAGGCTTCCTTCTTCTCTACATGCTCACCAACATTTGTTATTCATCTTTTTGATAACAGTCATTCTAACAAGTGTATGAGCTGATCTCTCATTGTGATTTTAGTTTGTCTTCCCCTGGTGCTTAGAGATGTTGAGCATTTTTTTCATGAATTTATTGGCCATTTGTGTTTCTTTATTTGAGAAATGTCTATTTAGGTCATTTGCCCATTTTTTAACTGGGTTATTTGTTTTCTTGCTATTGAATTGTTTGGGTTCCTTATATATTTTGGGTATTAACCCTTTCTCAGATATATGGCTTGCAAATATTTTCTTCCACTCAGTGTGGTGTCTCTTCACTTTATTAATTGTTTCCTTTGCCTTATCATTTCTGACCTTCCTTCTGTTGCAGCTTTCAAAAATATCTGGGACAAAGTCTTTTTTTAATAATAGATTTAACATAGCATTTTCTTATGAGCAAAGATGTGTTACAGGCCATGGAACAAATGCTATTTCACTAGTGACTTCTTTAGAATCCAAAGATAGTTAGGGTTATCCTAGTTATGGAAATCTGGGAATACTTGCAATTTTACTTTGTAATATCACAATAATAGATCCATAAATCACAAAATTTAATTCTTCCTGTCTCCATTCTCTTGTTAGACAGTCCAAGTTATATAGACTATAATATGGGCTGTCCTCATTTGAGAGAAAAGTGGGAGAGTTTTACAACGAGTAAACAAATTTGATGAAAATATGTCTTTACACAGAGAAATAAAATTCACATATTTTAATGTTTTATATTAACATTAGCTTTCAGTTCACATAGCATCTGTTTCATGATAAATATGATTGATATCTGTTAAAAGCAACATTCTGGAATGATGTCCCTTTTTGTGACATTCTGAGGAAGAGACTGAAGTTGTAGCTTCTACTCTGAGGTTTTAGTTTCTCTGGCCAGCTGTTAACAAGGTTCTCTGCTGAACTGCAGTGATGGGAATGTCACATTTTCTCCATGCTTGTGAGAAGAGTCACTTCCAACTTGAATTCAAGGTAGAAACTATACACAATGACACTTCATGTAGAATACAATTAAGCCTGTCTCCTTGCTTGTAGCCACATTTTAATCATTTCATACTCTGTATCTGAGCATCAGTCTCAGAAAACCAATGTACAAACTGACTTTTCCCATTTCTGATCCTATTCTACATGAATCGTCACACTAGCTGTCACTCAGCATTGAGAAAACTGGTTTCATGATGAGTTTTCTCCACAGTATTTCTTTTCTTAATATTGGAAGTATTTAAAGAATCAGGCAGTTGATTACAAACTCCTACCTGGAATGCCTTAATTGGAGAACACAGCACAGCAAATATAACACAACCCATAAATGTCAAACCATACCTTCAAATACATTTTGACATTAAAATCATGCAGTTTTGTATAATGATTTACAAAGAGGGCAAGAAACAGTAGTTCCTTTTTATTTTGCTATAGTTAAGAAGGCCTTGGGTTTATAGAAGGAGGCAAAAAAAAAAAAAGGACTTAGCATTTGAAGTAAAAACTATAGGTCATACCTGATGTAAGGCATATGCACATATATTAGCCCATGTTTTATGGGTTAGGTATTAGAGTCCTATGAAGTAGGTATCATTATGTTCTACAGATAAGAAAGTAGGCAATTGGACAACATATTCAGAAGAAGAATGTGTTGAAAGTTTGGCTTTTAATGTTATATACAAAAATCATCTGCTTGGTTACCCAGGAGCTCTGTATCTTCTCTTCTGTAACTAGCAAAGTTTTCTTCATTTTTACACATTGTGTAATATCAACTAGTAGTTTCATAAATAAATCAGTATTTTATTTTATCTTATCTTATTTTATTTTTGTAGCTAAGGAGAGGGTGATTCCTTGCTCTGCTGTAATTGCTACAGAGCCAAATTCTCTTTTGCTTTTCTTGGAGAAAAGCTCAGTAGTTGTGCCAGTAGACTACAGTTCTGTTATGCTGATCAAGTTGGAATAAAATGAAACCAAATGAAATATTTGACCCTTGTTTATAATCCAAGGCAAGGTGCCTGTTCAAATCTAAATTTTGTGACATAGCATTACTCTTAGTTTAAACAAATCCTCAGTGCTGTGAGAACAGATACTATCGTACAAATGGAAACTCTTCACCCACTCTTGGGCTTTTGTTTTGAACCTCTCATCAGCAAAGATAACAGCTAATCAAACTAGGTTTTTAGGTGTGCCCATTAGTGTTTGGAATTCTGTAGTAGGCATAATTCTAAAAATCCCTCTAAAGATTTCAAGCCTCGATATCCACAGAACCTATAAAAGTGGAGAGATATCACTCCCATGATGGTGTTATATTCTATGGTATGGTTTACATCTTAAAAAAAAAAGGAGATTATATAGGGGTGTCTAGTCTAATCATGTAAGTTTATAAAATAAAAAAAAACCAGAGAACTTTCTCTGAATAGCATAGAAAAGAAAGGCAGAAGGAGAAGTCAAAGATGTTTGATGAATGAGTAGGGTTCAATGCACAATTGATAGATTAAAGATGGAGGGGGCTTCTGGAAGCTAAGAATAGCTGAGGGCAGTTCTGACAAGGAACTAGGGACCTCAAACCCACAGCCATAAGAAACTGAATTCTGCAAACAACCTGAATGAGCTTGGAAGCAGATTCTTCTGGAGCTTTTGCAGATAAAAAACCCAGTCAGCCAGCACCTGAGGTAAGAACTTGGGAAACTTAAGCAGAGAATGAAGTTCAGCCTGTGGCTTGTCTGACCAACAGAACTGGTGCTAATTAATAGGTTTGAGGTTTTAAGCCACTAAGTTTGTGATAATTCGTTAGGCAGCAATAGAAAAGTATTACAAATTCTCTTTTTTTCCCAATTTTTTGGATGATTGGGCCAGTTTCAACTTTCAAGTTGTTGATCCTGCAACTGAAGAGACATCCACCAGTCACTGGTTTTTTATCACTCTGTTCATTTACCGCATAGTATAATCTTATTTATTAGCTTATTTTTTGGCTTCTCCCTGGGTAGACTGTAAAATCTGTGCAGGCAGAATTTATTTTTTCTTGTTATATCCCTAAGCCTAGTAGGCCTAGCCTATATTTGATGAATTGAGTGAATAAATATTGCTTTCAGTAACTTGATGTCTACCTTAAATAAATAACTTTCTGAATAACTTCAAGTATAATGGAGCATATATTCTACTACCATAAATTGCATTGAAATGACCATGTACATATTTTAAATTTTTTGGCAATTAAGTAAATTTCTAAGTGAATTATTATCTACTATGTCTTTTCTTGACTTTTTTTAGTATCCTTTTAATACTTTCTTCCATAAATAATTTATAATCTAATATTTGGCTTTATGTTTAAGGAGGGCTTTCAGGTTTTCCTTGTTGCCACTCCACTGTGTTAGGTACATAATATAGACACAAAATGTTGCGATTTATGAAAAATGGATACATACACAGAGATACTTATGTATATCGGAACATTGTGTGATATTTAGGGTGGTATTCAGAAAAAAACACTTGGGTAATTAATTTCAAAGAATGTAAAATTATATACATTTATGTTTGAGACAAGCTGAAAAAATTCTAAGCCAAACAATGTACAGTCTTGTATACTGACTGTAAAAAGGCTACATAATAAATTAGAAATATATCTTATTTGATTTCCTAAATGGTAGGCCTAAGAAGGCAGGTACTGAAGGCTGAGTGCCAGAAGAATGTCTATGCCTAGAAATTAGTAATATCATAATGAGAGCAGAAAAAAGTGAGGGGAGAGTTTCCACGAAGAGTTCAAAGACTAGGGACTGTGAGTGAATAGTTAGACTCACTCATCATTTGATGTCTGTACCATGGGACAATGAAATACTCAGCTGGGTAAATGAGAGGTCTCTCACCAAGGAACAATCTGAACAAGGCCACTAACATCACCCAGATCAATTTGTTAATATGTCACAGAGAAAATCACTTGGGAATTTTTCCTGAGAACATGAAGCAATATCAAGAAAATCACTACCAGCCACCCAGGAAATAGTGTGTAATCCAACTTTGAATATTGCATAGAAGAGTCATCTCAAGTAGATGCATTATTCTTTTCCTCTCTCCATTCACCTCCTCAACAATGAACTTCAATCTCTCTCTATAAATGAAATTATCCTCCATTTCTACACAATGATTTTCTTTTCTTGTTTCCGTATTTTTTCACTGTCTGTTTTTTCTTCCTGGAATATTCTTTTCCCTATTCTAAAATTGGAGAAAACATCTGGTTGAGCATTAGAAAGGTCTAGTTCTAATACTTACTGAATGACATAATACTTGTATGAACATAAAACAATTATTTTTTGAGTATATGTTTCTTCATCTACAAAATGTAAGTAATGGTAATTTCTACTGTATTAGTTTGTTAGGTCTGCCCTAATAAAGTACTACAAACTGGGTGGCTTAAACAGTAGAAATGTATTATCTCACAGTTCTGGAATCAAAATGTCAGCCAGTTTGGTTCCTTTTACGGACTGTCAGAGAAAATCTGTTTCCTTCCTCTATCCTAGCTTCTGGTGGTTTTCTAGCAATCTTTGTATTCCTTGGCTTGTGGCAGCATAATTCCAATCTTCACACAGTGTTCTCCCTGTTTTTCTATATCAGTATCCAAATTCCTTCTTTTTATAAGGACACAGTCTATCAGATTAGGGGACCACCCTACTCCAATATGACCTCATCTTAACCTCTTAATTAATTACATCTCCAATGACCTTATTTAGAAATGAGGTCATATTCTGACACATTGGGGGTTAGAACTTCAACATTTGAATTTTTGGGGGACACAATATAACCCAAACACCTACTTCACAGGGCTGTTGTGAAGACTCAATAAAACAATGCCTATAAAGTATTGACCCCAATGTTTGGCACAGTATAAATGCTGAATAAATTACCTGTTATTAAAGGATATGAAACATTTTGCTTATGTGAAATATTTTTTTTCTGTTTATTGTTGGCATTCTCTCTCTCTCTCCCTTGCTCTCTCATGCACACATGCACACACACACACACACACACACACACACACAACTTCACTCTTGTTTTTTATACAGCCAATTATTTAATTTTTTTCTTTTGTGTGCTTTCTGCCTTTGGTGTCATCTTACTGTTTCTCTACATAAAGAAGGTAATGTATACCTCTCTTTTATCAGCCTCTATTTTATTTCTTATTGCAAAAAATTTTGTGACAAGGAAATCTTTGGCACATGTTATGCTTTACAAGTGACAGAATTATGTTTGCCTTTTCTACAATATTTTGTTGTCTTAACCTCAAAAAGATATTTTGAAACCTAAAAAACATGCTGAAAACCAACTGGTTTTATAAAATGGATCATTTGTTGGACAACAGCCTTGGTCAATAATGCAATGCTATTCCATACAGAGAAGGCAAGCTCTCATCACATCAAAAGGTCCCCCAAACTTTCCACTTTGCAAGGACTTGTTCATAATATCCTCACAAGAAATTGCTTTTAGTAGAGAATTCACTGTAGGCTGTCAAAACAAATGTGAAACTTTCTGGCTTGGAAGTCATGGTTAATACACATCTTGTTGCTACAGTGACAGCTGGAACAGCCAGAGTTGTCCATTATAAAAAGATCATCACTAGATGGGTTTTAATAAAAAGTCCTTGGAGAATCATGAGGTCTCAAAGTACTGCATAAATGCCCAAAATTAAAATAACAACAAAAAATGGAAAGAGATGATAAACATTTCAACTATATCAAAGCATGGCATTTGTTTCTTTACTGCAGATCTTATTTCCATGTAAATGCATAGAAACTGTACAAAAATTAAATAATTTCAATGTTGTATTCCTAGACCACATCAGAGGTTCTAGGAACAACCTTCCAAAATATGAAACAGCATATTGTCATAAAAATTAAGTGATATATTTCATGTGAAGATCTTAGCATGTTGCCTGCCTATGAGACTTACTCGTCATTGACATCATCTTCCTAATTGTTATCATCACCATTATATTAGTATTAATTTTTGATAAAACATTTAAATTCAACTATTTGCTTTTTATTTATTACCCAGAGAAGTACACATAAAGGGGAAATTTATAAATTTTTTTTTTGTTTTGAGAAATTGAAATTTTTTGCATTTCTCTCATCACTGCTCTCTCAATTTTCCAGTATCTTCTAATAGTTTGTTTTGTTTGTGTGCTACTTCAAAGAATACAAAATGCAGCAGTGCTAGAGTGTATTTTGGGATTATTTGAATTGCACAGATAAAGAACTTGGAGCTCCACAATACTTTTCAAGGACACTGGCAATTGAACAGGAATAATTTAAACATATAAATACTTCAGAGTCTAATGGAACAAGTGGTGAAATTTCTGATAGCATGACCAAATACATAGAGGCAATGATCAGATTAATGGTGTTGCTTTCTTCCACAGCCTATTATTTTAAATGGTCTCAGAGTAGTCATCATTAGTTTGGGAGCTAGGGAAATGGGTAGAGCATAAGGCCATCAAATTATAGATGAGTTCTGACTTAAAAATGATGTTTAGTCAAGACCTTTGGCTATATTTACTTGAACAACAGGCTTGACTAGAAGTAAATACACTGAGATCCTACCAAGTTTTGTGGAACTAATATTTCTAAGGAATTTCCAAGCCAGGCTTATAATAGCATCTCACTGTCAAATTACCCAAACAATCCCAGACCTCAGACCTTCACTAATAGGAATAAATCTACTTAAGCTGTGCAGCCTCCAGGAAGGGTAATCTTACCATCCCCACCTTGGAACCACGAGAGAAAATGGACAGATGTACCTCTCAGATGGAAGAGCCAGAGGCCATGGAGGGAAACAGAAAGCAGAACCAGGGGTCTCCAGATGGGTAAATCATAGAAGAGACTCCATTGCCAAGAAAAGGAATTCTCACTATTCTTTCCAGTTTCGTTAGGTTAATTGCTCTGGCACACTCACAGTTGTATGGTTCCCATTTTTGTGTTTTCCAAATGGAGGTTTTTACTACAGTTACTCATTTTCTTGTCATACTCCCTACCTCCTCCACCCCCAATATTAAGTATCCCAAGGTGGAGAAGCACAAAAATGTCTTTGATTTATAATTGACCAGACCACAAAAGCTGTATGTAGTCATGAGGGAGAGGACTTCACATTATCTAAACTTTGAGCTGAATGCAGGTACAAGATGTAGAAACTGCATGTTACCTTTTTAGAGGGAAATAAGTCCATTTCATGAGTGGAGGAAGGACATGCAAAGATATGGGTAGCTAAATAGGGGCTGTCACAGAGACTGTCTTGGCTGCTAAATATCCAAAATTTAATTGTCCTCCTTAAAACAAAATTCCTATTTTATTCTGGGCTGATTTCATTCACAGCTAAAAGCACACATTTTCCAGCATTCCTACCCCTTCCCCCTCCTTTTCTTTGCAGGTTAAAATAGACAAGGATATATCAACAGAAGTTGCTGGGTAGAGCTTCTGGTAATTGTCTTTAAGATGGTTGACTCAACCATGAGGACTGCCATTTGCCCTTTCGCCCTTTTCTTTCCAACCTGTAACTTAAGCACAGTGGCTGGAGTCCCGCAGCCCTCTTGTGACTCTGAAAATGGAAACACCATACTAAAGATAGGTTGGCAAAAAGAGAGAAAATTCTGGATCCTGACTAAAATGGCCTTAATAATCCCTCAAATTGACTAAACTTTAGACAAGTTTCTTCCTGATTACAAGCGTTGTCATGAAGATAGGAGAAAGTTTACTTTTCCTCTGAGAAAAGCTAATTAACAAGCACAGATGCCCTATGACACTCCCACCCAAGCTCTGAAGAAATTCTCCTGCCTTTGTTTCAGTGGAGTGAGTATCCAGTCTTGGTCTCTGCTCTCTCTCCTATTGCTGGCAGTAGTATCAGAATAAAATCAATTTTTGTCTGTTTATCTTGTCTGGTGTGATTTTTCTTTAACGATTGCTAATGGGTTTATGGAACCACAGGGACATCTCTGGACTGCCTATCTCCATACTTCTTTGACATGACAAAATAAATGCATGTTACATCACTATAGTCAGATCACATTTACTAGTAGTCCAGGTCGATTTCTACTGATAGGAAGTTTTGAGATATAAGAGTGAGTATAGTAACTGGTAAACATATGGAAATGTCTACTAGTATCTGTAGAATATATCTTGAGAGGAGGCTGATCAGAGGTAAATATTATAAACTTTTGAAAGAAGGATATAAAGTATTCATTTAATTGGAACTTTATAAATTTAAGTATGCATGGTAAAATTTCAAAAGTAACTACAAAAAGTCTAAATATTGACATATGTAGCTTTGAAACCTATAGAAGTAAAACTTAGAATAAGAAAACAGAGACCCAATAAATCCAACAGAAGGTCAGTTATATAGAAATAAAAAATGAAGCCTATAAAAAATGGAAGAGGTAGAAAGCACAAAAGCAAATATTTCTCCATCCAAAAATAAAATAAACATATTAACAATAATGATACATGTAAATATAATGGCTATCAGTTTAGTTTTTAAAAATCCAACTCAACATTACTTGCAAGTGAAACAAAGACACACAGAGGTTGGAAGTTAAAAAATGGAAAAATTACAAATCTCATGCAAACCAAACAGAAATCACAGTAGCTGCTTTAATATCAGAAAATATGGATTTTAGCATAAAATGATCCATAGAAGAAAGTTTACTACAAAATAAAATATATTCAATTTAATTCACTAGGAATGTAATAATTCCATATTAGGGAGTCTAAATGTAGCCTCAAAATATATAATGTAAAAATGTGTAAAACTATCAATCAGCCACATTCCTATCTCAGTAATTGAGAGGTTAGGCAGGAGAACACACACACACACAAGATTCGCACAACAAAATTAGACTTAATTTGAAGGATACACTTAGAAATCCTTACCCAACAGTTACAGAATATGTATTTTTCTCAAACATACATACATAGACCACTTACGAATAATGTTTATATTCTAGGTTGCAATACAAACCTTAAATATCAAATACTCACATTAGAGTGTATATGTACAACATAATTAAAGGAAAACAGCAGCAAAAACTGTGGAGGAGACATTATTTTGGGGGGAATATTTAAGAAAATCTTCTCAATTGATCAAAGAAGTTAACCTAAGAGGAAAAAGAAAATACTTAGAACTATATGATAGTAAAAATAATATTTATTCAAAGTTATGGTATGTACCTTGGATAATACCTAGGAAATATACATAAATTTTTTATATGTTTGTAACATGTGCATAAGAAAAATATAAAGAATCAAATTTAATAAGCATACTTCTTCTGAGCTTTACAATAAGGAAATGAAAGAGCTTATAAATCCCTATTGCCCCTGATCCTAAGTTTTTTTTTTAATTATATAGATAGGAGATTTCCTGATGGAGGAATATTTAACTAAGAATTCTACCTCTGACTAATAGACCTTTTAAAAATGTTTCCATGTAGGAGTTTTGAGTAAAAATTAATCTAAATCTGGTGTATGTCAAGGCTAAGGGATACCAGAAAGACAAACAACGGTAAATTCACCACTAGTTTGAAGGGACTTTGAATTCCTCAATTCTGCCCAGGTTTTATATAGTTGCATTTAGTGTAAGGGATAGTATGCAATGGGCTTCTTCTAACTTACCTGGAAAAAGCCTATGATCCTCTTTTATACCATTTGTAAAATTTGGAGACAAATACTAAAAGCCAAATCTGGGATGTCCTATATTTAGGTCAGAATATCTACTTATTATATTGTATAGAAGAATTACTTTACATCATTATTCATCATAATAATATCCTATAATATCTGCCATATCTCTATGTAAGAGTTTTAAAGTTTTGCTTTACATATTTAAAGCAACTATGGAACTGGAACTGATTTTCATGTGAATAATCATTTGTCCTGGGAGCATGATCTTATCTGTAAATAACACAATTCTCACTTACCAGATGAGGGCTTTGGCTCTACATTCTTTTACATTAATCTATTTGTATCTTCCACTTGATTACTATAGCTTATATAGCTTTGTGATATGTCATCATGTTTGACAGGGAAAGTACGATTCATTATCCTTTTTCAGAGGTATCATGGTTATTCTTGGCCCTTTGAATTTCTATATTCATTTACAAATCAGATTATTAAATTACATGAAAAACCATTTCATGTTTTTTTTAAACTAATATGGTGTTGAATCTGCAGATCAATATAATTGACATTTATGACAGCATGTCTTCCTATAGTTGAACATCTAGCTTTCTTCATTTTATTAATAAAGTTTTATTCCTTTTTCCATAAAACACTTGTCCAACTTTTCTTTCAGCAAGTAAATACCCTTTTACTGGCATGAAGATTTTATACTATATATTTGTTAACATTGTAGTTATTGATCTAATAAACTTATGTGTGGCAAACCAATCTTGGAGTGATGTTTTTCAAAAAGCCTCTGAAATGTTTACTTTATAAATTATAATTATCTTGGTTATTACTATCACTACCTTAATTTTAAAAGATATCTATGAAGTGATTTTTATGAAACATGGATTTTTCATACCCTGGTAGCTAACATCACAATCATCAAGGTCAACATCAAATTTAACTTATAACTTTCTTCTTTTAGTTCTCTATTCCAATGTAATTAGAAATTTTTAAGTCAAAATTTAAAAGCATCCAGCTATACGTTGTTTACAAAGGCTGCCCCAGATCTCCTATCTCCTGTGCATCTTCTGAGATCCAACTGCCCTACTCCCAGTGGCACCTGCAAGCTTTGCCACCTTGAGGATGTCTGTTTCCTAGGTGGCTGCTGCTCCTAATGCCTATTATGACTGCCCTGGCCTCTAAGACACAGGTGGAAACAAATTAAGTCAGCTCATGAGGCTAAAATTTGGATAGACAAAGCCAAATAGGCATACTCAAGGAAGATTTAGTCCAAATTGATCTAACATTAACTGAAAAATGATATAAAAAAGGGAATTTAAATAGTAAATAGTATAGGACCTTTTTTCAGGGATCCCAAATGTCTTAAGTGCTAATATTGATTGGTCTAAAATTCAGTCTTATAAACAAAGAAAATCAGAATCTGTTCTTGATTTTAGGGACTGTCTGGTCTGTCCCAAACTTTTAAGGACTATTCAGACCTAGTAGAGATAAAAGATATTTCTACTGTTCTAATTTCTGTATAGATGTCCAATAACTTTTAATAAGCATCTTTAAACAAAACAAAACATTCCCTGGCCATCTGTTTCTCT
>VBSM01002608.1:112836747-112849823 GCA_008086735.1 Cheirogaleus medius
TTATTCTCTGTGCTATCTCTTGCAATGCTCCATTCTGCCTGTCAAATAGGCAAATGGATAAGGATATCACTCTCTACAAGACTTAAGAGCTATTGATAGCATTGCACTTCCTCACCTTTCTGTAGGTTGCCAACCTTAATATCAATCCTTGTTGCTTATTTTATAATAGAAGATCTATGCTTAGCATTAGGGCCAATTTCAGGTGCATGCAATCCGTGCAGTTGCACAACTTCTCACATGTGGAAGGGCCCTGTGTTTGGTTTCCAGATGTTGTCACTATCTTATATAATATGGAAATGATCTTCTGGTGTGCTCCCCAGATTGAGAGTCTCATAGAATTGATTCTTCTTGCTGAAAGCATTTCCTCATATGGGACACAAGGTCTCCAAGGACAAACTTGAACACTTTACCTAGGCCATGAGGGTACACAAATGGAAAGGCTGATGGCCAGATGTCCCATATATCTAGGATCTTAGCTCTTATCCATAACTTATCTACTTTAGGTTGGTATGGCCAAACACTGTAAAGGATTAATTCAGTATTCTCCTGTTTAAAAACAACAGGTGCAGGCTACTTTTCTCACGGATAAACTTTAGGAACCACTACATGCTTTTCGCCTGAAGACTTGGTTTACTGGAAATGACACCAACATAAGAATACTCTTGAACCTCCTCGATCCTGATAAACACAAACACTGCAGGATGTCTTCAAGGAATAGAATCTTGTCATTTTCCTTAGTTAAAAAGACATTACTGATCTCATCAAAATCAAAAATGTTTGCTCTGTGAATGACCCTATGAAGAGCATGAAATGACAAGCTACAGACTGGATGAAAGTACCTGCAAACCACATATTCAACAAAAGACTTGTCTCTAATATATGTAAAAAGACTTTTGCAATTCAACGTAAAACAAACAAAAACAATCCAGTGGGCAAAAGACAAGAACAGACATTTCACTAAAAAGGAGAAACAGATGGCAAAGTAGCACATGAAAAGATGTTTAGCATCATTAACCATTACGGAAATGCAAATTAAAACCACAATGATATGCCATTATACACCTATCAAAATGGCTAAAACAAAAAATGTATAGTGGTAACCTCAAATATAGTGAGGATGCAGAGAAAGTGGATCGTTCGTATATTGCTGGTGGGAATATAAAGTGGTACAGACACTCTGGAAAAGTTTTATAGCAATAAAAAGTAATTAACTATCAGTATGTGCAACAGTTTGAATAAATCTGGAAGTAGTCCAATATTAAGGGCTATATATTGGAAGTAGTCAATCCCAAGAGCTATATATTATATGTATAAAACATATACTTACATACTATATAATTTCACATATGTAACATTCTTGAAATTAGAAGAGTGTAGAAATAGAGAACATATTAGTGGCTGCCAGGGTTTTGACCCAACAGGATGAGTGGGAGGGGGAAATAGGTGGGTATTATTATAAAAATATGATACCAGGATCCTAGTGGTGAAAAAGTGTTGACTGCATTAATGTCAATATCCTCATGAGAATCAATAATTAACTCAAAATAAAAAGTTAAGAAATCTTCTTTCACATATTTCCTTCAAATTGCTTACCATAATACATCTTAGAAATTGATTTATCTGACTTTTGATTTTGCCCATATTTCAATCACGAAAGGCTCAAGCTAGTAATTTAGGAATTTTGAAATAAGATGAGCAAAGAGTTGTCTATTGAAATTCAAACTCAAGTTGTAATTTCAGCTATGCTTATGGTCTGATAATTAATGGAGGCTGTTAAGTTAAGCAATTAATTATGTCTTAGTAGCTTATTATTAATAATCTCTGTTCAGTTCCAGTTCCTTACCATGGGCAACAATGTTATATTTAAATGCTTTGGCTGACCTTCCTTTTTATTTAGCAGATATAAGGTTATTAAAGTGGTTATGAAGAAATACGACATCTTGAGTTCACTTGATAATTGGTATCTTTGATTCTCTAAAGGAATAATTGTGTTGGCTAATGTTTAGACCAGTGTGGAAAGGAAGAGGCAACCAGTACCCTCTTGTAAGGGTAATGCAGCGGGATAGAAACAAATGATCTTGTTTAGGGACACTGCCAATAAGATCAGATGGCTAAGGATGAAGTGACATTTGCAGTGTGGTAGAAAGAATGTATTTAGTTCTACCACTTAAAACAGATTCAGCTAAGTCTCAAACAACTCCATGAATTTTTTTTGCATATACAAATGCAAAGACCAAGAATAGCTAAGGTAGTCTTGAACAATACAAACATGTTAAGAGTATTTGCTGTACTAGTTAGCAAGACTTTAACCATTAAGTTACCACAATTTAAACCATGAGGAATTCATACGCAGCTAGACAAAAAGTGAAGGCCTTTCTGTCGAGTATCTACCTCTCTTTATTTCCTTCCTTTCTTACTGTCTACTTACTTTCTGCCTTCTTTATCTTTCCCGGATGTGTAAATATTAGAAGGCCCTGGAAGTCAGACTTCAGACCTCTTCTCTTTTCTTGACACTCATTTGTATGATTTCAGTGTTCAGACTTTAAATATCATCTAACTAGTTACAGTTCTCAATTATACAACCTCAGCCTCGCCCTTCCTCAACAGCCTATACAAATCTCTACCAGACAGCTAATAGGCATCTCAAACTTAACATGTTCAAAATCAAATTCTAATTTTCACTTCTGTGTCAGACACCACCATTTATCTACTGGTACTCATTCTCCTCTGTCTTTATTATTATTTTTTCCAACAGAAACTCCTTAGTTTTCATTGAACACATGACCATACAGTTAGGGATGATATTTACAGTCTTATCTTTTCTTTCAATTAATTGTTCCTATATGACAAAATTAGGGCCGGTAGGATGTCAATGGAAGTGGGTTGTAGAACCTCCAGGTCACCTCCTTAAAGATGAAACTATTTGTCCTGGGATTTGTTTTTCCCCTCACTATGGGCTGAGAGTGAGATATGGAAGGAGCCAGCTGTCTTCATGAGCAACAAGACAAACCCCTGGAAAACTGTAGCAATAAGATCAGTAAGAATCTGGGCCCAGAAATGACTCCTGGAGTAGAACCATCTTGCCAGCCCAGATGGCTTTTCCCTGAAATGTTTTGTGCGATAAAAATAAGCCTCTGATTTAGGTGTCTTTACTCTAGCACTTAGACTTTAGTCTAATTCATACACCCTCAAAACCTGTTCCTCCCTAATTTTCCTCATCCTTGAATCTTATCACATCCCATCTACAAGTCTTCAGAATAGATATAAAATCTGACTACTGAATGCCTACTCCATTGTCTTAGTTACCTTCATGTCCTACCTGGATTACTACAGCAGTCTCCTAACTGGTCTCTTTTTAATCCTTTTCTTATCACCGAATCTATTTTCAAGCTAGCAGCTGGAGTGTTCTGAAACATGTCAAATCATGTTACCCTAATGCTTAATTCCCTCCGATGGCTTCTACCTTACTATGAGTGAAAAACAGCATCCTTACAACAGCCTATGTGATATGCCCTACTTCTGTCTCTGTGTGTTCATTTTCCATCACTTTTGCCCTTACTTGTACCTCTCCAGCAATTCTAGCCAAATTGCTGAGGATATTTCCAGCTCAGGAACCTCAATTTGTCTGAAGTTGTTTTCTCTAAGATATCCACGGGGCTCATTCCATCCCTTCCTTTAGATACCGCCACAGGCATAATTGTCTCAATGAGATCATCCCTATAAAATAACAATTCCACACCATTTTTGGTCTCTACCTATTTTTTGTTACCCTAGTTTATTGTTCTTCATAACACTCATCACTACTTGACTTATAATTAATTTACATAAAATGTTTTTATGAGGACAAGTTTTATTTATTTATGAGGATAGGTTTTTGTTGTTTGTTTGTATAATTCCCAGATCTTTGCTACATCTCCTGCCTGGATCATAGTAGTCACTCAATAAATATTGCTTGAATGAATTAAATAAGTAATAATGAACATCTATTCGATAAGCTATGAAACGAATATGACAAAATGTTACTAAACAGTACTTAATTATAAAAATAATCACAATAAAGTGCTAGTTTAAAAACATAATAACATTTAAGTAAGATTACTTTGATTAAAAGTATGTATTTTATTTATATAGGAAATATTGGATTGATGCAATAATCACTGCTATTCAAATCTTACTGTCTTCCAGAGAATGTTTAAATGCATCATCTCATTTAATACTTGTAACACTATTTAAATTGGATAACATTTCTTTATTTTTATTCAGGTAACAAAACTGATACCTCCCAATTTAGTAACTTGCCAAAGGTCACACAAGTAAAATCTGACTCACCAGTACTGCCCTCTAAACCTCATCTCTATGCTGTTCCTGAAGGATGCACTCAATATTAACAGTGTTTTTCCTTATTCAATAGGTTTAAAATATATTGTTTTTTTTATTTTTCTATTTTATATTAGTGTTAAATTAAAATAGAAACAATAAATGAATATTACTGTAAATGAAAAAAATTAAAATTGATAGAAAAGATTGAAAATGATTTTAATTTGATAATTCACAGTAAGAGGAATATAAATGTTCAACAGATATATGAAAAGTTTTTCCTATTGTGGGTTTTTTTTCTGTTTTTGTTTTAATTCTAACTTTTTTCTTCTTTTCTTTTTTTTCCTTTATCATTGTGGCTGCGTGTTCTTGAATCTTATTGACAATATTAAACTGTTCTCTAAAATTCTTTCTAATCATATTTGGGGCTACTTTTCAGGATTATTTTCCCTTTCCTTTGTTATGTAGTCTTTCTGCATGCTGACTTTTTCTATTTATTCAGCCCCCAGCACAAAGAGAGAGAGAAATCTATCCAGACCCTATAGTGGCCAAAAGAAATTGTGTGGCTTGCCCTTGGCTTTTCTCTCTGTGTATTTGCGTGTTATTATAATCCTCTTTTCAGATTTACAGCCAAAAACAGCTAGATGTATGCACATCTCTCAGCCAGTTTCCAGTTTCCAGGAAATAGCAGTCTGTTTGACTTCCAACTAGTAGTCTCACTGACCCAAAATGGAATCTTCTCTGTTTCTCACTCTCTCCTTGTCTTCCTTCTTAGCAGTTGAAGTACAATAATAAAAGCAAATAACCCCTCAAAACTTAGTTTAACTCCTGCAGTGCTCCCAAGACTCTTTCTTTGTTCTCCACCACCTGCAGACCTTTAATTGTGAAGTCTCTACACTTGTCAGTTTCCTTGTTTCCTCTCCACTTGTTTACAAAAGAGATATGGATGGGATAAAGGACATCATTTTTACCTCAATGATCAATAGCAAGATAGAGTAGAATGGTAGGGTAGTTTTATTGTTCTTGGATACCTGGTGTATTTCAACTAGGGTTCTTACATATGGGGATTCACCAAAATTCTTGCCATGAATATTCTAATTGCTGATTTTGCTTTCTCTTTGATGAGATAACCACAGACTGAGTTATCCAACTAATTTCTTTGGCATTCAGGCTAATGATGTTCTTCTTGGACTCTGATAACAAGCTTACTTTTATTCATACTTTTCATCTTAACTGTGAATCTTCTTTGTCTCTGTTTTCCATATATTCCAGTTAGATTTTGAGAAATTCTGTACTGGTACCTACAAGCCAGTTTAAATTGGAATTTTCTTTAAATAATTGAAACATTAGATTTGTTGTGACTTTTACTCTTTGCAAACTATATTTTAGTTAGAATTGACTTGTAAATTAACTTTTAAATGATTTCTAATTTGAGGTCCATGTGTCAGGTGGTACCATTTTTCATTAAATAGCACTCAAATTTAAAGGCATTCTTTCTCTAATAAAGTTGTGTTCATGGAATGGTGATGTGCTTAGATTTACTTAAAGAAGTACTTGGCATTGTGGAAATACCAACTTTCAGTAATCTTGTTCATTTTATTATCAGTGAGTACGATTATAAACTTTATTTTCCCCCATGAATCATTAGTGTGTTACAGAGCTACAAGAGAAGAGAATGGCACACCAGTTCTGGGGCATAGGTTTGGCACCTGTTTCTACTAATTGCATGAAAACACTCTTCCTCTCTTCTTCTTTGACCCTTGATTTGGAGCCAATACAGTATAACAAAAAGAAACTGGCTGTTGGAAAAATGTTAGCTCTGCCACTTACTCAGCCTGCAATGGGCAGGCTATCTTACTTTTCTGAGATGGTTTACTCATCTGTAAAATAGGGATAATCCCAATGGCAAGGTTCTGATAAAAGGACTGATTGAGATGGCAGCAAGTAATAAATATGATTTTTTATTTTTGATTCCTTAAATATCTGAAAGAGCATGTTGTCTTCAAAAGGAGAAAGTGATTAAAATAAGAAAAGGGCAATCAGTTTTTTTCTGTTTTTTAATCTTTTTTGGTAATTACCTTTTTCCTAATTTTTAAAAAGTTGTATATATGCATGGAATACAAGTGTAATTTTCTTACATTGATATATTGCCTTGTAGTGAGGGCCTTCAGTGCACACCTTATTGAAGTAACACACATTGTACCCACCAAATAACCTCCAGGTCATCCACCCCTTGCCTACCCCTCCACCCCTCTGAGTCTCCATCATCTGTCTGTTGTTCCACACTCCACCTCCATGTGTACACATTATTTAGCTCCCACTTATAGGTGAGAACATGTAGTATTTGTCTTTCTATGTATAAGTTGTTTCACTTAAGATAATGGCCTTCAGTTCCATTCATGTTGCTGCAAAAGACATGATTTCATTCTTTTTTGGCTGAAAAATATTCCATTTTGTATATATATCACATTTTCTTTATCCAGTCCTCTGTTGATGGACACTTAGGTTGATTCCATATCTTTGCTATTGTGAATACTGCTGCAATAAACACCGAGTGTGGGCATATTTTTTATATATTGATTTCATTTCCTTTGGGTAGATACCAAGCAATGGGATTGTTGGTCTTATGGTAGATCTGTTTTTAGTTCTTTGAGGAATCTCCATACTGTTTTCCATAGAGGTTGCACTCATTTACATCCCACCAACAGTGTCTACGTTTTCCCTTTTCTCCGCATCCCTACCAACATCTGTTATTTTTTGTCTTTTTTAAAATAATAGCCATTCTGATTAGTGCAGGATGTAAAAGGAATATCATTAATGTTTCTTTATTCCACAATCCTTAGTGTGTTTGCTTTCCAAAGAGATTGGAAGAGTCAATCTTATAAATAGGGGCAAGAACTCACACACGTAAAAATTAAGGTAATAGCTGCTCTTCTCCTGCAGTTATGCATGCTTGATCCTATTCCCTTTTCCTTTCTAAATTTCCCTCTTAAGAACTGGCAAATATATAATTTTCTCTGTAAAGTGCTTAACACTTTACCTGCCAGAAAGTTTGATGTAATTTTCTCTGAAATCCATTGTAATAACTGAAATCTCAGTGTGTGTATGTGTAGGAATATAAGAATGCACTCTACTCAATAACAATTCTGGCTATTTGTCATATAAAAACTCTTATTTAGGGCTGTACAAACCAGAAATAGGCCAATTCTGGCTCAGAAATCTTTCCAGAGTGAAAATCCTTTGTAATTTCAACTATCTGTTACAACTGATTAAATATAGTTACATGTTTTACATCAGGAAATAGTATTATTTTTTTCTCTCTACAAATAATATTTCCACTCATGAACTATTTACCTAATACCTAATATGTACCTGGATCTGTAAGTATTTCAGGGGATATTATTTTAAACAATGAATATCCAATGTTTAACACAAAAAGACTTAATCTCTCCACTCTTGAAGCTAAGTGTTGAATGGGGAAATGGACATTATTTATGAAATCATACACACAAATACAAAACTATAATTTTGACAAATGTTAAAAGGAGGTTCCCAGCCTAGTAAATACTATAATTTTGTGATTTGACTAGCAAGAGAGGTCAGAAAAGTTTTTATGATAATGTGATTTTACCATGAGATTTGAGTGTTGTGAAGGTTTAACTAGGTGATGGTAAGGGAAAAACAGAGGTAGCAGCATGTTCAATGGTCCTATGATGCAAGTGACCAGAAAGTTTCATGAACCAGAGAGGTTGCCTCTGTGTCTAGAGAAGAGAGAATGAAGAGAGTCACAGAATTAGATGAGGTAGGCGAGCTTGATAAGGTCTGTACCTTGTAGGAGCTTTTAGGTTGTTTCAGTTATATATTACAGCATAACAAACCACCTCATAATTTAGTGGCATAAATCAATAACCATTTTATTATGCTTATGGGTACTGTCCATCAGTAATTCAGAAAGGGCACAGTGAGGATGATTCTCTTTAGCTATATTATGTCTGTAGCTTCAGCTGGGATGATGCAAATGGATGAAGGAGGAAATGACTTGGCCTGGAAGATCAATTTCCAAGATGGTGTCTTCAATTACATATTTAGCAACTGAGTTTGCATGGATGAAAATTGCTTTAGCTGGGGCTGTCGAACAAAATGTCTACCTGTATGTCAGTCTTAGTGTCACCTGACTTCTTACATGGCAGCTTAGAATTCCAGAAGCAAATGTTTCAGCAGGAAAGTTGCATGACCTTATATAAGCTAGCCTTAGGCGTCACATAGTATCCTTCCTGCTGTGCTCTATAGGGTGAAGCTGGCTCAACCAGTTTCAAGGGGAGGGAATATAGAATCCAGCTCTTGATGAAAGACAAGGAATTTGTGGCCATGATAAAAGCTGAAATCCATTGTAATAATCCACCACACTGGATATGTCTAAGAGTTGTTACTTTTATCTCAAGAACAATGGAAAGGGTTTTAAGCATGAGATAATCATGGGCAGCTATGTGTTTTGATAATAACACTGGTTATGGAATAAGGAATGGATTAGAGAGGAGCTGAAGTAGAGGCAAGTGGACAAGGTGGATGTTTAAAAAGGCAGTTCAGGCAAAGATTGTCGCCAGCTTGGACCAGAGTGGCACTGATGGAGATGAAGATGAGTGGATGACTTTTAGTAGTATTTTGCAGGTTAATCAGAGAACTTGGTGATGAATTAGATAAGAGGAAGGAGAGGAAGAAAGGTGACAAGGAGAACTAGTGTTTTGATTTGCAAAACTGGATAGAAAATAGATTGCTTTTCTGAGATTAGGAACAGAACTAGTGATAAGGTAAGAGAGGATGATAATGAGTTTTATTTTGAGAATAATGGATTTGGGATTACTATAAGACATAAAAAAGGAGATGTTAATTATATGGCTATGGAAAGGAGAAAATAATATGAAATGATCTTAATCTCATTATATCACCTGGATTGGTTATTACTTTGGTAGAAGTATGTAATTCAGGTGGTGCTCCATGAGCTATCAGATATTTTTTGAGCATCTACTATGTGTAGCCAGTATAGTACAAGAGGGGTTACAGATAAATTTCTTACCTTTAAATAAATTTATGTGTAGTTAGGGTAGCATCAAAGAGATTATGGAATATTAAGAAACAAATAAATAATAACAATTCAGTCAACATTGAAATGTAATATTTTGTAGTGGTTTGGACCTGTAAGGAGGCCTCATGTAGCCTACCAGGGGGAGAGGAAGTCAAATTCCAATTGATCATCTGAGGACATAGCTATGCTATAGTGTACATGCATAGGTATTCAGTGGTAAACATATTACATATTTATAAGAATTCAGAGCACCTGTGCAGAGCCAAATTATATCAAGATAAATCCTCATGATGACATTATTTTCAATAGTGTGTTTTTGTTTAATAGTTGATAAAACTTAACTAGAGCTTTTAGGTTGTCACTCCCCTTCCACTGTCTTCAATATAACCTCAGCTTATGACACTTAGGGAATTTCAGTTTACTGCTGGGACTATTGTATAAGAAGACTTTAATGAGGGATCCAAGCATCTCTTAAATTCTAATCCTCTCCCATCTTTGTGTGTCTTTCCTGTGAAATAAATGACATTTTGCAGAGATTCTTGGAATTGTGTAAATGACCCTGTGACAGAGGAATGATGTGCTATAAGACACAAGATGCAGATAATAAGTTCTAGTGCAATGGAGGTTATTGGGTTATTACACTGACAGTGTGTCATGAGCAGAATTTAACAAAATGAAATAGACAATGGAATAGAAAATAATGAAATGGAACCAGTGGAGTATAATAGAATGTATTGAAATGTATTGCTATTATTACTATTCACACAAAATATATACATGGGCAAAAGGGAATATGTAAACCTTCACTTCATTAAAAATAATAATAATAAAAAGAAACAAGCTCAACAATGCACCAGATTAGCATGTAACATTGACTTACTGTGTCGCATGTGAGATTCATTTTTAGTCCAGCTAGCACCACCAGATAGATTCATGAAACATCTTTTCTAATAGCTGATTTTTTTTATTATTCACTGGGGGATTTCCCCCTAAATTTTATATTTAATATCAATAAACTCTTACTTTCTATTAGTGTGTTACATTTTAATTTTTATACATTATAAAGGAAAGTCTTATTTTATATAACACATCAATATTCCTAACAAAATGGTGCTATTTCAGAGCAGGACAGTATACCTAGTATCCAGCTCAGTGCTTGATGAATTATGGTTGCATATTTTTTATGACAATTGAATAAGTGAATTGATTCATTAATAACATACTCTGACAACAGTTATTCTGTTTGATCTTTCAGCTTCAGAGTAAGAGAAAGAAGCTGGTACTTAAGGAGGCTGGCATGCTCTTGTAGAAGCTCTTCCCCTCTGTGATGATAAATGGGTAAAGCCTGGCTTCCTGGCAACACTTTATTCTCCTACTTCAGATTACCTGCCCCAGGCTTTGGACTGTCCCTTTGAGAACATTATTCTGGTCTTCTGATTCAGCTGTGTAGAATCCTGTCACCATTTTCCATGTGAATAATAATGATTAATGAATGAATCTGAAGTTATCTGGCCTGCAGTTTGGTCTCTGGTAATCAAGCTTTGTTTAGAAACCCATCTTTCTGTCTGGTGGAGTCCACCTCTGTTCATCTTCAGTGATGGATCGATGAGAATCGGGGCCTATGGTAGATTGCTACACTGAGCTGCCATGGCCAGAGGCATTGGTCATCAGAGCTACCTCTATGGTTAAGAGAAGTAGACAGAACCTACCATAATGTGATCTGTAGGCTCCTAAGAGATTCCATCTAATCTAAGAGAACTCATAGGCCTGGTATTCCGTGGCACTTTCTCACTTACACAGGTTCAATAATCCTACTGAAAATATTATCATCACTGTTACTCCCCATATCTAAGCAATAGATTCAGGGACTTTCTCTGAAAGATCACGTCTATAAAGCATCTACCACCTGAGGAAGGTCTAAACATCATTGTCTGGTTTACCAGCTCAAAAAACTTTTATGAAATTAACTGGGGTTTTTTTTGGTTTTTTGTTTGTTTGTTTTCTTCTTCTTCTTCTTTTCTTTTTTTTTGAAATAGGGTTTGGCAATGGGAGCCCCAGTGGAGATACAGTATTAAGCATCCTCAGAGATTATATCCTCCAAAGCCAAATAACTCACTAATTCCCCTGCCCCTCTATACTTATTTGGACCTAAAATTGTAGAGTTTTATTTCTTTTTATAAAAATATTAAAGCTGTTTCTTAATTTTCTTTCACTGAAGGATCAGTTGCTCAGTGACATTTTTAAACACTTAATTATAAAGAATGCCTCTGAGACCTTAGGTCT
The DNA here is from genome assembly GCA_008086735.1 of Cheirogaleus medius. Classification (NCBI taxonomy): domain Eukaryota; kingdom Metazoa; phylum Chordata; class Mammalia; order Primates; family Cheirogaleidae; genus Cheirogaleus; species Cheirogaleus medius. The sequence goes on from VBSM01002608.1 coordinate 112,848,431, forward strand.
ATTTTAGCAACCTGGATTCCCATAATATCAAAGGAAATAAATTTATTTTGGAGGTGGGAATACAGGGAAGCTGATTTATCTAAAATATGCATCAGATAACATGTGGAAACTATACCTTTTGCGATTAGAAATAAGAATTTGTCATTTTAATTTGTATTCCTTGTGTTCATTGGGTTAAGATTTCTCAAGATATCAATCTGTTTTAGTGACAGAAATTTCAACTAGATCAAAATGACAGGGTTTGCAGCAGAACTATAAATCTGGCAGTACTTATGTTCAGATTCCTTTCTATAGTGGTAGTAATTTGCTTTTATGTCAGACAATCTCAAGGATATGGTCATAATGGGATTCTGGTGAGCTGTTGGGATTCTGTAGGGCAAAATGGGATATGAATTACCTGACATTTTCTATGCTGAAGTATCATTCTTATTTGATCAAATGTTGATAGATTGGCAAGAAGTAGAAAACATCTGGGCTCTTGGAACTGGATGTGTGTTACTCTGCCAGACTTATTCCTTTACTATCTCTTCGGCAATGTCTTTCTTTAAAGAGGGTTGGATTCTAATGATTAAATTATCTAGGCTGACACTTGATTGGATCTAAGTCCTTGGGATGAGTGAATGTAGAGGGATGAATCAATGAACTTTGAGTACCAGGACATTTTTTTTCCTGTTTTTTGAATGCTAAAATTGTGTTTTGAAGTGATTTTTCTTTGAGTTTTAAAACTTTCTATAAGGAAAATTCAGAGGTTTTATCAAACACATTAGTACTGTGAAAGTTTGGACTCAATCAGAAAAAGGTAGAATGGGCTGGATCTTCTTTAAACAATTGCATGTAATTTTTAGATATTTTAATTTCTGTGTATATTTTTAAACTAATGCGTTCAACAAACAAAAAACATTTTCTAAGCCTACCATGTACCTAACATGATAAAGGGTATTACATTATAAAACTAAATATGTTTTCTTTGTACATATCCCCCTGGTAACTTTAGGTGAAGGGTACAGAGGAAAGTGAACAACTTGCCAAATCTCTCAGGGTGTGTGCGGTGTTCTGTTTTGTATTGTAGTTATTTGTGTATATTTTATTTATCATTATAGAGTTATGTAAAATAATTTTCTTAAGCATGTTGTTTGTATCCACCATCATTCTTAGAAAAGTCTCCGCTACATTGTGAAATGTCAGAACTTAGTGGGGCAAAGATTAGAACATGGTTCCTTATATTTTTAAAGAAAAGATTTTGTTATGGAGATAGTTTCTGCAGAATATCATGGCAAGAGTAAATTTATCAACAGATAATAAGCTAGAAAGAAAGTTCAGGCAGGAGACACAAATTTTTAAAAACTGCTATAATAAAATAGGAGTTCTAGTTAAATATGGCAGATTACATAAA
>VBSM01002608.1:112872722-112884343 GCA_008086735.1 Cheirogaleus medius
TGCTGCAAAAGGCATTAATTAATCCTGTTTTATGGCTAAGTAGTACTCCATGGTATACATAGACCACATTTTGTTAATCCACTCATGAATTGATGGGCACTTGGGTTGATTCCAGATCTTTCTGATTGTGAATTGTGCTGCTATAAACTTTCGACTTCAGGTGTCTTATTGATAAAATGACTTCTGTTTCTTTGGGTAGATATCCAGTACTGGGATTGCTGGCTTGAATGATATGTCAACTTTTGGTTCTTTGAGGAATCTCCATACTGTTTTCCATATAGGTGATGCTAATTTGCAGTGATACCAACAGTGTATAAGTGTTCCTTTCTCTCTGAATGTATGCTAGCATTCATTATTTTGGACTTTTTAATAAAGGCCACTGGGGTTAGGTGATATCTCATTATGGTTTTAATTTTCATTTCCCTGATGATTAGTGCTGTTGAGAATTTTTCCATAAATTTATTGGCCGTTTGTGTATCTTCTTTGGAAAACTTTCTGTTCATGTCCTTTGCCACTTTTTAATGAGGTTGTTTTTTTTATTGTTGATTTATTTGAGTTCTTTGTAGTTTCTGGATATCAGCCCTTTATTGGATGTATAGTTTGCAAAATGTTTCTCCTATTCTAGTTGTCTATTTGCTATGTTATTTCCTTAGCTGTGCAGAAGCTAAACAAAATGGAAAATGAAACAAAACAACAATACAAAGGATTAACAAAACAAAAGGTTGAGTCTATGGAAAGATAGACCTTTTGCTAGATTAACCAGGAATAGAAGAGAAAGGACCCAAATAAGCTCAATCAGAAATGAAAAAGGAGATGTTACAACTGATACCACAGAAATACAAAATAGCATCTGTAAATACTATGAAAATACATACATAAACTAGACAATGTAAAGGAAATGGATAAATTCCTGGAAACCAAAACCTCCCAAGGCTCAATCAAGGAGAAACAGTACTCCTGAACAGACAAATAATGAGCAGTGAGATAGAAGCAGTAGTAACAACAAAAAAAATCTTCCAATAACAACAACAACAAAAAAGCCTTGGACCAGATGTATTCACAGCTGAATTCTACCAGACTTACAAAATAAAGTTGCTACCCATACTGCAGAAATTATTGCATAACATCAAGAGGGCCGAAATCTGACCCAACTCCTTCTATGAAGCTAATATCACTTTGATACCAAAGCCAGGAAAGGACACAACAAAAAAAAAGAAAATTCAAGTATTGTGCTTATTTATTTTTGCCCTTACCCATATTGGAAATCATATTCTGTCTTTCCTAAATCCTTTGCCTCATCCATGAAGTATGTTCTATTGTTTTTCACATTTAAAATACTATTAATACAATCACATTCATTCTACCGCATCTCCTTCTCTCTCTTATATTTGTATTCTACATCTCCTTCTAGTTTCAATCTTTCCAACTTCTTTTAAAGTCAAATTTTTTTAAAGAAATATATACTTGCACTACATGTGTTTTTCTACTTCTATTCATTATCGACTGCAATAATTTGGTTTTTACCTTCACTGATTTCCTTGAAATTACAATTCTCAATGTTACCAGGAACTTTCATATTATAAAATTCAACAGCAACATTTTAAACAGTTGTCCATTTTTCCTTCTTAAAGTAATCTCTCTCTTTTTTATATCACATTCATTGTTTACATCCTATCTATTTGTTCCACTTCTAACTTTTCATTTTTTTTTTTACATCGTCCAGGTAGTCTTTAAATATTTAAGTCCATCACTGCTTTGTCTTAGGTCTTATACTCTTCTAACTTTACACATTTTTCCTAGGCCATTGCATTAATCTCCATGTTTTTAATTATTATAGCCATACTTATAACTCTAAAATGTATATTAAATGTTTTCATCTCTTACTAAATTGAGGGTCCAATGTCTGTTGTCTACTGATTTCCCCAGTTTTGGTCATCATATATCTCAAGTGCTACATAACTAAAACTAACTCAATAGTCTTCCTCTTAAAATTATTTTTCTTCAGCCATTTTAGTCATTAAGTGGATGTTTTCATCATGCATTCAGTTTCTTATATCCAGGGTATTACTGGCCATCCTATTTCTTTGTTATTGTTATCCAATCAATAACAAATTCCTCTTGATTATACCTCTTGAATAACTCCAGGCTTTTTTCTCTACATATAAACAGTCAAAACTCCAGTATAAGCCATGTAATCTTTCAGTTGGAATATTGCAATACTCTCCTAATTTGCTTTCTTTCACACACATTGCCTCTGTAAAATTCATTCTCCTTACAGCAGCTAGAGTGATATTCCAAAAATGTAAAAATATCATGCCATGCTTGGGTTTTCCTTTTGCCTTTAGGTAAACACAAAATTCTAAATATGCTCACAAGACCTTCGCTGACCCAGCTACCAACCATCTTGCTTCCAGATTCTCATGCTAGTTTCTCCCTTGCTTTTTCCATTCACCTTTTCTTTAACCTATTACAACATGCATTTACCTTTCTTGAGATCTTTACATAGACTCTTCCTTTTGCTCTTATCCCATCCATACTTAACACATGTCAAAATCAAACCCCACTGTTACTCTCATTCATCAAATTAAGTCAATGTATTTGTCAAATCTTAACTTAAGCCTCAGTTATTTAGAGAACATTTTTCTGACCATCCTGAGTAGTGAGGGTGTCTCGTTATGCTTGTTCATTGTACACACTGATTTTTATGAGTTATTATAATTCTACTTAAATGTAATTACTTAGGGTCCGTTTCTCAATTTAGACTATAAGATGTGTAAGAGCATGAAAAATGACTTCTTTCTGGATATATTCTCAGTACAAAGGACAGCATCTGGAAAACAGGAGACATGAAAGATAAATTTGTAGAATGAAGAAATAAAAATCCAGTGGTTTGGCAGACAGCCCTCGCTTTCTCACTTTTAGGGACCAAAGGTACTAGGAGTATCTCACTACCATCTGGAAGCTACATTCTGCTCTTGCCCCAGGCAAAGGTCTGGATTTTCCATTATTGGAAAGTCCAGTTTTATGGTATCCTTGTAGTGCTATTGTCATAGCATTTTCATGTTACTTCAACACATCAGTAAATTCTAGTATAATAATAGGGAGCTCTGGATTATTCTTGGTGTAGGCTTTAGGCAGTAGAAAACTCAATTGTCTACAGCAAAAGAAAGTTCATTATGGACATGTAAAACTACAAATATATGCCACTTTAATAGCTGAACAGTTATTTAGTTTTAAACAAATGAAAATACATGACCCAGTAGCTTAATTACTTAAAACACTTAAGGCAATTTCATTACTTTACCTAATTTATTTATAATCAAGTGATGTGAAATCCAATTTTATTAAAACACACACTCACACATACACACACACCCCACCAGATTTTTCCTCTACCCAACACTAAACTTTCTAAGATTTCATCTACAGAAGATTTAGTGTTAACAGATATATGCCATTCACATATTAGGCCAAAGTGAATTCTACTCTCCCTCATTTCATTCATTTTCAGTTAAAAGCCATTTTTTAATTTTAATTTGATCAAATTGTTAACATTGGTTTCACCTTCTCCAAATAGATTAGCTTGGCATAAATAATATGTCTTCTAAATTGATGTTGCTTCAGTTAATGATAGAGACTATTAACAACTCCAGTCTCAAGACATGCCATTAGATAATGAATTGGTCCTTTTCTTGGTATAAAAAATGGCCTTGGAAAGTCTTATCATAGTGAAGTCAGTGATGTCCTCTTAAAATGTGAATTGAAGAGTGATGATAATTTCTTGACAAGAATAAATTAAAGACCAGAAAATAGTTTATCTGTAGAAATATTAACAATATAAACAACAATAAAAGCCCCAAACAGTGTAACAAGAAACTGCAACAGGTGAATTAGGGGAAGAAATCAATGGGTTTCTCAGCATCATATCATAAATCACTGGTTGTGCTAACTTTAAGACAGCCTCAACTCTGCTACTTGTTTTATTAGAAAGCAAAATAATTTTACTTCTTAAATTTGGGAACAATTTTTGTTTCACTAATAAACATAAGAAAATTAAAATGCCAATTCGTCCAGTGTGTATGATACATATATATGAAATCTTATGGGTATATTATAACACAGATTGCATTTCTGTCTAAAAATGTCATTTCTTTACATAGGCCCTAATTAATCTATGAAAGATATACTTTTGTTAAACATTGTTCTAAGTACATTACCTATATTAAATCATTTAATCCTCACAATAATCCTATAGCAAAAGTGCCATGATCTTCATTCTTTTTGGATAAATATCAACTTTAAGTGATTTTCACAAGTACAAGCAGCTGGGGAGTATACGTGAAAATGTATTTATGTCCAATGAACATTTTGAGTGTTTATGTTATGTCAGGTAATATGCAATATAGGGTCACAAATCATCTCTTTATCCTCACAATACAACAGGCTGGGAGATAACATTTATTCCTGACTTTTCTAAAAACTCCTGGCTTTCTAAGAAGAAATTGAGTTGTAGAAATATAATATGTAAGCAGTTAACCCAGCAAAGACCAGAGGGACTTGAAACCAATGTGCAGGCTCCAAAGATACATGTTTATTACTATGCAGTGTTGCTTCCCTTTATAGCTTAATAGTACTGGGTTTTCTGAAATGAGAAAACATGAATTTTCACATTTTTGTTATCCTAAGGTTATATTCAACAGTATTTAATGGCCTACACAATGTCCTCTGCCTAACAAATTCTAAAAGAAAGGAAAGGTTTCAGGTCTCTTTGTTGGAAAGAATCATTGCTATATAATCTAAAAGTTAGGAAGGAAAATGAAATCTCAAACTGTGATTTGTACATTTTATTTTTCAATATGCCAAATGTGTTGCCCCTAGGAAATCTCAGTTTTATAGCAGAGAGTCAAAATGTTCTCTTTTAGTGTTTTGTTGGTTTGTTCATTAGGTTTCAGATAGCTTTTGCAACTGTAGCTTGGAATAAAGAATGATAATACATGGAAGTAAAGTTGTTGATGTGTCCAAACTAAAACCCTATGTTATTTAATGAATTGGCATTGAGTTCAATAGCTTAAGAAATGGTTCTTTCTGGTAAGGATTAGTAGAGCCCAACTTTATCATTTGCTATTGTCTCACATGTACCTTAGCAGAGCCCATATCATTGAATTAATTAAATGTGATTTGATTCAATCCTTGCAACCCTCCAGGATCTTATAGCTACCTATAGAAATAGTGAGCTTAGTTGGAAGAGTATTATATCACACAATTTAAGTGCAATGGGGTTTTATTTCATATAATTTAAAGGTTGGTGGATTTCATTTATGTATAAATAAAAATTAAATAGGATAGTTGAAAAGTTATGATATCTCATGGTAGACTCATAGTTAGAAATAGCATTTGGCTGAGAATTCCAATTCTGGCTCTGTCTATAACATGATCTTGTAAACTCTTCAGTCTATCTTTCTTCAAATGTAAAATACAGAAATTCAACTAGACTATATTTAATGTCACTTCCTGCTTATATTATTTTTAATAGTAATAACTACACTCTTGGTGATAATATGGCTAAGTTCCATCCTTCTAGCTTTAAATGACAGTACAAGTGATTTATCACATCTATGCCTCAGTTTCCTGCTATGGAATATGGGAAGAAGTAAATCTAACTCTCCACATGTTTCTAGATCAATGCTGTCCAGTGGAAATAGAATGTGAGCCACATGCACGGTTTTAAATTTTCATTAGCTACATTAAAAAAGTAAAAAAGAAACAGGTGAAATTGTTTAATAAGTTTAATTCAATATTATAATTTTAGCATGTAATAAATATGAAAATACTTATATTTTATATTCTGTTTATGACACTAATTCTTTGAAATATGGTGCATATTTTATATTCAAACTGGCCACATTTGAAATGCTTATTAGCTCCCTGTGGCTAGTGGCTACCATTTTGGACAGTGCAGATCAAGAGTTAATTACATAATCTATCAAAGGGTGCTACACAGATAATGTTGCAGTGAGTATTATAATTATTTTTATAATATGTCTTGTTTTATTTACACTATACCAATGCTATGGCATTAAAAATAATGCTCTTTCCAAGGCACAAAGACAGGAGAAATATTATAATACAAATCAAAGTTTCTCATTTTAAATTATACACATGTATGATGCCACTCCCTGAAAGTAAGCAGGAAGTGAAGTAGAGAGGATAGGGTTTGGGCTTTAAAATCTGAAAGACTTGATTCAAAACCAACCTACTTCACATAGGAGGTTTGTGTGTGTGTGTGTGTGTGTGTACACTCATGCATGTATATCTTTCATACAGTATTCCCTTTGTGAATCTTATTTCTCTAATCTAGAAGATGAGCATAACATTTCACATAGAGGAATATTATAATGATCGCCTAGCATATAAATAATTCTCCTCAAATAGGATTCTGTTCTCTCACCATACTCTCCCATCTCTTGCTTTTGATTCAATCATTGCAACCCTCCATGATCTTATAGCTACCTATAGGAACAGTGAACTTAGTTTAAAAAGTATTATATTGCACAATTTAAGTGCATTAGGGATTTATTTCATATAATTTATGGGCTAATGTATTTCATTTATATATAAGTAAAAAGTTGTATAACTACATCAGTCAACTAATTTCAGGAACTGACAAAGAAATTAGTAGCAATAATACTGGCATTAATATTAATTTGTACCTATCATTGAAAGTGTGTATCTATATTTATCTATCCATCTAGCTTCCTACCTATGACTCCATAGACTTCATATGACTTCAAACATTTAAATTGATTGATAAAAATTATTTGGTGATAGGAGTGTTGCTTTTTCACTTTAATAACTTTGAAACTAAGTTTTATAAACATTTTGTCAATTTGATTCATAGTATGCCTCTCAGCTTGTGAAGTTTAAATTTTGTCACCTTGCCTCTCACTATCCAGAGAAGAATTGTATCAAGGTTTCTTATTTCTTCCTAGACTCATAGAATGCCAGGAGGGAAAACAGCCTAAAAGTTTATTTTACTTTAAATACTTATTCAATAGTAGAATCTCCCATCAACCTTCTGGATATTTGGTGATCTAAGGATGGACTAAAATTATTTTGAAAAAAAAGGAGGAAGTTCTAATAATAACAGGTATAAAATATTTTATAATTATTAGAGTGCTTTCAACAGTGTGCTTGACAATGGTACATAGACAAGTTAAAAAAATATAATGAATAGCCAAGAAACAAACCCAGGAAATGTACAAATTTAATATATGATAACATCACCATGTTGAGTCTGTAAAGATAAGATGGATTTTTATTACCTAGTATCTCTGGCTGGAATAGTGAGCATTATTTGAGATATTATACCCAGTGAGTTTTTTCTTTTGATGCATTTTTCTCTTTTTATATCTACAAATACTATATGATTTAAATATGATTATTATTTACAATTTACAAGTCAGGAGACAGCTGAGACAGATTTAGTGACTTTCTCATTCTCATCCACGCAGAAAATTACAGAGCCTAAATCCATACTCAGATATCTTTAATGATAATTTTTGTTTTTAATAAGTTAGTAAGATTTTTCTTTAATGTCTTGAAGAGAGTCTGTGTGTCTGATTAGTGATCCTTTGTAGTCCACTTAATTTTCTGATTATTTTTAAAAATATAGTTTTGTTTCCCTTTCCCATGGCTTTTCCTCTTTATCTTTCTTCTCTTCCTTCGTCTTTTCCTCTTCCCACTCAGTTTCCTCCCTGAACATGATTGACCTCACAGATTATCATCATTTTGTACATCTGCTGCAGAAATAATGAGTCGGGGGAGAGGTTGCTGTCAAGCTAGGGATCCTTCCCTTACATACTAGTTCCCTGGATATGATTTTTTTTCTTCTTATGTGACAAATCACATCTGATAGGTTCTCTCCTCCATCCAATCTTGCCTGTTCTTGCCTGAGATGTGGGTATTAGGTTACTGCCACAAGGATAATATGATAGATTGTATTTACCAAAAATGGCCACACAATTTATTCCAGTTCACATGCATTTTCAGGCTTAGTTATCCCCAAAAAGAAAGGGATTTTTATCCCTTGCAATGAACCTGGAAGAGTTTTTTTGTGATTATTCCTATGACTAAAATGAGGCAGAAGCTATTCTGAGTGGCACCCAAGGATTGGTCATAAAATGTGGTACAGCTTCTGCCATGCTTTCTCTCTACTGGGACATGAGCCTTTCAAGTTTTGAGCCACCATATAAATGTCTAGCTATGCCAAAGCTGTTGGAGAGGCTATGTGGAAAGAACACCAAGGTAGAAAAGAATTTTTTAACGGCTGAAGGCTGCTTCAGTTTAACCAGCTGTTTGAGTCTTCCCATCCCACGTGCCAGACACACGAGTGACAGAGACTTCAGATGACCCCAGGAACTGTATTCTGTGACTGCAAACACATGAAACCCCAAGTGAAAGCTGCCTAGATGAGCTCAGTTAACTCCAGAAACATGAGAGATAAAAATAAAATCATTGATAATGTTTTGAACCATTAAGTTAGGAGGTGTTTTTTAATGAACTAATAGTTAACTGGAGCAGACAGTAACTTTCCAGTGGTCATTCAGGAATACCAATTTTTTTTAATTAAATTTTCTATTATCACTTCAGTGGAAACTGAGGTGGGTGAAGCTATGTTATTTAGGGTCTGCACTTTGTACTGTAAATCTCTCTGGTCTATTTTGTTAATTAGGTTAAAAAGCTACTGATGCATTTTGCATTTGGACGTCATTGAATGGTACTTTGCAGACATTGCACAGCACTCATATGGTTTCATAATTAAGCTTTTCAAATTAATTAGGCCAATAAAACCAATTAAATCATAGAATGACTTCCTGGGTCACTTAATTCAAGTTCCTTCTCATGTTAAATAATGTTTTCAGAAAGAAAGCAATGACCACCAAGTGTCAGTATTTTCGAATTTCAAGGACTGGAAAAGAGAATGAAGATGCTACATTATGCCAATTAAACTTATGAATTCTTCCCAATTTTGAAGACTTGCCATAGACACTTTTTCACTAAAAAATAATTGCACAGGAATATGGAGATGAAAGGTGATTTTTATTAGCACATGTTGTATTCATGAAATCTAATGCTCAGTTATAAATTTATATATAAAGTTAAGGAGCCTAAGAGAGGCAGCAAACCTATTATTTCCATTCTGCTTGTTTAAAAAGAGTCATTTAAAACATTTTCTGACCCTGGCTAATGAGTTGCAGGACTTCAAAGTATCATATAATGAATCTAGGTTATGCTTCCTGGCCCTGACCTGAAGCAACAACTTTCTGTGCTTCCCATTTGACACTCATATAGAAACCCTTGCATTTTCATTTACATTCTATCTGCCAATGCTGCTTTGTTCACATAAATCTATAACAAGGCCTGGTAAACAATGCTCAGGGAATGCTAGATTATGATGACAGTTATGATGATGGTCAGATGATGCTTATGATAAGAATAGTTATATTTTCTTTTTCTTTTTTTTTTCCTTGTTAGAATATCTTTTTTTAATTTTCCTGAAAATGGCATTAGGTCATTAACATGTATGTTCATCATGATGTGTAATGTTTAATAAGTACAACAAACTGTCATGTTTAAATTCTAGCTTCACAGAATTCTATTTTTTTCTTTTATTGCATTAACTGACTTTTTAAAATAATTGCACATACTTATGGAGTTCATAGTGATGTTTCAATACATATGATGTACAGTGAACAGATCAGGATAACTAGCACATCCATCATCTCAAACATTTATCATGTCATTGTACTGGGAACATTCTATATCCTCCTTCTAGCTATTTGAAACAATGTAATATATTATTGTTAACTATAGTCATCCTGCAGTGTTATAGAACACTGGAACTTATTTCTCCTCTCTAGCTGTAACTTTGTATCATTTAACAAATCTCTCTGTATCCTTCCCTTTCCTCAACCCTTCCCATCCTCTAGTATTCTCTGTTATACTTTATACTTCCATGAGATCAACTTGTTTAGCTTCTGCATATGGGTGAGAACATGTAATGTTTAACTTTCTGTACCAGCTTATTTCACATAACTTAATGTCCTCCAGTTCCATCCATGTTATTGTGAATGACAGGATTTCATTCTTTTTTATGGCTTAATAGTATTTCATTGTGCATATATAGCATATTTTTTTATCCATTCATCTGATACCTAGGTTGATTCCGTATCTTGGCTATTGTGAATAGTGCTGCAATAAACATGGAGATGCAGATGTTTCTTAAAGCTTTAGTGTGCTATGAATAAATATCAATTACTTGGTTTGTTGTTTTGATTTTTAAGTTGCAGAAATACAGGAATTTCTCAAGCTTCAAGAGCCTCTGATGTTCACTTTATTCTATGCACAATACTATATTTAATATAAATGCCAATATATAGATTGAAACATAATTATGAAATATATAAAATATATCTAGCAATGCATGTATAGTGGAATATCTTGTCTTTTTTTCTCATACTATTTTAACCATCTTTCCAAATACTATGGACAATATTTTCTGTAACTATCCCGGGATTTTAAGATATCAAATAAAAAGACACATGCATTAAGCTGTCTAACAATCGTGCCTTAATGGATTGAAACATACCACTGTTCTATTGGGCAGTTTCTGAAGTATACATAATAGATGCTCAGACTAAGAGAGTATCCTCTGACCTAAATAAACCTGAAGCATTAATTATAGTGGAAATTTCCACTGAAAATAAACAGCTATGAAGTAAAGAAGGAATGTGGCCTTCTTTAAGTATTAACATAAATAAATTATGCCAGAGTACCAAGTCCATAATTGAATAAGGTAGTCCAAATTACAAAGAAAAAAATACATTTTCCCAAGATGAAAAATACCTATGAATAATGAAGTAAAGTACAGGTATAGTTCCTAGTATAGGGCATTTATAAAATTCCTGTTTATATTTGCAACCTTAATGATTGAAAACTGTCATCTCTTTATATATCATTTTTATAGCCTTCAACAGAAATGGTGAGAAGATCCAGCTCATTTTCTTGACCACATTCCATTTATAGCAATATTCCAACGAACACCATGGGAACAGTGCTAAAATCATACAAATTTATTTTAAAAGCCAAATGTAGTTTTTATCCAAATTTTAAGTGCTGCATAGATTATCATTTTTCACCACACACTTAAGATTTTGTCTTTGCTCTTTCTTATAGAGAAATAATAGCAAAAATTGAAATACCATTTTTTTCATAGTAACACGGTGTCTATTCTCTTCAGAGTCAGATTCAGATTCACCTAATAATAATTGAGTCATCCATTTGGAGAAGCATTATGCACTTATACATGTATTTTTTTTATTGAAACTTAAAATGTGTTTAAAATGTGTTTGTTCCCATTTTTCTTAAGAGGAAACTGAGGAATTAGTTATGTGATTCATCCATTGTTACCTACTCAGTAAAAGCATGAAGCACAATTCATACCCATGCTCTGCTTCCAGTCCAGAGCTATGCTGTACTATCTAAATTATAATGATTCTTTTGATAATTAATTATATTAGTCATTTTTTTCAGTGTTATAACTTTTTTCAAATCTTTTTGTT
>VBSM01002608.1:112884443-112913872 GCA_008086735.1 Cheirogaleus medius
CATCTACCCATAAGATAAAAATCATTTTTAAATTCCAAAATTTTTTTCATTATGTTTTAATTTGCCATCTGGACCCTGAATACCATTGGTATTCCTTAGGCATAATTTTATAACAATAGTTTAATTTCATTAAATTATCTTAAAAATTAATGTTATTTCTTAAGATTTTTTATGAATAATTCAAATACTTAGTGGTTTATTCATAATGATTAAGGCTAAATTGTCCTAAAATAAAGAACCATTGAATTGGTGATTTTTTAAAAATTATTATTTGCCAAACAATGGAAGATATGGAAAAATAATTGTATTAAATGGTTGGGAAATAGTAATTATCTAAGTTAAAGGAAAATAGGGAAAGATAATAAAAACACTTTTATTAATTCACTATTAACATTCTTTAGTGGTTCTCAAAAAGGGTGATTTTGACCCCTAGGGGATATTTGGCAAAGGCTAGAGACATTTTTGGCTGTCATAATTGTTGCCACTGGTATCTGATGGGTAAAGGCAAAGGACAATACTAAATACCCTATAATGTATAGGACAGCCCCCACAACAAATAATTATCCAGTCCAAAATGTCAAAACTGCAAATATATCTATATCTGTGTGGATATATAATACCTACAGTAAGTATTTATACACCAAAATGGACAATGGCATAGTCTCATCATTAAGAACAATAATACTTATTAGACCAAAAAGAGGGTAATATAATCCTATGAGATTTTCAGACTCATGAGAAAGGTGGTACTACTTAATGTTTAAAGATGATGAGCCCCAGTACCACCAGAATACAATCACTTACTAGTAAAATAGTAATAATCAGTGTACTTGATTCTAAAATTTGTAAAGTCTAAATTTTAACATCTTTATTACTCAAGTTTCCTGTTGATAGAAATGTGCATATGGTGAAGAGGAAAACTGAAATTAGAGATAGTTGATATGGAAAATGTCTAATTTAATGGAATATATAAACTATTCATTAATTTAACAAAGATTTTTGAGAATGTGTTACATGCCAAAACTATGTTAGAATCTATGGGTAATATCTCTCTATATTAACTTAAACCAAACATCCTAAATGGATGTTTGTTTGTTTTTTTCCTTGGAAATATCTGACAGATAGAGGTAATTCTGTTATCCCCTGCCCTTCATGCCCTACGCTTAAGATACAGCCTACTTTTTGTTTGATCTGTTAATTCAGATCATTCACCTATGACCATGGTTCAAAATTCTCTCTTCTTTACAAACCCAGTCCAACTTTATTTATTCTGATTGGTTTCAAAAATTAAGTCAATAATTATAATCTATACCTTCCTGGTTTCTTCTACATTCTATTCTTGACTTTTTCAGTAACATGTTGGTGGACTAAATATTATTCTAGATGTTTGCCAAATGGGACTAAAGTTTGGGCAAGGTACACTGAGGCAATTGATAAAATAGACGAAAATAAATACTTCAGCTGTCACATTATCTTCTCCCCATATAATTTCCAATTGAAATTAAGCTCTCTAATTGCATTTGAGCTCCTATTACTATTATCAGGAGAAAATTCAAGCAGGATTAGATAAACTCCATCTGGAGCTATGAAATGCTGTGTTTTAGGAATAAGGATTTTAAGGCAGAGAAAATTTGGACGATCTGTTCAGGCTCTAAGTGAAAGATGGTGATCAGTCAAGCAAAATGAAGACAGCTGTCTACCAGGTAAAATAGTAGAGACAAATCCAATTAGAAAATTCACAAAAATACAAACAAAAGTGTTTATTAACCACTCTTATGAATACAGATGAGAAATTATGAACTGAAATATTATTATTAACTACACATAAATATGCATGTGTATAAATACACTCATACATACATCTATATATATAAGAATATTCAGGTTACTGATGAAGAAAAATTCAAAAGTTTAGATAGGATTAATCATTAAGCAAAAATATTCCCTCCTCCAAATGCAGACACTTGGTTTCAGAGGTTAGTTTACCAAACCTTCGAGAAGTTGATAATCTCTTTTTACGCAAATTGCTTTTACTGAATAGACAAAGAAGGAAAGCTTCAAATATTCTAAAATTCACTTTTGTCCATATGGTAATATTTTTGAAATTATGATGCATCTTATAGTTAATGTGATAAGAAAGCATTCTGTCAGAGATTAATTGACATAATTCTATTTAATAGCAATAAAATGGTGCATCTTATAATTGAATGACATCTTAAGTTCAATGAAATATCATAGTGTTGTAAAAGTTAATACAATATTGACATGTATTCATTTCCTATTGCTGCTTTAACAAATTACTACATACTTGTGTGGCTTAAAGCAACAAAAATTTAATATATTACAGTTCTGGAAGTCAGAATTCCAAAATAGGTCTTGCTAGGCTAAAATCAAGATATTAGAAGAGCTGCATTCTTTTCTTGCAGGCTCTAGAGGACAATCTGTATTCTTGCCTTTTCCAGCATCTAGAGGCTTCCCATATTCCTTAGTTCGTGGCCCCCTTCCATTTTCAAAACCTGTAATGTCTGGATGAGTCTTTCTCACATTACAGCATTTCAACACTGACCCTTCTGTCTCCCTCTTCCATCTTTTAAGGACTTTTGGGATTACACTGGGTCCTCCCAGATAATTCAGGATAATCTCCCTGTCTTAAAGTCAATTGATTAGCAATCTTTATTTCATCTGCAACCTTAATGCTCCCTTGCTATGTAACATAATATGTATATAGGCTATGGGGATTAGAACATGGACAATTTTGGGTGGAACCATTTATTCTGCCTACCACAGCAACCAAACCGGATAAGACTAGAATAAGAAAGTATTGACTTACATCATATGAATATAGGTGCAAAAATAGCAAATATAGTATGAACAAATTATTGAACAATATAATATATATAACATATATATGGTTTATACATGCATGAAAATGTGAGTGTTATAGATTATATATGTGGATATTATAATTAGAAAAGTTTATTACAGAAATGCAAGAATGGCTCAAATATAAAATTAAAATTTATGAATTATTAATTATTTATAAATTATATTTTTAAATTATAATTTATAAATTATATAATAAATTGAACCCCCCCACCATTAACAGATTAACAAAAAACATGGACATTTAAATTGATGCAAAGAATATATTCAGTAAAATTTAATGCTAATTTGTGATTTTAAAATATACTTGCGAATTAAATGAGGATACAGTTCTTTTTTATCATAACTACTATATCATGCATGATAATAGTGAAAATTGTACAATATGAAAAAAAAGTGTGGCTCAGTCCAAGGCTAAAGGCCCAAGATGGCACTGGTGCGAGCTCTGGAGTCCAAACACCAGAGAACCTAGTGTTCTAATGTCCAAGGGTAAAAGAAGAAGGATGTCCCAGCTTTGGACGAGAACGAGAATTTGTGCTTCCTCTGCCTTTTGTTCCATCTGAATGGAGCAAAACAGTTCCATCCAATTGTTCCAGCCAAATGGAGGGTGTCCGCCCATATTGAGGGTAGATCTTCCCCACTCAGTTCACCAACTCACATGCCAATCTCCTGCAGAAACACCTGGGGCAGCCAAATCATTTCAATAAATGCCAAACCACCGGGGTTTCCCTTTCATCAGAAGAAGGATGGGCTTGGTGCTGACTGAAGCATTAAGAGTAATCAGTGCAATAATTGAGAATAAATAATGCTTTACCAGCTATGTGGGTATCCTTTGATTATCTCAAATTCACATTCAGAATCAACCATAATGCACAGAAATAGATAAATAGATCAGTGGAACAAAATCGTGAGGTAAGAAACAGATGCACACATGTATGGAAATGATATATGACAGGGCCGACATCACAAATCATTGGAGAAGGGAAGTGTATCAAAATCTCCAGAAAGTACGATACTTACGAATGAAGTGTTCAAATTATTTCCTCTAAAATCAGGAATGAGACAAGAATGTCTGCTAAAACTGATTTTATTCAACAATGTACTACTGGATTTTTAAGAAAATAAAATAAAAGGCAAAGAAAATACAGAAGTACTGAAAAGGAAGAATAAAACTCTCATTAATTACAAAGAATATGATACATAAATAGCAAAAGAGTATGCAGATGGATTTCGAGGATTAATAAAATTGAGAAAATTTTCTGGTATTAAGTACAACAAAATTTTCATAGTTATAAAAGTTATAAGGCACCTTGGAATAAATTTGATAAAATTTTTGCAAGACTTATGTGCAGAAGTTATTAAACTTTATTGAAAGACATTTTAAAAGATAAAACTAATGGAGCAATTCACCATGTTAATATTTAGGAAGATTCAATATCATAAAAATATTTATTCTTTTAAAATTTAATGTAATTTCAGTCAAAACCCATCAGAATTCTTCATGCAAGTTGATAAGCTAATTATACAATGTGTGAAAAGTACCAAGAATTGCCATGACATCTCTGGAAAGAAAAAATGAGTTAAGGGCACCTGCCCTCTCATATCTCACAACTTTTATAAAAGTATAGTAATAAAGACTGTAGTATTGATTTCATAATTACTTTAGGACTGTATTGAAAAATAATCAGAGATTTGGACAAATATGTACATGGACATACACACATGTATGGATATTAGTTTTAATCTAAGTAATAAGAAATAAAAATGTCTAACAATAGATGTTTGTTTTAATAAACTATATTATATACTGAGATATTTAAATTCATGAGTTAGAAAGAAAATTTTAAATCATAGAATATTAGTCATAATGTATTGTTTGAAAAACTCATGTTACCTAAAGATTGCTGCATGATCTCATTTTTGAAATATATAATGTGTGTATATCTCTATGTATCTATATATCCATAAATCTACATAGCTATATGTACAAAATGACTTGAAGATATATAAACCAGACATGTATCCATTTGCATGTGTGTATGGTGGGATTAAGGTGCTGTGTAGGTTTTTAAAATTTATGTTATTTATTTTGCAAGTACTCTCCTTTTCACTTTCCTAAATAAATTAATGAAAAATCTATTATTTTGAGAAAACATTTAGTGTCATGAAAAATGCTCAGACTTTAAAGCTTTAAAAATATTTATAAAACAATACCAGGCTTATCATTTACATTATATATAAGAACAAGTAAATTTTATGTATGTATATGTTTGAGTCTATACAGCAGTCCCTTGGTATCCATGGGGGATTGATTCCAGGACCCCAGTGGATACCAAAATCTATTAATTCTCAAGTCCCTACACCATATAAAATGGTGTGGTATTTGCATATAACCTATGCACAAACCCTTGTCTACTTTAAATCATCTCTAGATTACTTATAATACATAATGCAATGTAAATGCTGTATAAATAGTTGTACTGTATTTTATTTGTATTATTTTGTATTGTTTCATTGTTATTTTGTATTTTTACTTTTTTTGCAATTATTTTTGATCCATGGTTGGTTGAATCCATGAATGCAAAACCTGCATATAGAGAGCACCAGCTGTAGTCTTTTTTGGAACTTATTTTTCCCATGGTAATTTTAACTTACATTTTTTGTCTTATTTTCATCATTCACATAAATGAATATTGCAGCAATTTTTCTCAAGAATACCTGTTGACTGCCTGGCTACATGGGTAGGGTACATTTGTTTCCAGTGTGTTCTTTACTCAGATGATAGCTATCATGATTAGATTATGCATGAAGAAGCAAAATGCTGGTAAAGGGAGCAAAAGGCAAAGAGAATGACCATATTAGAACTGCTTAGTAAACATTACCACATAATTATGAAGTTTTCACTTTATGATTATAAAGAAGAAAAAGCAATAACAAATGAACAGGTTTGACCTCATGAGTTTTTCTTTGTACTTGCAGCCATGAATAGCTTAAATCTGAATCATACTCACAGTGTAGCTTTGAAGACTGCACATTTGAACATTTTATTACTGCTAAATTTCTCTATGTGTTAAATATCAAATTAAAAGCAATACAAAGTGCATGCAGTTCTTTTGGGTATAAAAAAATGAACTCATGAAGCTTAGCCTTATTTCTATTTGTGAACTTTGGCCCATTTTATCTAATGATATGTTGAGTCTGGCCAGAGGAGTTTATCAGGACTTCCAGAGAATCATTTTTTTCCCTGCTTTGTGGAGGAATGTGAAGTGGGTTGGATATAAATGAGTATTTAAACTCCAATAGGAAATTTTGTTAACATTTCAAACTGTTTTGCCTCATATGTCGTGAACTTTTTTAACCATAAGAAGGAAAATATTTTCCAGCCCAAATGTTGCTGCTTAGAATCACTCTACCTAAGTTTAGAGAAAGAGGTTTAACTAACTGGAAAAACAAAAGCAAACGAAAAATTCTAAGGAGTATTAAGTCTCCAATTTGTAATGAAAACCCTAAAGAGTCCAAATCCTTGAAAATATGCAGCCACATTGCTTATCGCCATTGCACAGGCATCGGTCTTTTATCTTACTCTCTAAGACTTGCTCGATTTTCTGCTACTAGCTTTAAGAGATCTGTACATCATACACTTCAGCATCTGCTGGGTTTTCTGTTCAGCATTATTGTCCCTGTAAAACCACAGCTTGATTATCTCACTTGTGCTGCAGCTTTAGTAGTTCAAAGTCCTCTAATGTTCTACACATATCAATTTGCTTTGCACATCTTGGAGGTTAGAAAAGTATTCACAGTTCCAAGTCATCGCATCTTTTTAAATTCTTTCCCTGGTTTCTCTTTCAAAACACAACAAAACACGCACAAAAAAATCCTCTTCCTTCTCCTCCCAAAATTTCTGTATTATGATTAAATTCTTTGCCACATTTCACCATAAAGCTTACCAAGCAGTCCTTGTGGTTAAAATACAAACACATAGGTATACTATATCCCAGGGTGGGGTAGAGAGTAGTGGCAGGACTTGAGTAACAGAGAATACCTCACTTTTTTCATTATTAATACTTATTTTGATTCCAGTTAATCAAATATAATCAAATTAATGCTATGCTATATTTCATAATATTACTGTTCCATAGATAAGAAAAAACCTGCAACTTGAATAAATTGTTAAAGGTGACAAATATCAGAGCTGGAACTTGAATCATTTTTCTTAATTATAAATTTGTTATGATAGTCATTAAACGGTATAACAGATGTTTGACATCAGAAGCTCTCTCAAGAATGCCTGTCACAAAGCTGAGCAGGTGGGGCAGCTCACAATCTTCTTTTTACATAAGCCACTAGATGCCATATCAGCACAGATCTGCCACACCCCACTCCACCTCATTTAGACAAAGCTTCTTGCATGCTCATGATCTAAAAAGGTTGAGAAGCAGGACTGTAGGGCCCCCCTCCTGTAGAATAACCCAGAGTGCATCCAGACTATCCTGCCTCGGCATGTCTCTCTCCTGGAGGATGCCCACTCAGGGAACTAAATGCTTCATCTTGCTAACTGCTGCTTTTGAATTTCTTCAATAGATTCTATTTCTCTTTCGTTCTTTCTTTCTGTGAGTTATGGCTTTGTCTTCAATCTCCACTACATGGCATCTAGGAAACTTGGTAATTATTGGATGAGTGTTGGCAGTGATGGCTGTTATTTTGTGATTGTCATATTATCAGAATGAACTATCATCTGAATTTTTAATCACTGTCTTACCTTTGCCATGATCTAATTATATTCGTACAATTTTAACTTTGCTAGAAAAGTTTTTCCTTACCTTTCTCTCTCTTGAGAAAACTCCTACACACCTTTAAAACCCAGTTGAAATTTCACTTCTTTAAGTGAATGTAGACACTCACTTTTTGGTATGGTTAAAATATGTCTCACGTGGAATATATCACAATGTTCTATGTAAATATACAACTCCCCCAGTAAGTAGGCTGTGAGAGCTTCCTGGTAGAGGTGAGTGGGCTTTCCTTTAAGGTTAGAAGCACAGAGTCTGTCTCTAACCAATATAATGTATACTCTTTTTAATAATTTTATTTAGCTTTTTATTGATCTCAATATTTTTCCCCTGTATAGTATATGGTAGAAGCATGGGAGACATATTTTATTAACATTCATGTGAATCTTCTCCCAATGTTTCAAATTGTCCTAAAAAGATTTAGTGTTATAAAATAGAACTTTGCCGTTACTTTAAGGTTGCCTCATGAAATTTTCTTTAGACATCTTTCAGAATAAATATTTTTTCTCCCAAAATACTAAAGCCAAGTTGCTTGCTGTAGCCTGGCAGCATCGTACAGAAAAAATAATAACCCTTGAAAAAACGAATACAAAATGTTTAGCTTTCAGCATATGTTATGTTCTTGCCAAGGCTTCGGCATAGCATTTGTTATCATATTAATTTTCCTCAAATCCACTTACAACCCCAATACTATTTGAAATATATTCCACCTCTTTGTCAGAGCAAAGAATTATTTCCAACTGATGGCAATCAGGGGGGAAAGCATTTATTTCTTTATCAATTTGAATAAGTATTCAGGGTTGTAAAGGAAGAAATAAGAAAAAATTTATTGGATACTACTGAGTATCAGAAATTATGTTCAACCAGGTGTATATACATATACATACAAAATGAATAGATGATAGAGAGATGATCGGTAGATAGAAAAGTAGACAGCTATTTGTTTGATATCTCAAATATCATGATCAGCATTGCCATTGGAACATGTGAATTTTTGAAATAGTGAAAAAATATCTTGTTCAATTTTTCAAAAACCAAAGTATGATATTCCTGAGATTTACATGCTAATCATTTTTCTGAAAATTCAAAGTATATTAAAACAATGAAAAAAACATTAATTGCATATACAATGGAGTTATAGTCCATATACACCTTTCAGTGTGTGCGATAAAAGCACCCTTTCCTACTGGATACAGCCTGGAGCCAGGACATAGGGCTGAGCTGGACCCTGGCTTTACTTGGCCCCGTGGCCAGGCATCCTTCTGCCCTTGACAAGTATTTGCAGAGGCTCTTGCTTTAGCTTCTAGTAGCTGTAACAGATTCTTCACTTACTTCAATACGTTATAAAGTCTTATCATATAAGCTAGAATTTTTTTATTATTTCTTGCCATAGGCTAAAGAATTCTTAATTACACATTAATGTTCTGCCTATTGTAGGAACCTAGCATCACTGGCCTCTGCACACTTAATTTCAGTAGCTCCTCCTGTCATCACCAACTAAAAATGATATGCAGGCTCTAAAACATACTCCACAGACTTGTAACATTGTGAGTCAGCAGTGAAAACTACTGCTTTAATCTCATTTCACTGGAGATTGGTTGGCAGGAGGTCTTTAAACAGGAGAAACTATGTGGTCATATACATTAGCAGACTTAGGACTTTACGAAGAACTCGGTCTTGCCCTCATTTAAGCCTCAAAGCATTCCATGCAATTAGCAGAAAAGATTTTGTTATTCTCAATGTAATGATGAGAAAGATAAAGTGACTTATCTAAGGTCATGTGACTAGACAGTTTCAGAACTGTGATAAGATCTGTTATTATAAAGGAAGATTAGGTCTTATTACTATTTTCTTATCCAGTAATTCCCCTTCAGCATATACTACTTAGATCTAATCACCAGAGATTTGAGTCTCTGGCTGGCCTGAACTATTCTACTACAATATTTTGAGTTCCATATTTCTCTTGTTTCCAGTCTTGTTTGTGTTTTAATCTGATACACCTATCTTGCTCCTTTAGAAGCTGATATCCCCAATTATTAACAATCTGCAGTTGTTAGTGTGCTGAACTAGTATGGTAAAAATTGTTCTTAATATTTAGATTTCAACAAAATGGCAGCTGTGGCTGCTGCTTTGCATTTGGCTCATAGAAAGTGAGAAGGCTGCTGATTTGATCCAATTAGGGTAAGATTTATGATCCCATCCTTGTTTTAATTTCACAGTCCTCTTATCAGATTTTGCTTTAGAAATGTTTTCTCTCCCATATTTGGATTGGTTTATTGCTTACTCACATCCCAGTGGGAATTATTTAATGTAATTATTTTTTCATTCATTCAAGTTGTTGTTATTGTTGTTGTTGCTCTGTTTAATTGCACTCCTCCTAGGTAGCAGGCATTGTACAGGGAAGTAAGAATACACAGTTAGGAAGATACAGTCTCAACCCATTAAGGAAAGTGTGGTCTTGAGGAGAAGACAGAAGAGTAAACATTAATATGGTAAGTAGTAACCAGGAATGAGCACAGAAAGGGCACCTAACTTAATTTGGAGAAGTTAAAAAAGACATCGCAGAGGAAATGGCATCTGTGCTGAGACCATAACAATGAATTGGCTTTATCTTGATGGACAAGCAATGATGAAGGCTCTTTGTAAAATAAAACAAATTATGTGCAAAAGTGCAGAAGGTGCATCTAATGGATTCCAATTAGTTTAGTAGGACTGAAAGAGAAAATGGTGAGAGGCAAAGCTTAGATAGCAGAAAGGACACACATAATGACTGGTATGTCTCTTGTCTATTTCTATGGTATGTCAAGGAATTTGAGGCTTCATCCTAAGCCATAATGACATGGATGTGAAATGGTCAGATTTTTCTTTCATAAAAGTCAGTCTGGCTGGCTTGTGGAGATTATAATGCAGAAGTTCAGGTTGGAGGAACAAGCCTAAAGGCCATTAAAATAATGTAAAGGAGAGTTGATAATGTCTGGATAGGGAGAGCCTTGGCAAATATTAGGAAGAGAGGAGCAACAGGACTTGGTGTTTGATTAGATGTGAGGGCTGAGCTGTGAAAAAGGGAGAGGGAAGGCAGAAAGGTAGAAACCCAGTTTTCTGCTGCTGTAAACTCAGATTAAGAAGATAGCATTCCCAGAGGGAAGAAACCCAGGGAAAATTAGGAAGATTGGCGCTGAGTTCAGTTTTGACTATTTGAGTTTGAGGTCTCTGTGGGGCCTCTGAGATATCCTGTAAGCATTTGGATATATCAGTGTGGAGCCAAAGAGAGATGTCCTGGCAAAGGATGTACTTTCTAATCATCAGGATTTAGATAATATACATACCAGTTCCTGAACTCATAGTTATAAGCAAGGGATTTGGGCCTGACTGGCCAAGGTTCATATCATGACTCTACTTTTCTATTTTTGTGACCTTGGGCATAATAATTAATTTTTCTGCACTTTAGTTTCCTCATCGGTAAAACATGTATTATAATATCTACTTGAAAGGTTCTCTTGAGTTATTATCTATATAACATTTAATAGTACCTTACCTATAGTAAGGTTTAAAAACATTAGTTATGTACAAGAAACATAACTTTCTGTTTCTATACCACACTGTTGATTTATTGATGATATCCCCGGTGTATAGAACAGTGTCTGGCACATAATAGGGCCTCAATAAAAAATTCTTTAAAAATAAACGAGTTTACTTTCTAGTATGACCTCCTACTCTGCTAGGGTGGCAGAAAGTTACTCTCCATCATGTTCCTTGGGCCTATTCCTGAATTCCTTGATGAGTGTGGAGTGTCAGGACACTAAACTAAGCAAAGGTGGGTGGAAAATGGAAGCAACTAGTTCTAAAGACTATGTGCAAGAAAGAATGTACTACCAGGTCTATTGTTCCATTTGGTATCCCATGAGAGAAACTTTACTGAGCATTTACATGTGCCTGACATGTTCTTGGAGCTGGGAAAATAGAATGGAAAAAGAAAAAGTTCTTATCTGTGTGGAGTCCACATTCACATGACCTCTTCTATTCAGTTGGTCACTTTAGGAGAGAAACAGTAAAATACATTTGGATTTTTACTTTAAAAAGAAAATATCATAGCATTTGTGTGTAGTGGTAGGATATTATTAAATCAAACAAATTATAAATAATCACACATCTGAAAAAGTCAATCTAAAGGGAGTAACTTCAAGTAGATAAAATAAAAGTCCATGAAATTATTATGATAAATTGTTTGCTTGGTGAACTTACCTAAGATTAATTATAGTTTATATTTATATTTTCATTAAGATTGGTCAATAATTTGAAAAGAATACAAATCAGTCCAGTGCACTGGTACATATCATTTTTGTTTCCTGGAGAAAGAGCAAACACTCTTCTGCTCAAATTAATAATCCCCACATTTTTTCCAAGATGGTTAACTAGAAGCATTTCTAGCATGCCTCATCAATTATACTTAAACAAAGAAACACTGGACTTAAACAGAATTCTAGAGCAAATGGGCCTAACAGACATTTACAGAACATCTACCCCAAAACTACTGAGTATACATTCTGCTCATCACTGCATGGAACATTCTCTAAGAATGATCACAATTAGGCCACAAAACATCTGAACAAATTCAAAAAATAGAAATTGTACGATGTATATTCTCAGACCACACTGGAATAAAATTAGAAACTAACTCCAACAGAAACACTTAATTCTACACAAAATCATGGCAATTAGACAACCTACTGCTCAACAATTATTGGGTAAAGAAGAAAATTAATATAGAATTCAAAGATTCCTTGAAATAAATAAAAAAGGGACACGGTTATCAAAATCTATGGGATTAAGCAAAGACAGCCCTAAAGGGAAAATTCATAGTCTTAAATGCCTACATCACAAAAACAGGAAGATCACAAATCAACAATCTAATGAACTGTCTAAAGGAACTAGAAGTGAAAGAGCAAATCAAACCCAAAAGCAGCAGGAGAAAGGAAATAACTAAGGTAAGAGCAGAACTAAATGAAATTGAAGATTAAAAAAAATAATAATACAGAAAAATCAATGAAACAAAAAGGTGGTTCTTTAAAGACATAAACAAAATTGATAGGCCTCTCAGTAGATTAATCAGAAATAGAAAAGAAAGGACCAAAATAAGCTTAATCAGAAATAAAAAGGAGATATTACAACTGACACCACAGAAATACAAAATATCATCTATAGATACCATAAAAATCTCTATGAACATAAACTTGAAAAGGTTGAGGAAATGGGCAAATTCCTGGAAATACACAGCCTCCCAAGGCTCAATAATGAAGAAATAGATCTCCTGAACAAATTAATAATGAACAGTGAAAGTGAAGCAGCAATAAAAATCTTCCAAAAAAGAAAGTCCTGGACCAAATAGTGAACCTACAAAGAAGAATTGATACTCATTCTACAGAAATTATTTTATAACATCAAGAATGAAGGAATCTTCCCAAACTCATTCTACAAAACCAATGTTTACCTTGATACCAAAGCCAAGAAAGGACACAGTAAACAAAGAAAATTATAGATCAATAGCCCTTATGAATATAGATGCAAAAATTCTCAACAAAATTCTAGCAAACAGAATTTAGCAGCACGTCAAAAAAATAATCAAACACGACCTAGTGGCTTCATGCCAATGATGTAAGGATGGTTTAACACAAGCAAATCTGTATATATGATTAACCACATAAACAGAAGAAAAAAAAAGAAAGATTATAGGATTTTTTCAATATATGGAGAAGAAGCATTCAAGAAAATCCTGCATGCCTTCATGGTAAAAACTCTTAACAAAACAGGCATACATGAACTTGTCTAAAAATTATAAAGTCGTATACTACAAATTCACAGCCAACATCATATTTGATAAGGAAAAGTAGAAAGTATTTCCACATAGAACTATAACAAAACAAGGATGTAGGACTGAGAACCCAGATATAAAACCATCCCCATATTGTCATCTAATCATTGACAAAGCAGACAAAAACATACATTGGGGGAAAGAATCCTTATTCAATAAATGGTGCTGGGAAAATTGGATAGGTACATGTAGAAGACTAAACAGGACCCACACCTTTCACCTCTAACAAAAATCAACTTACGGTAGATAACAGACTTAAGGCTAAGGGATGAAACTATAAGAATTCTAGAAGAAAATGTTGGAAAAGCTCTTACAGACATTGGCCTAGGCAAAGAATTTATGAAGAAGACCCCAAAGGCAATCACAGAAACAACAAAAATAAATAAATGGGACATGATCGAATTAAAAAGTTTCTGCACAACCAAGGAAATATCACAAGAGCAAACAGACAACCTACAGAATGGGAGAAAATATTTGCATGCTACACATCTGATGGAGGGCTGATAACTAGAATCTATATAAACTCAGGAAAAGCACCAACAAAAAATCATAAAACCCTATCAAAAAGTTGGCAAAGAACATGAACAGAAACTTCTCAAAAGAAGACAGACTAATGGCCAACAAACATATGAAAAAATGCTCAACACCTTTAATCATCAGGGAAATGCAAATCAAAACCACAGTGAGATATCACTTAACTCCAATGAGAATAGCCTTTATCCAAAAGTCCAAAATAATAAATGTTGACATGGATGTGGAAAGATAAGAGCACTCATGCCCTGCTGGTGGGATTGCAGACTAGTATGACCTCTGTGGAAAGTAATATGTAGATAACTCAAAGAGCTACAAGTAGAATGACCATTTGATCCAGCAATCCCATTACTGGACTTCTACCCAAAGGACCAAAAGACATTCTGTAAAAAAGACATCTGCATTAGAATGTTTATAGCAGCCCAATTCACAATTGCAAAGATGTAGAAACAACCCAAGTGTCCACCAGTACATGAGCGGATTAATAAAATGTGGTATATTTATACCATGGAGTTTTACTCAGCCAGAAAAATCAGTGGGGATCTAGCACATCTGGTATAATCCTGGATAGAGCTGGAACCCATTCTACTAAGTGAAATATCACAAGAATGGAAAAACAAGCACCACATGTACTCACCATTCAATGGGTATTAACTGATCAACACTTAAGTGCACTTATAGTAATAACATTCATTGGGTGTTGGGCAGATGGGTGGGGGTAGGGAGGATGGGTATATACACACTTAATGTGTGCGGTACACACCATCTGGGGGAAGAACATGCTTGATGCTTTGACTTGGATGGGGCAAAAGCAATATATGTAACCTAAACATTTGTACCCCTATAATATGCTGAATTAAATAAAAAGTAAAAAAAAAAAAGAAAATTTAAAAAAAATCAAAATCATATCAAGTATCTTCTCAGACCACAGTGGAATAAAACTAGAAATCAAAATGAAGAGTAACTTCAGAAACTATATAAATATACAGAAATTAAATAACATGCTGGTGAATGATCACTAGATCAATGAAGAATTTAAGATGGAAATATAAAAATTTCTAAGCAAATGAATGGAAACACAGCTTAACAAAACCTGTGAGGTACAATAAAAGCAGTTCTAAGAGGGAAGTTTATAGCATTAAACTCCTACATCAAAAAAGTAGAAAGATTACACATAATATGCTGAAAAAATTAAAAAAGAAAAAAAGAAAGATTACACATTAAAAACTTAACATCACACTTCAAGAACTCAAAAAGCAAGAACTAACCAAATCCAAAGTTACTAGAAGAAAAAAACAACAAAGATCAGAGCAAAACTAAATGAGAGACCAAAGATACCCACAAAGGATTGGCAAAATGAAAAGTTGATTTTTAGAAAAGATATACAGAATTGATAAACTGCTAGCTACATTAAGCAAGAAGAGAGAAGATCCAAATAAGCAAAATCCAAAATGAAAAAGACATAAAAGGTACCACAGAAATACGAAAGATCATCATAGACTGTTATGAACAGCTAAGTTCCCATAAACTAGAAAACCTAGAGGAAATGGATGAATTCCTGGAAATATACAACCACCCATGATTAAATCAGGAAGAAATAGAGAACCAAATCAAGAAAGTCAGTCCATTTACAATTGAACAAAATAAAATACCTAGGAATATATTTAATCAAGGAAGTGAAAGATCTTTACAGGGATAACTGCAAAACACTGATGAAGGAAGTTGTAAATGACACAAACAAATGGAAAAACAGTGAGGAAGGGCATGCCTCTAACCTTTGCCAGGGAGAGACAAAGACATAAAATGTAGCCAAAATGTTTGTACCCTCATAATACCCTGAAAAAAAAATCACACAGTAATGGATTGAAAGAATTACTATTGGTATATTGACTATACTGCCCAAAGCATTGGCAGATTCAATGTAATCTTTATCAAAATACCAAGAACATTTTACATGGAATTAGGAAGAATAAAAACCTTAAAATTCATATGTAACCAAAATAGAGCCCAAATAGTCAAAGCAATCTTAAGGAAAAAACAAACAAACAAACAAAAAACACAGCTAGAAGAATCATATTATATGATTGCAAATTATACTACAAGGCTATAGTAACCAAAACATCATGGGACTGGTATAAAGAGAGACACATAGATTAATGGAATGGAGATCTTAGAAATAAAGCCACATGCTTAAAGTCAACTGATCTTTGACAAAGTCGAAAAGACATCCGCTAGGTAAAGGACATTCTTTTCAATAAATGGTGCTGGGAAAATTGTATTGCCATATGCAGAATTCTCACCATATACAAAAATCAACTCAAGATGGATTAAATACTTATATGTAAGACCAGAAACTATAAAAATATCAGAAGAAGACCTAGGGAAAACTTCTCCAGACATTGGTCTAGGCAAAGAATTAATTACTAAAACCTCAAAAACCGTGAGTAACAAAAACAAAAATAGACAAATGGGATTATATTAAACTAAAAAATGTATGTATAGCAAAATAATAACAATAATAATAATCAACAGAGTGAACACACAACCTGCAGAATGGGAGAAAATATTTGTAAACTATGTATCTGACAGGAGACTAATATCCAGAATTTACCAGGAACTCAAACAACTCAACCAGAATACATAAATAATACCATTTAAATTGCGTGAAGGACATGAATAGACATTTTTGAAAAGAAGATATACAAATGGCTAACAGGTATATGAAAAATTGCTCAAGATCACTAATCATCAAATAAATGCAAATTAAAACCACAATGACGTATTATCTTATACCAGTGAGAATAACATTTATTAAAAATACAAAAATAAATAAGTAAATAAAACATGTTGGAGGGGATGCAGAGAGAAAGGAACATGTACATATATATTGTTGGTGGGAATGTAAATTTGTACAATCTCTATGAAAAACAGTATGAAGGTTTCTCAAAGGTCTCCTGTTTTAAAGTTTATATAACACTTCATACATAGATGCACATATTCTATAATTCTTCCTCTATTTGTGAATAATTAATAAGCCTAATAATCTATAAATATTTAAATTTTAAATCTATAAAAATTTTAAAAAGAGAGCTCTGGAAATGATTTTTGGCCTGACTGGCAGGTCTGTGCAACCAGCCAAGTAACACAATGTTAAAACTGAGTGACTAGATTGCCTCTGCTCTTTTAAAGGTTACATTTGTAATCAGTGTCCCATAGTATTTTTATAAACTGTAGTCATTCAATTGTTTGCTTACAAAACACAAGGACCTTTTATAAACAATAAGTGGTTTGTTTTCAAAATAACAAAGTTTATTTTTGAGGTAAAGGTTTATGTTCCATGAAGTCTCTGAGCCTCAGAATGTTTTCAGCTTTGGGAAATTCTTGTTCAAGCCCCAAAGTAGCAGCTATAAGCATTGAAATACCCTCCTGGGTGTGACATTCCCAGCTTGATGACTTGATGACTTAATTTACTTATATGGTGCTCTTCAAAGTGATTTTGTAGCTTTTGGTAGGAAACTGAAACCAGAGTTACTGAGCCACAAATAAGTGAAATTTACACTTATGAACACTGAAAATTGCTATCATCATTTTCAGGGTGAAAAAAAAATTTAACCACTGACATCAAGTCAAAACTTGAAATGTAAAAGTTTTACTCCGTGATTTTTTTTAAAAGCCAATGACTAAAACGAGTGGCTCATAGAAAGAACTACTAGAAAATGGTTTAATTAAGGTCATGTTGACTCTCTATTAACAATTAAAATAATCTGCTTAATGTGAATGGAGACTTCCTAGAATAACATGCTCATTGCTTTCAGTTCTTAAAAGACAATTGTTGATTACTGCATTCAAATAGTATCCACCCAGTGACATCCAGTGGCATTCATTCAAAATCACACTGGAACATCCAGGATGACACTGAAAGTAGGAAATGCAAAGGAGCTTTGAAGAAAAATACTCATAGATAAAGTAATTGCTACTAATTAAAGAGCAGAATTGAGAATAGAGCCCATTCAGTCTTCTGCTTTCAGTATTAACAGGCTTTATTACTTGAAATAGAAATTGCTTGGAAAAGTATCATCATGTTGCTTTTGTAAATCACCAGGGCCTACAACAATCA
This sequence comes from Cheirogaleus medius, assembly GCA_008086735.1. Taxonomy (NCBI): domain Eukaryota; kingdom Metazoa; phylum Chordata; class Mammalia; order Primates; family Cheirogaleidae; genus Cheirogaleus; species Cheirogaleus medius. The sequence continues at coordinate 112,902,631 of VBSM01002608.1, forward strand.
AAAAGCTGGAATCCTATCTCTATGGACCACTTGGGAACTCTTCTATGAACTGGGGCAATGGGGAGAGTGTTGCTGCCTCTGTCTTCACTATACCTTCACAGATACAGATGTTCATGCAGAGACTTCAAATTGCAGGCAATGACTTGTTGCCAATTTGCAAGTGTTGGTTGTGACATGTTATATCCTGAAAAGCTCTAACCTGGAATAACAAGTTTTTGGTGACACAGACTGAAAAAATGCTGAAGACTTACCATAGATTATTTAACTGCATCTAATGGTTAACTGGTTAACTGGTTCCTAGAGAACCAGAAGTTATTCCCCAGGAAATCCAAGGAGATTTGATGAAAATCTCCTGAAAATAGGATGAACCGTACCTAAGAGCCCACTCCATCAAGGTAGACTTTAGAAGAAAGTTGCTCACTATGCAATTAGAGAGAGAAGTAATTACATGCTGACAAGTATTATATAGATATAAAATTTCCAAGATGAAAAAGAAAACATAAAATATTAGTCAATGGAGTGGGGGCACTTCTTTTTACACAATAGAATTTAGAACTGCAAATGCCAAAAATCTGGAGGCTAACCACAATGAAAAGAATATTTATCAGCATGAAAGCTGTCCTTAGAGGAATATACACATACTAATGAATATTGCTATCATCAATAAGAGAATTAAAAAATAATGAATATAAAAATCTAAGAAGAGATAAGTCAAAAAACCTGAAGAAAACAGAAAAATAGATTAGATTAAAGTAAATTATTTAGAAATTAGAAAAATTTAATTGACAAATTCAAGCAGATTTTCTTTAAAGAAATTAATCATAAATAAAATAAAATGTTTTCACCAAATGTTATCAAGGTAAAAAATAAAGAAGATTAAATGTAAATATCACATTAGAAATTAGGAATAAATTTAAAATTTGATTTAGAAAAAGTACAGCATACCCTGCCGGCAAGGCTGTTAGAAAATAGGCAATCTCATAATTGCTGCCAGGAAAGAAAATGATACAACCTCTAGGAGCGGAATTTGGCGATATCTAGAAAAATTACATAAGCAATTATACTTTGATTAGTGATTTCACTTCTAATAATCCATCCCAACTACACACTGGTTAAAACTTTAAAAAAAAAAAACAGATATACTATTTGTTATAGTAAAAGACTAGAAGCAAGCCAAATTTCCATCAATAAGAGTCTGATCAAGTAAAGTCTGATACAAGAACTAAATGACATACTATGTAGCTGTACAAAGAATGAGGTATATAGCTGTGTATATTGCTGTAATGAGCTTTAAGATATATTTAAATGAAAAAAACCCAAGATGGGTAGTTTATGTAATTATAAAACAAAACTATATTGAGAAAAATGTCTAAATATCAAAAGTCAAAGTAAAAAGATAAAAAGCAATTATGTATCTAGTTAGTAAAATAATGAACTACTCCAAGTAACTTTAAAAACAAGCATTAAGTTCAAAAACAATACATGTTGGTGTGAATGCAGAGAAAAAGGAACACTTATATACTGTTGGTGGGACTGCCAATTAGTAAAACATCTCTGGAAAACAGTACAGAGATTCCGCAAAGAACCAAAAGTAGACCTACCATTTAATCCAGCAGTCCCACTACTGGGTATTTACCCCAAGGAAAAGAAGTCGTTTTATCAAAAAGACACCTACACTCAAATGTTTATTGTAACACAATTCACAGTTGCAAAGATGTGGAATCAGTCCAAGAGCCCATCAATTCATGAGTGGATTAATAAAATGTGGTAAAGATACAGCATGGAGTACTATTCAGCCATAAAAAAGATGAATTAATAATTTTTGCAACAATCTCTATAGAACTGGAAACTATCTTCCTTAGTGCAGTATCTCAAGAATGGAAAATCAAACAGCACATGTACTCACTATTAAATTGGAACTCTTCGATGAGCATACATGTGTACAGAAGGAAATAAAACTCAGTGGAAAACAACCTGGGGCTTGGCAGTAGAAGGGAGGATAGAAGGGGAATAAATCAAGCTAATGGGTACTATGAACACTATTTGGGTGAAGGACACACCTATATCCAGTACTCTAGACTCAAGCATTACACAAATGATCCATGTAACCTAAAATATTTGTACCCCCTTAATATTTTGAGATAAAAAAAGAGAAAGAAAAGAAAGTATTTTGATTATATGTTCTCGCAGGATATTCCAAGGACAAAAAGAGCTGGGAAAACAAACAAAACAAAAAACACTATGCCACATTTTGTTGACTTTGTTATTCTGAGAGTGTTATGTGGAATATATTTGCATTAGAACTATTAGTATGAGCTCATGATATATTTTATCTTTGAAAAATTATTTACAATCTTATGTAGTAAAAAGATCTAGAATCAGTGGCCATCCCTGTAATAATGAGCACCCCTAATGCCCAGTTTGAAGCCTCTAAACACCATTTACCACTGAAAATAAACATGCTAACTAGAAAAATGTACAAGACTGGAAAGTGTAGAGGTTCCATCATCTTTAAAATTGGAATAATAATAGTGCCTTTCTCTTAGAATTATGAGAGTTAATTGAATAAAATACTCCTGACATTTAAAATACTTACAAAAGTGTCTAGCCCTAAGTAAAATAGACTTCCTTCAATAAATTTATAGAAAAAGAATTGGAAAGATATAAATGAGGTTGCCGTAGTTAAGATTATATTTAATATTTTTTATCTTAGTTTTCTATTATTTTCTAAATGTTCAACAATTAATATGCAAAGAATAAAAATCTTAATGAAAAAATCGAGAGAACAGAATTGAATGTCACAAGAATATGTGAATTGTATGCATTTTCTGTATGTTTGCAAGATAAAAGTGATCTGAAAGGGTGGTTTGAAATAAAAATGGGTTTAAATTTCGGCTCAAACTCCCGACTTACAGAACGGTGTTAGACAGATCACATACCTTATTGAGAGTCATCAGTGTTTTTTCAGATGAATGAAAAATTGTATCTTTAAATCAGAATCATATATCAACATCATGAAAATGTTGTCAAGAGTCAGATGAATATTCCAGGAAAAGTTCCCAGCATATGATAGGACTTAAATAGAAAATAACCATTTTAAATTATTCTTTAAATTTAAATAATACTTTTGAATAATGATATTACTTGGGAAACAAAAAATATTATAATTCATTAAAACTATTTTTAGCATTTGAGAACTTATATTTTTATGGTTTTCTCAATTCTATCAACGTAACTTTTTGAAGAGTGCTTTTTTCTCTGCTGAGAAAATGAACTTGTAAAGCTAGTATAAAGGCCACATTTTCTGTTATTATCTTTATCTTAACAATCACAGAGCTTATAAGAGAAGATAATAGAGGTAAAAGCAAATGTAGCAGTGAAATCGCTCCTTTTACCCTTCACAAAATGATCACTGACTTAAATGCTGTATATTTTTAAAAATAATTTTTTAAGTGAACTGTCCTTGGAATATTTGGCTCTCTCAAAGACACTGTCCTCGTCACATTTGCAAGTTTTTCCTTTATAGTAGCTGCCATTTCAATATGTTATTATTCATCATGGACCAATTTTGGCCCAGGAATGTGAAATAACTAGTGTTCAGAATTTTCTGTTTGATGGCAGCAAATGGAAAATTAAACTGGAAAGGATCCATGGGCTGAACCTTTCCAATTAGCAGTTTTCCCTCTTCTCTTGTTCCTAACACCTTGGCATGTCCCATCCTTTCAGCTAAATGCAACTGCTAATACGGAGGGAAAGAAATGACTGAGCAATTTAATCTCAAAGGAAAAGAAGTGCATTTATTGGTACTAGTATAAGACTCAGAATTAAGAAAGGATTGAACACACACACACACACAGGCAAAGTATTTAACATTGTAATTCATGTAATAATATGAACTTTTTAGCTCTAGAAGACAGTAAAATATATAAAAGAATAATTATACAAATTTGAATAAAATATACTATCGTAATAAATCTCTAAGCAAGAACAACTAGAAAACTTGCTGATCTGATTAAAAAATCACATAATACACTGAATAAAATAGTTAAATAATTACTTCTAAAATATTACTAGCCCCAGGTGATTTTAAGGGGAATTTCAAAATTTATTTTAAAAAACTATTTTTTATGAGTTGTTCCAGAATGCCAATGAAGAGGCATTCCCAGCCAATTTTTACAGTGTGATAACATCTAGTAGCAGTGCCTAATGATGGCCACCCTTCTCCAAACACTCACATCCCACTATAAGGATGACAATCTGAAGATTGTACAGCTACTCAGGGACTAAATTGTTTTTTTTTTTTTAGATTTTTATTAACTCAACCCCATGATTTTCACTAACTGTTAACATGCTTCCCATGAACTTTTATATTTTTGCAATTAGAATAAAGAAATGAATGTAAAAAAATGCCCTAAATGGAATTAACATGATTGGGAATAAGCAAACAACAGGGTCCTTTCAATATTTCACAGAATCCATATAAATCTTATGATACAATAGTAACAGTTTATCACATGGATAGGCATTTCTGTCATTTGGAGGATGAAATCAATTAATTTACAGAACTATTAAAGTCAAATAGCTAAGGGCCACAGAACTCAAGTTTAAAATGTTTAATAAGTGTGGAATTTGGACATTGGTAACAAAATAAATTGATCTGTAAGCAACAATGTACAAGTGGCAACATTGGGAATAATTGCCTTAATTTCCAGGATTATTTTCATTCCACAATTATTTGTATAAGATAAGGCAAAGGAATAAATCCTGAATGTGCAATTTTAGGCACTGTGTCAAAGAATAAACAAAATCCTTGCATAGCAGAGATCTTTTTGGAGTACCTCTCAATAAACTTGCTTATATGCCTACCTAGTTCAGGTACATATAAGACTGCCTTGCTTTGGCATTCCTATGACAGAGTAAATTTTCTGAGTTCTCATTTGGCTCTATTTATGCCACAACAGGAGGACACTTTTTATTAATATTATGACAATTTGAGTAGTCTATGAGGTAAACGTGATTAACTATAATGTCCATCTTTAATCACTCTAGTGATAAAAGATAAATTGATGACTGCTAGAGCAATTGGAAAATACTGGAGACATAAAAAGTAGCAGATCTGAAAATTTTTTAAATTCAGAGTTATTTCATCCATTACCATATGAAAACACTTACCACAAATTGAGGCTTGGTAGTTTTTGCTTCATCCTGTCAAGAGGTTTGTATAAATATAACATTGGAGGAAGTCATTAATTATTTCTCTTCCTTCCATTTTATGATTATCTGTAAGAAGTCACTTTGGTAAGGAACTTTCCCTTCCCTTCATAATGCATACATAGACACACACAAAAATTATGCTCTAGTAACCATAATTTGTATTTTATATCTTATTATGGTTTCCTGTAGTCTAAGTGCTTTGAAATATGAATGTATAAATATTTTTATGGTTCAGTGTGAAGTCATTAAGGTGGTAGAATATTTGAAAGTATAGTCCTCAGAAGGGCAGTTGGAAGTTTATATTGCTTTAAATGTCACAATACAAAACAGAATGTCATTGAATGTGATAAAAGACAATGAATAACATGGATTGAAAAATCTAAATAATATGTATTTAGCAGCAGATATTTATTTTATCTAAACAAGTAAAATTGACTTTCATGCTAACCAACCAAATCAAACAAAAAACTAATTTATTCATTTCTTTCTTATTATTTAACTTAACTTCCTGCTCTTATACACAAAAATTCCTTCAAAGTACTAATGCTAACACCATCAAGGGTGTGTTATGGTATATCATATGGTATACATTAACACTATCAGTGTATATCATATGATATATGAAAACATATTTAATGCTGGTATAAATAGATACTGGAAAGATGTCTTTCCACATCAGTATATGTATTTGAAATTTACATTATTTAATGAGAAATCTCCATTAATTTATTAGATTCTGCTATTTCATTCATTTTACCTTCTGTATATATTTTTTACCATTGAACTAAATTAATTTAATTGTGATTTAAACAAGTAAAATCAATTATTAGCAAATTTACAAAGATATTTTAAATTAACAAAATATTTATTTTTATTCTATTATAAATCAATTTATAAGCCCTTGATTAAATTATGCACATTGCCTAAGCCATATCTTTCCACTGACCTGTTGTCCACCTATATCTATGTAAATATTGTTTCATAAACTACCAGAAAGACCAATTTTAAGATAAGGTAGATTTAAATTTGATACTTTTCTTAACTTCTTTGGAACACCATTTCCCATCTCATAAGAAGGGCATCTACCCAAAGAAACAAAAGACATTCTATAAAAAAGACATCTGCATTAGAATGTTTATTGCAGCACAATTCACAATTGCAAAGATGTGGAAACAACCCAAGTGCCCGTCAATATATGAGTGGATTAATAAAATGTGGTATATGTATACCATGGAGTTCTACTCAGCCATCAAAAACAGTGATGATCTAGCACATCTTGTGTTATCCTGAATAGAGCTGGAGCCCATTCTCGTAAGTGAAGTATTGCAGAAATGGAGAAATGAACACCATATGTGCTTGCCATCAAATTGGTATTAACTGACTTAACTGACCAATGCTTGAGTGCACATATAGTGGTAACATTCATCGGGTGTTGGGCAGGTGAGAGGGGGGAGGAGGGGATCGATATGTACACACCTAATGGGTGCGGTGAGCACCATCTGGTATTGGACACACTTGAAGCTCTGACTCGGGTGGGGCAAAGGCAATATATGTAACCCAAACATTTGTACCCCCGTAATATGCTGAAATAAAAAAAATAACAAAAAAAGAAGGAACTAGACTTTTGAATCTTAACCTGTAAAGTGGGGATAATAACTTTTGATTTCAGCAAAAGGGAAGACAAATGTAATGTATTAAATAACATATCCATGAAACTCTGTGAAAATATAAGAATTTAAAATATATATAGTAAAGCTTAACTAAATCAACAAGAAAAGAATGCGTGTGTGATGTGAGGTGGTGGGGTGCTGATTTTCAGAGTTGGAAATAAAAGGAGATCTCAAAGTTGCAGTGGAAAGCTTTTTCTGATGACATCATGGGCAACTGGATACTGATCATAGATTAGGTGACCATAAGCTGAGATATTATTAATCAGCAGAAAACTGAGACTCTCAAAAAAGACAATTTCTTCAAGGGGGACTAGAAAATCTATCAGAATATTAGGAATAGGAATAATATATCTCAATCTGATAAAGAACACATACAAAAATCTTATAATTAATATCATACTTAATAGTTAAACACTGAAAGTTTTCCTTAAGTTAAGGGACATGTCTATCACTGCTTCTTGTTCAGCAACATAACTGAATTCATAGTTTAAGGCAAGTAAAATATATAGAATTCAAATAGTTTATAAAAGAAAGTGTTTTCATAACATGATTTGCTATATAGAAAAATATTCTAAAGATTCTACAGGAAAGCCTTCAGAAATAATATTTGTATTTAGCAGAGTTGTCGACTACAAGATCTTTATAAAGCACTAAGTACTTTCCTATATGACTAACAAAAAAAATTAAAAATAAAAATTAGCACCACTTAAAATAGCATGTAAAATATATTTAGATATTAAATCTAAAAATGCTGGATCTTTATGCTGAAAACTACAAAGTATTTATAAAAGAAATCAAAGATTTATTCAATAAATAGAGAGATATAACATGTCCATGGATTAGAAAATAAATATTGCTAAGATGGCAATTCTTTCCAAGTTGATCTATAGATATAGATTTATCACCATCCTAGTCAAAATTGTGGAACCATTTTTCATGGAAATCAGCGAGGTGATTCTAAAATTTCTGTAGAAAGGTCAATGAATGAGAACAGTCAAAATGATTTTGAAAAAATAATTACAAAAGTTGAAGACTCACACTATCTGAATTTAAGGCTGACTCCAAACTATGATAACCGAGAAACTGTGGTATTGACTCAAGGAAAGATGCTTGTAACACTGAAACAGAATAGTTGAGCAATATACACACACATAATTGGTTAATTGGTATTCAACATAGGTACAAAAAAATCCAATGAAGGAAAAACCAGTTTTTTTGACAAATGGTGATAAAACAGTAGGATATCCACATGCGAACCAAAAACAAAACTTTAAATACTTTGCCTTATACAAAGATCAATTCAAAATGGATCATAGACTTGAAACAATCCTAAAATATGAAATTGCTAGGAGAAAAATAGGGGAAAATATTCTAGGAGAGAAATAGGGGAAACTATATAGCAAAAACAAACACATATCAGGAAAAAGGAAGGAACGAGACTTCATCAAAATGCTAAATTGCTGCTCTTAGAAAGATAATGGTAAGGGAATAAGGAGACAAGACCTGAACGATGAGAAAATACCTGCAAAGTTTAAATGTGGTAAAGGATTTATAGTGAGAAAATATAAACAGCTCTCAAAATTCAGTAAAAAAATATTCAAACCAATATAAGGTAAGCAAAAGATTTGAACAAAGACTTTAGCAAAGAATATATTCAGATGGCAAATAAGTACATAAAAAGATGCTTAATATCCTTAGTCATTAAAGAAATGCAAATAAATACCACAATGAGATATCACACACACATTTTAGAATAGGTAAAGTGAAAACAAAACAAATTAATAAACATTGAAAAAAAACATACAAAACAACACAAACACCTGACAATAAAATACTTGCACATATTCAGAGGAAATGAAATTACCACTGGTTTTTGGCTATATATGTTATAGCCACTTTGGAAAACACTGTGTTACTTTCTTCTAAAATTAAATATAAACTTACTACTCTGTGTGTTACGCTTGGGATTTTAACCCCTTTCCCAGGGTACACAGGACTGCTCAAGATGAACCCATGGAAATATGGATTTTGCAGGGAAAAAGGTTGTGAAATTATGAGGAGCATAATTCATACTAGGTGAAATAGAATTAATGAACAAGAATTAATATATGAATATATTTTAAAACATATACATTTATTTACTATAATAAAAAATACTGTCCCGTTTATTACTCTTTAATCATGTTAATTTTGTATGTGCCAAATTTCAATGACTGATACTGCATCAATACATGAAAATTTTAAAAAAGCATAAAGATGAAATATGTATAAATAAAAAACAAATGTAACTGCATGATATGAAAAATATTATAGTTAAAAATAAGAGCTCAGTTAGGCATACATAGCAGAATGAACATAACCAAAGTTTAAATTTGTTTGCTATACTAGCAAAATGAGGGACCGCATTACACAAACATTAAAAAGTCATAAAATTTAAGATACATGAAAGAAAAAACTAATGAAAGGGAATATAGATTTGATAAAATATTGACCATAAGTTTTCTAAAAAGAAATGTGAAAGAAATTAGGTTGAAAATGTTTATAATTTATAAATATCTTAAAGGAGAAAATGTTCATACATTTAGACATTGTAGTGACATGTGAAAGTATCAAAGACAAAAAGCAAATTTCTAAAATTTTCTAAAATAAGAGCAGGCTTCAATAAAAGAAACAGACATTAAAATAACATCGGACTTGTTAATAAAAGTTCTGATCTCAAGAAGTAAATAGAGCTATAATTTAAAAGTTTTCAAGACAATAAATTACATCCTAAATTTTATACCTAATTAATTGGTTTTAAAACAAAAGGTTGAAATAGAGTATCTCAGACATAGAAGGTGGAAGAACAAGTAGAAAGGAGCAAGAAGAGAAATCCAATAAAAAACTATACAACAATCCTTCACACTTTGCCTGGAGTTTGTGACTCTACCCAAAAAATTGGGTCCCAGGCAGGAAATGTCACAAGAGACTGGAAATACAGGAGACAGAGACAAAGTATAGATTAAAGTAATGGGGAAATTAGGTGTTGCCCAGCATTCCTGTGAGCCAGGAGGCCATGAGTTGAGTCCCATATCAATATTTATTTTTTCAGCAAACAATTATTATCATTCACCAATTTACATGTACATATCATGAGTTTAAGTTTCGAGGTCTGCCAAAGTAACAATAAACTAGCTAAGTGTACACAAGTTAAAGATAAAATTGTGAGTCAGCAGTAAAGTGTAAAGAGATCACCTACATCTTTCTACTTTTCTAGTTCCTCATTTACTGAGATATGAACTCAGGAGAGAGAAAGGAACATTGCCTCAGGCTTAGAATAGCAAACTGCTCTTATCTACTGGGCTGACATCCTTTGATCATTCTCTCTGCCTTGGATTGCAAGCCCAGGTCCATTTGCAGACATCAAGGCTGTAGACCTCAGGCTTCAAGGTGGGGTCCATTTGCAGACATCCCTGATAGGTGGAATGTCCCCCTCAAGGTCGAGCAGCTTTTGTTCAGTGAACTGACATGTCCACAGGTTGCTCTTTGGCAAAGTCCTGTCCCACTCCTGTGGTTCTCATGTCTCAACCCTAACCCTCAACAACACTTATCTCATATTCTTTTGCTTAACTAAAATTCCTTATGTTACCAATAAAGGCAGGAAAACAGGGATTTGAGAGTGTGCTAAGGGAATTTTATTATTTAGGGAAATATTATAGATATTCAAAAAGAGATAAAGGAAAAGTAAACATAAGTATGATTGTGTGAATTAAAATAAAATTTGAAGGCTCCCCCCTCCCACCAGCTGACTAAATGGACCTCCTCGTGAATAAGGAATATCTTAAAACTAAATTGTCTGCCAGGAGGAAAGAGGTCAGACATGCCTTATCATGACCCCCTCCCTTCTTGGAGACGTCCTTTGTGACTCATTAACAGGCCTAAGGGTATGCAAGTCACACCTGCAGGTCCTCAATTTATAAAACAAATCTATATCCTGTGGCTTATCTTTGGTAACAGCTCCTTATGTTGAAACATTCCAAGCCTTTAGACAAAGCTTCATGTCTTCAACCAATTATAAGCCAAAGAATCTTTAAACAAACCTGTAAGCCCCCACTTCGAGATGTCCCAGCTTTTCGGGCCAAACCAATGTATGCTTCCCACATATTGATTAATGACTTTACCTGTAACCCCTGTCTCCCTGAAATGTATAAAACCAAACTGTAACCCAGCCACATTGAGTCCACTTGCTCAAGGCTTCTTGGGAGTGGCTCTGGGTCATGGTCCTCAAATTTGGCTCAGAATAAATTTCTTTAAAAATATTTTACAGATTACCATATACTGATGGTTTCATCTCTGGTATCTCAGATCTATTCCAGATA
>VBSM01002608.1:112913972-112971265 GCA_008086735.1 Cheirogaleus medius
TTTGTACCCCCATTATATGATGAAATAAAAGGAAAAAAATAAATAAATAAATTGAAGCATCAAAAAAAAATATTTTACAGAGTTTGTTTTTTTTCTATTGACAATTGTTAGGGGAAACAGCAGACAAACAGGATGAAATGAATAATTTTCAGTCCAGCAATTCATTCTATCTAATTGAAGGCAGAGAAGAAAAAAGCAGGAGTAAATGAAAATTTTCAAAATATAAAGCATGAATGAAAAGGCAGTTATATTCCAATATAATAACAATAATGTAACTGAGTTGAACTTATTCAAAGTGGAGATACCTCATACTGGACAATCACATATTATTAAATATTTGTTGTTTAAATGAACAGACTTTAAATGGAAACGATTCATAAAGCTTAAAAATACATGGTTAGAAATATACTACAGGCAGGGAGAAGAAAGTTTGGATAAGAAATTTCATTTCAGAGCAAAATAGAATTTTAAGTAAAAAGCATTATAGTAGATAAAGAGTAATATTATATTGTGATAAAATAAAAATGATGAAGACAATATTATAATGGTACATATATATGAATCTAACAGTATTTCTTCAAAACATAGGAAACAATAACTGTCAAAGTTATAGAAAGAAATAGATAAATTAACATTTATGTTGGATTTTAATCATTGTCAAAAAATATAGACTAAGAAAAAAACAAAAAAAATTATATAGGTGTGTGTATGTTAGTGTGCCTTGTGAGTGTGTATAAATCAATAATATTCTACCAATGGAGATAAATAAATGGTAGATAGATAAGTAGAGGTAGATATGTAGAGCTTACATGAGATTCAGAAAAAGTACTATATTTTTGAAGTACATGGGCCATTCATAGAAATTAGCTGTGTAAGAGGCCATGTTGAAAGTTTCAGAAATGTAACAGATATCAGAGTATAGTCAGAACCACACATATTATTTATTTTTATTTAGAATGTATGGAAATTGCCTTCCATGTTGAGAATATTCTAAGAGTTGTGACGTACATACACTTATTATATCAAGAGTTGGAATTAACAATAAGGCATATATTTTAGGAGTCAGAGATTTAATCCATTTATAAAAAACAGGGCAATATGATGTGTTTATCCTTGAAGCAAGGACAGATGGCCTTTATTCTAGGCCATGCCAACTCAAATTCTTTCTTTACATACTTTCATGTGATGTAATAGAACATAACACCACAGGATACATTTTATGACAGTTCCCTATTTTGTTTTATTTACAATGATAAAAAAAATCTTTATACATATATGTGTGTGTGTGTGTTCTGACACAATCACGTACCTTTGGAGGATCATACTATTAAGGATGAGTTCACTTTGCATACATGAACAAGACTATTTTATGTGTATATAAAGAGAAAGAAAATACACAAAGAGAAGGAATATGGATAACTATAGATCAAATGAATGTGAGTTTAGTAACTATATTTAGAGGTAACAGAAGAAATTAGCTATCTCCTAAGTGATGAGTTTTGCTATCCTAAATAAAGGTATAGGAAATAGAATGTAGAAGATTGTTATTTTGGATCAAAATGTGCTCTTGAGTTGCAATAAATTCACCTAACTCCCACTAACCATGCGGTTTCTTCTCACAAAGCTTCCATTGGAATGGATAATTTTATGAAAGAAGAATAAGGAGTCTGATAAGCAAGATAGCACACTATTTGGTAACCAATTCTAGAATCTTTATGTAACAGTATTAAGCATTTTGGACAGGCTTGGTGGCCTTGCACTTTATTTAGTAAATAGAGTTGGTTGTACTCAGTGCAAAGTCACTTGGTTTGAGCTGCAGAGATAGTTTCTAAGATATATGGAGGAGAGTAAGGGCCCAGAGGGACTATGATAGAAACTAACATAGAGCAATACAGGTAAATTACAATCAAGAATATTTAAAATTCTGCCAAAGACATCAAATCTGTGATTTATATAGTGTGTACCACACTTAGAATGTGTTTGTCTTGATTTGCATTTCCCTGATGATTAGAGATGTTGAGCATTTTTCCATATGTTTATTGAGCATTAGTCTATCTTCTTTTGAATAGTTTCTGTTCTTGTCCTTTACCCACTTTTTGATAGGGTTGTTTGATTTTTTTCTTGCTGATTTTCCTGAGTTCTAAATAGATTCTAGTTATCAGCCTTTTGTTGGAAGTGTAGCATGTGAATATTTTCTCCCATTCTGTAGGTTGTCTGTTTGCTCTTGTGATGGTTTCCTTGGCTGTGTAGAAACTTTTAAATTTGATGATGTCCTATTTATTTATTTTTGTTGCTGCTATGATTGCCTCTGATGTCTTCTTCATAAATTCTTTGCCTAGGCCAATGTCTATAAGAGTTTTTCCAACATATTTTTCTAGAATTCTTATAGTTTCATGCCTTAGGCTTAAGTCTTTTATCCATTGTGAGTTGATTGTAGTGAGAGGTGGAAGGTGCAGATCCTGTTTCAGTCTCCTATATGTGGCTATCCAATTTTCCCAGAACCATTTATTGAATAAGGATTCTTTTCCCCAGTGTATGTTTTTGTCTGCTTTGTCAAATATTAGATGGCTATACGAGGATGGTTTTATATCTGGGTTCTCAGTCCTGTTCCATTGGTCTATGTCTCTGGTCTTGCACCAGTCACATGCTGTTTTGGTTACTATAGCCTTTTAGTATAGCTTGAAGTCTGGTAAATTGATGCCTCTCAATTTGTTATTTTTGTTAAGATTGCTTTTGCTATATGGGGTCTTCTCTGGTTCCATACATATTGTAAAATTATTTTTTCTAGATCTGCAAAAAATGATGTTAGTATTTTAATGGGGATTGTATTGAGTCTGTAGATCATTTTGGATAGTATAGACATTTTAATAATGTTGATTCTGCAGATCCATGAGCTTGGTATGGTTTTCTGTTTATGTCCTCAGCTATTTTCTCCCTCAGTGTTTTATATTTATCCCTGTAGAGGTATTTTGCCTCCTTAGTTAAATATATTCCTAGGTATTTTATTTTCTATGTTGCTACTTTTAAGGGTATTGAGGCTTTGATTTAGTTCTCAGTTTGACTGTTGTTGGCATATGAGAATGCTACTGATATCTGTACATTGATTTTGTAACCCTAGACTTTGCTGAAGTTATTTATCAATTCCAATAGTCTCATGGAAGAATCTTTGGGGTTTTCTACATATAAGATTATAAATAGTTCTGAAAAAGAACCCAAGATTTTGCATTTCTTACATGTCCCAAGATAACATTAATGCTATTGATTCAGAGATCACTTTGAGAAGAACTGACTTATACAAAGATGACATCCAGATTCGTAAATATTGCTCTTGGTAGGTTAGTGGTTGAGCAAGCAAACTACTACTACCTCCTCCTCCTCCTCCTCCTCCTCCTCCTCTTCCTCCTCCTCCTCCTCCTTCTCCTCCTTTTTCTTTTTCAACAAAGCTTGGTTTTCAAAACTATTGCTTCAGGAAGAGTAAAGAATAAATAACAGTCAAAGTTTAGAAATGGTTTTGTTTTTCTACTTGGAAATTCATTCTTCCCTTGAAGCATTGGAACCCATTGATTCAATGGGAGGGAAGCCAGAGGGAAAGAAGACCTCTAGGACATAAAATATTTCAAAAAACATTATCCCTTCTAAAACTGAACACAAAATAAATGGAAACTAGCAAAAAACACCTACATTACTGAAACTAAGGAAGGGTCACATCTTATGCCATAATTTTTAAAAAGTGGTGACTGGGGAAAGAGCAAGAAAATATAGCAATGATAAAATCTCAATTTCAACCTTTGCCTTTCCAGAAGTAGTTCAGAAAAGCAAATAGGACTCAATCTCATATATGCTTCATATTTAGAGAAAATTATACTGAAATGATGATTAGGTAGCCAGAAAGAAAACTTGAAAACCCCTGAAGAAAAGAAGTCTTCCTCAACCACCACAGAGTTTATAAGGCAGGGACGTTCCCAAGGTTTAGAATTTGATTTCCCCCATTCTATGAGGAGAATGGGAGAAAGAGAAATCAGTATAATGTGATCTCCCAAAGATAATTATTTCTAATAAAAGCAAGATTAAACATAAAAAAATAAACTAAGCAACATGTGTTCTACATAGGAGTTTGGGCAACATGAGGAACGAGGGACAAAGAGCCCATTTGTAACTATGTGGCCCAAACTATCATGTTCTCTTTGTCTTTTCTCATCTCAGGCATCTGCTAGGAAAAGAATAGGAGTTAAACAGGTGAAAAATCAAGGACAATAAGTATATTAGTTTTGTATTACTGTGTACTAAAATTGCCAGAAACCTCACAGCATAAAATAATGTGCATATATTATTTCACAGATTTGACAAATCAGGAGTCTGAGTACAATTCTACTTGGCCCTCTGCTCAAGATCAGGCCCACAGTTTTCAAAACAGTTGTTGGCTGGGCCACAGTCTCATCTGGAGGCTCAAATGAGGCAGTATCTTTTTCCAAGGTCATTCAAGTTGTTGGCAGAATTGATTTCTTGCTGCTGTATGACTGAAAGCTCCAGCTATTTTCTGGTTATTGGCCGAACTTTGCCTTGAGGCTACTTGCAATTTCTTGTCATGTGGGTGCTCACCTATGGCCGCTTAATTTATCAAGCCTGCAGGGAGGATTTCTAGCTCCAGTTTGCTAAGATGAAATTCTATATGACAAAATTAGGCATGAGAGTGACAGCCTATCATCTTTGCCATATTCCATTGGTTAAAGGCTAGTCAAGGGTCCTGCCCAAACTCAAGGGAAGGGAACAACACAAAGGTGTGAACACCATGAGATGGAAATCATTAGGAGTCCCCTTAGCATCTGTCCACCACGATTAGTTTTGTTTAAAAAAAACTTCCAGGATCCCACACTGAACTGGGTCAATGATATTCAGCCCAAGAGAGGTATACCCATTTCATAGGAAAAAATAGACTACATTTTCATGCCTAGTATGAGATATTTAAAGACATTCAAAAAGTTGTAACAAGCAATCATTACTGTCCACAGACTCAGTCGAGCTTTCCCTTAACTGCACACTCCCCTTACAGACACAGCAAAGGTAGATAGAAACAAACAGTGCTGCGCCCACGCAATAAGCCTCTTTGGAGAAAGAAGAATGGTACTCAGTAATTTTTCTGAATAATTCTGAGTGGAATGGAGGGAATGCGATTCAGTCACACTATATAGAAACCAAAAGCATGTCTAGAAAAATCAAGGACCCATTCTAGAAAAAAATATAACCCAAGAAACCAAATACAAACTACCTCCAGTGAGGGTTGTTGAACTATGGAATATTTTGCCACGAGCATGTATAGGGTGAGAGAAAAAAGTGAATCAGGGAGACAAAGATAGGAACAGTGCTTCTCACACTTGAGGGGGTAGCCAGAATTACCTAGAGAACTGGTTAAACACACATTTGTGGATTTAATAGGTGTAGGATGGGACCCAATAATATACATTTCTAGTAAGTTCCATTGTGATGCTGACTCTGCTGATCTAAGATCACACTTTGAGAACCATTACACCAGGGGATGGTTATATTTTTCAAAATTGAATTTTATATTAGAACAGGACAGATTTAATGTCAGTTTTCTGTCTTCTATATTGATTTGAACTTGTAAGATGTAGGTGATTTGAAATGTCATACTTACTGTGTAGTCTGTCCTCAGTCATTTCAAAATGTCTTTTCATTATAGCTTCCATAATAGTATGTTGAATGTGATAAAAATGTCTACAGGGATAAAACGAAATGGAAACATACATAAATGTACTTGGTACTATACATGGCATTCACAGGCATTCAATAAATGCTGCTTTATTTCCTTCTTACCTGAGTGAAAGAAGCATAAAAAATGGTATTGTCAATGTGATCCCAGTTACCACCGTCCTGGCCCATCTATAGTTGTATCAATATCTAAAATTGAGATATCAGAGTTTATTAAAAATATATTAATTTTTTTCTCTAAGAATATATGCCTTTCCTTTGAAATACCCTTTGATAATCTTTTCTGGCTAAATATGTTGAACTGAAGAGCAATTTGCATTATGTGTCAGAAAATGTGTCAGAATAAGTAAGTAAAATGACTTAATGACAAAATTATCCATTAGCAACTTCTAGGATCAGTCCTATTTCTGCTTATCCTGGGCATTCTATCATAATTTAATTTGAGATACCTTTGCACTGTGATTTTGTAATTTCCTCTGCCAGCCCTCAAACTAAAGTCACATCACAATCAGCACTACCATTAAGAGCTGACTTATTTTAAAGTAACAAATTACAATATAGATATAAGTGTATAAGTGATGGTACAATAAATTAATGAAGGTTTTTTCATAGATAGCATTATACTATCATCTTTCTCTCTTCTTATTTGAGATAATCTGTTGAGAGTGAAGGCAGTGATTGTAGGAAAGGGAATTTAATGAGCCTTAAGAGTTCTAGTGTTCTATTAAATAAGGAAAATGAGAAGTTTCCTACCTGAAACATAAGATTTTTGGGAGTCAAATAATATGATGTATGTAATGGTTCTGTGAAATATGTAAATGTTTGATTTTTAAGTAAGTATTTCATGGACAAACAAGATTTTCTATATACATTAAGAGCAGGTGAAGGTTTACAAAGTTTTTCTCAATATAAAAGAGCAGAGACTAATGTGACATATATAGCAAAAGAAGGAAAAAGGAAAAAATTAGATCAAAAGGAAACATATGTGCATGGGATAAAGAAGATAAAAATGATAAAATATAAATACAAAGATGATAAAGTAGAATAATTTAACTTAGAACAAATACATATAATCAAGGTATAATTTTAAGTGGGCTAAAGTCTCCATTTTTTAAAATGCATTTTTAGAAATCAAAATGAATGTATTCTAACAAAGACAGCTCTCTCATAAAGCGAGAAATATCAGAAGTGAATGAATGAACAAAGGGAGTCCAAGTATGCTATGGGGGGAAATAAAAGGGCATTGGAGTCACCATATCATCAGCAAAGAGCAGAATTCTAGACAGCATGCATCAGAATAGACAAAGCCACTTTATAAAGAACTCCTATGTATTTGTATGTTTCTTATTGCTATTTTAAGGAATTAGCACAAATTTAGTGGCATAAAACAATATGATTTACTATTTTATAGTTCTGGAAGTCAGAAGCCTGAAAATGGGTCTTAACAGGACTAAAGTCAATATATCAGCTTGGCTGATTGTTTTCTGGAGGCTCTAGGAGAGAATCTGTTCCTTCGTCTTTTCTAGTGTTTAGAAGCCTCCAGCTGTTTCTTTTTTTTTCTGCATATTATAGTGGTACAAATGTTTATGTTACGTATGTTACTCTCCCCTCCCCTCCTCCCCAAGTCAGAGCTTCAAGCGTGTCCATCCCCCAGATAGTGCACATCGCACTCATTATGTATGTATATACCCATACCCTCCTCCCCCTTCCCATCTGCCCAATGCCCGATAATTGTTATTCCTATATGTCCACTTAGGTGTTGCTCACTGAAACCAATTTGCTGGTGAGTACATGTGGTGCTGTTTTTCCATTCTTGTGATACTTCACTTAGTACACTTAGTAGAGTGGGTTCCAGCTCTATCCAGGAAAATACAAGAGGTGCTATATCACCACTGTTTCTATAGCTGAATAGTACTCTACCACATTTTATTAATCCACTCATGTATTGATGGGCACTTGGGTTGTTTCCACATCTTTGCAATTATGAATTGTGCTACTATAAACATTCTAGTGCAGATTTTTTTCTATAGAATGTCTTTTGTTCTCTTGGGTAGAGGCCCAGTAATGGGATTGCTGGATCAAATGATAGTTTTGCTTGTAGCTCTTTGAGGTATCTCCATATTACTTTCCACAGAGGTTGTACTAGTTTGCAGTCCCACCAGCAGTGTATGAGTGTTCCTGACTCTCCGCATCCGCGCCAACATATATTGTTTTGGGACTTTTGATAAAGGCCATTCTCACTGGAGATAAGTGATATCTCACTGTGGTTTTCATTTGTATTTCCCTGATGATTAGAGATGTTGAGCATTTTTTTGTATGTTTATTGGCCATTATTCTGTCTTCTTTTGAAAAGTTTCTATTCATTTATGGCCTCTTCCTCCATCTTCAAACCAAGCAGGTAGTACGTACACACTCTCTCTCTCTCTCTCTCTCACCCTTTGCCTCATGTTTTCTCTCTCTGTTGCTTCTCACAGTCCTGCCTCATTTTCATAAGAATTCATGTGGTTGTGGAGAGATAGGAACACTCATACACTCCTGGTGGGACTGCAAACTAATACAACCTCTGTGGAAAGCAATACAGAGATACCTCAAAGAGATACAAGTAGAAGTAGAAGTACCATTTGATCCAGCAATCCCATTACTGGGCATCTACCCAAAAGAACAAAAGACATTCTATAAAAAAAATACATCTGCACTAGAATGTTTATAGCGGCACAATTCACAATTGCAAAGATGTGGAAACAACCTAAGTGCCCATCAACACATGCGTAGATTAATAAAATGTGGTATATGTATATCATGGAGTTTTGCTCAGCCACAAAAAACAATGGTGATCTAGCACCTATTGTATTATCCTGGATAGAGCTGGAGTCCATTTTACTAAGTGAAATATCCCAAGAATAGAAAAATAATCACCATATGTACTCACCATCAAACTGGTATTAACTGATCAATACTTAAGTGCACATATAGTAATAACATTCATTGGATGTTGAGCAGATGGGAACGAGGAGGAGGGTATGAGTATATACACACCTTGAAGCTCTGTCTGTGATGGGGCAAAGGCAATATATGTAACCTAAACATTTGTACCCCCATAATATGCTAAAATAAAAACAAAACAAACAGACAGAAAGAATCCATGTGATTAGATTTGACCTAACCAGATGATCTCAATTAATCTCCTTATCTCAAAATTAAATTTCATCACCTCTGTGTAATCTTTTCTGCCACGTAAGGTAACATGGTAAGAGCTCCCTGAGGACTAGGGTGTGGTGTCGTTAGTAGGCCGTTATTCGGCATAGCAAGATGTGTACATAGATGCTACCTGAATGCTTCTCTGCACAACCTTTGAGTTCCCCGGTCTGGATATCTTTTTCTATACGAGCATTTGGAAATTAGTTGTTCTTATATCTTTGTAATTCCATCCATGGGTTTGTAGTCACTCTGATTAGAAAGTTCAATTTAAATATATAAATAGTTGTCATAAATTGTTTAATGTTAAATAAAATTAACTTTGCTTTTATTTATTTATTTATTTATTTACTTATGAAAAGCTGATGATGAAAACCCAAAAAGTGACAAGGAGGCTCAAATATATTCCTCAATTTATGGTTCTCCTATGTAAATAGAAGAAAGGAAATAAATAATTAAATATTAAAAATAAGAACATAGAATATTATATGTTGTGATAGTGTAGTGATATACTATCTGTTCTGTGAAATGGTTAGGTTTAAATATATTAAAGATTAGAGTTGGCCAAATTATATGATGGAATTAATGTGAAGTGTGAGACAAAGAAAAAAGCTGATGATGGTTTCTGGGATTGGCTTCTGAAGAACTGAAGGGATAGAGAAGCTATTAACTGATATGAGAAAGACTAGTGGCAGGCAGTTGTTAGGGGTCTTTGGAAATCAAGCATTCATTGTAGCATGTACTCAATTGGGATTTATCTTGTTTTCCCAGATAAAGGTGTCAGATAGAAACTCTGATCAGTAAGGGGTAGGTTGGACTGAAAATTTAACTTGGTTATCTTCTAATATAGAGATGACACATGAAGTCCTGGGACTGGATAAGATACACTATGCAGTAAATTAAGGAAATAGATAAGAGAGGGGAAGGGGGACTGCAGGGAAGGGAAGAGATGCCACTAGGTCTGAGCCTTGAAACACTTCCATATTTAGAGATTTGAAAGAGGAAAAGCATCCAACAAAGGAGACTGAGGGTGGTGCCAATGAGAAAGAGAAAATCTGGGCAAGGTAGAGGCCTGGAATCCTAATGATAAAAAGAGTTTGAAGCAGAAAGGAGTGATCAAATGTTTCAAAGGTTGCTGAGAAGTTGAGTAATGTTTAATAATGGACCATTAGATTTGGCAAGATCAAGGCCGTTGATAACTTTGAGATTTTGGGAATCTGAAGCTTATGCAATGTATGGAGACTTCTATAAATGAAAATATGAAATATGAAAGTAAAAACTAGGTATAAAATTAGAAAAGAAATAAAAGAATATTACACATTTTAAAAAGCTGAAAAATGCAAAAGACATCCTAAAATACAGAATGAGATACCAATTGTGTGTATCATTATTATACATAACTTTTCAATACAGCTGTAATACTTTTTTTCTTTACATTTTTGGGGACTACATACTCCATCTTTTCATATGACAGCATTCATTTTCTAGAGACAAAATGAAAATATCATTTTTTCCTTTCAACTAGTTTAGTTGATCAAAATGTAATTATTACTGATTTTTTAAACAGTTTTTTTATTTGCATAACTCATATTAATAATATCATCAGCTTTTTAGAATTCTTATCCAATTTTGGAAAGCCTCCATCAAGGTTCAGCATTAGTCAAATTTTTGTGCTTGAACTACTCTTTGAATTGAAGACACTCATTAACTAGTTTCTATTATACTAGACATCCCCATTGTACTGGCTCATTATTTGTTTTATGCTATCTGAATCCATATCAAATTTTAGCAAGAAATTTAAATGTTTTCCAAATGTATTAATATGATCCTTTCTTCATTGAATGGATTGTTAAACACATTATTTCTATTGGAAATGTATTTCTTCCTCTTAATGCTTAATGAATCACATTACATTTTTGGTAAGACCCGAAAGACTATTTTGAATACATTTTTTTTGATGGCTCAATAATTTCTATTGATTTTATTACTCATCTCTATTGCTTTTTATATTCTATTAATTTTTATCTGAATTTTTCTCAGTTCTTTAATAAATAAATTTAAAAGTGACATATATGACCAAATGAGAAATCTATTACTTCTCATGTTCTGTTGAAATAGTCTAAGAGACCTTCCTGCACTGCAATGAAGTAACGTATTTCTATATTAGCCACTCTTGGCCACCTAGAGTTCACTTGACTCAGGGGAAGTGTGTGAAGTCAGTCAGAGTGCTATGAGACAGCTGCCCCACCTAATTGCTGTCCACTTATCTTTCTTCTGAAATATTTAAAAAACATATGCCCATGTGAAAACATTACTAGGGTCCTCCAAGAAACTTCACAGGGGCTGATGAAAGCCCAGGGCCCTGACACTTAGAATTTATTAAATTCATAGCATATCCATCTCTGTAGAGAATGGTTCAGTAATATGATGGGAATGACAACCTAATCAGGCTGAGAAGAGAAGGAAAGGAAGAGGAGACAACAAATCTAGATACCCTTTTCTAAGGACTTTGCTTTAAAAAGGAGCAAAGGAATGTACTGGCCTAGTAGAGGGGTATATGGGAGAGAGTAAGTTTGTTGTTGTTTGTTTGTTTTTGGTGAAGAAAACAGGCTGTCCTTCAAAGGGAGTGGAGGTTAGGGCCTGGCGCCGTGGCTCACACCTGTAATCCTAGCACTCTGGGAGGCCAGGTGGGAGGATCACTCAAGATCAGGAGTTCAAAAAAAAAATTAAAAAACAAACAAACAAACAAAAAAAGATCAGGAGTTCAAAACCAGCCTGAGCAAGAGTGAGAGCCTGTCTCTACTAAAAATAGAAAGAAATTAACTGGCCAACTAAAAGTATAAAGAAAAAATTAGCCGGGCATAGTGGCGCATGCCTGTAGTTCCAGCTACTTGGGAAGCTGAGGCAGGAGGATCACTTGAGCCCAGGAATTTGAGGTTGCTGTGAGCGAGGCTGATGCCATGGCACTCTAGCCTGGGCAACAGAGTGAGACTCTGTCTCAAAAAAAAAAAAAAAAAGGAGTGAAAAAGGAGTGGAGATTAACTTGCAGTGTGAGGGAAGGCCAAGTACATGGTTATGAAGGTGGGGGGTTATTGGATTTGGTAGTGGTAAAATGAGAAAGTTTTTTTCTGAATGTCTTTATTTTCTATTTCAAATACCTATATTTGAGATCATCCTCCAAGAGGTTTGAGGTCCAAAAGTTATAAAATAGCAACCTGGGGGACCAGGAGAATGAATTGATGAGTTATTTACAATAGAATTGCTGAAACTGCTGAGGGTCCACTTGATGTTTATAGACATAGATTTAAAGTGAGATCTTTCATCTTGATTTTAGTTTTTCTGTAGATAGATTCAGCAGCTTGTGTACAATCCTGAAATTCATAGAGAGATAAGTTTAACCATGGTTTGGATTTTACGGTGTGAATACACTGCATGGAAAAATGTACAAGAGAGTTGAGGAAGTATGCAATGATAAGATTATTTTTATTTTATTTTATTTTTATTTTATGCTTTTAGAGACAGAGTCTTACTTTGTCACCCAGGCTGCACTGCAGTGGCACAATTATAGCTCACTGCAACCTCACACTCCTAGGCTCAGTAATACTCCTCTGCCTCCCAAAATGCTGGGATTACAAGTACGAGCACTGTGTCCAGTATAATTTGTTTTTTTAATTTTTTGTAGAGACAGGGTCTTGCTATGTTGCCCAGACTGGTCTAAAATGCCTGGCCTCATGCTACTTAGGAGACTTTGGCAGGAGGATTGCTTGAGCCCAGGAGTTTAAGGCTGCAATGAACTATGATCACACCACTGCACTCCAGCATGAGTGACAGAGTGAGACCCCATTCTTTAATAACGAAAAAAAAAATTACAGAGACGAGCAAAAGAATCTAAATAAAGAAGAAAGTGAAGTTTCAGGCAGCTGATGAACAATGAAAAACATATTAGCATCAGTGATTGGAAGGCATTGGAAATATCAAGTAACTTTTGAATATGGCTTTATGAAAAATAATGATACATACAAAAGATTGATAAGTGTGCATATAAATTCTTATGCCTGACAAAAATCATATGCAATTATTTTTTTGCAGAATTTATGGTCATTCATACATGACTTATCAAGCAAACATTAATAAATTATAAAATGAAAGAAATGAATGGGACATAGTCTCTGAAGAGATGCATTAAAAATAGACAAAATAAGGACAAAGGTGAAAATACAAAGATATGACTCTACTGAACATTTGTCATTCACAGGTGCCTACAAATTTTATAATTTTCCCACTGTATTTTGAGTGTCATCCATTGTGTATCCTTAATTCTCACTGCAGAATAAAATAAATTGAATGGTATGATGAGTGAATGAATGAATGAATGAAACACAAAGTCCTGCATTTACAGTTTCATTTGTCATCAGGATGCCTATCTGTGATTTATACTCTACCAGTGAGAGATAGTCATGGGACTCACTTACTTTGACGTTAAAATGTCATAGGAAAAAAAAAAAAAACAGTGAGGGATCATTGTGTTCATTTTATGGTTATTTTCTGCAATCAGTGGTAGCAATGGCAATTTCCACTTTGGGACGGAGGAAGTATCACCTGTACTGCGCAATGGTAGTAATTACCCAAACTAATGCCTTCCTAGGAGAGACAGCAATCCCTCAGCAGTCAGTTCTATGGTAAAATTTTAAGAATCATTCATCAAAAGTTCAACTTAGAGCTTATTTCTTCATCTGTTCCAATAATTCTATGAGCTATCTTTATTCACATATGTCTTTATTTTTTTAACAAATTGTAGTTTATTTACCATTTCATCAAATAAAATATGAAACTCATATAGTAAACTATTATCAGATATTATATTTGATAATAGAGTTGAATATATTAAATGACATTCTCACTATCATGTTGTGTTTGATATTTTCTTCATAAAGTCATAAGTAACAATCAAATAATTAAGAAGCTCTTTAAATATGCTGCAAAACTAATAAACACACCATTTGAATACACAATTGAATTGTGTGCATCTGGAATATGTGTTCTAAATTTGTGGGGTTTCTTACAAAACCCTATTCCAGTGTGATAGCCTTTTTGTCAAATCTTGTAATGAAGTTTGATATAGTTTGAATATTTGTCCACTCAAGATCTCATTTTGAAATTTGATCCCCCATATTGGTGATGGAACCTAGTGGAACCTTCAGTCATGGGGAAGAAGATCCCTCATAAATGGCTTAATGCCATTCTTGCAGGGTTGAGTTCTCAGTCTTCCCATGACATCTGATTAAAAGAGGGTGGCACCTCCCTCCTCTCTCTTTCTCTCTTGCCATATGATGTCTGCTTCCCTTTTCTTCTTTTGAAACTGGAAGTTTCCTGAAACCTTCACCTAGTAGATGTTGCTATGCTTTTTGTATAGGCTGCAGAACTGTGAGTATATCTTTTTCTTCTAAGACTAGCTGAAATAGATTCTATTGCCTGCAAATAAAATTCTAGCCAATACACCACCACTTTAAATTTGATATAAATTAAAATAATTGTGCCTATAGTTTCTGTTTGGCACTAAAACATGAAGAAAATAATGAGAGAACAGTATGTACTAAATTATTAGAGAATATATTTATACTCATAGGAAAACTCGTAATTTTAAATACTGTCATTCTTAAAAAAGAAAAAGAATTAAAATCAATATGTCTGCTGCTTGTTTTTGGAAAATTTTTTTCCTAAAGGATGACTTGAGGATAAAATCAAATAATGTATGAACACTATGTTACATGTTGCCAGGAAATAAGAGATTTTCCATGGCTATGATTATTAGCATTGGAAAGGCTAATAAAATATTACCATAAAAACAAAGTTAAAACTATGAAAAATACTTTATTGTATTTCTCAATTAATGGAAAATAAAAACACAGAACAAAAATATGTCTATAGTTATACTAGAATATAAGTTTATGGACAGGCAAACAATGCAAACATGTAGATGACATATAGAAGAAACTACAGAGAAGTATAAATAATTTATAATAATTGTGGGATTGTAGGGTCATTTTTTCCCTTTGTTTTTAAGTCTTCTTTTGTTTTTAATTAACTTTATTGAAGCATAATTAACTACAATAAAATATATAGGTTTTAGGTGTACAATTTTTATTGATAATAATTGTACAAATTTATGTGGTACCTGTGATATTAATATTTTGATACATGCATACAATGTATAATGATCGAATCATGGTATTTAGGATATTTCTCACCTCAAACATTTATCATTTCTTTGTGTTGTAAACATTTCAAATCTTCACTTCTAGCTATTTTGAAATATAAAATAAATTATCAACTACAGTCCCCCTAGTGTGCTATCACACACTAGAATTTATTCCTTCTATCTAACTGTATATTTGTACCCATTAACCAATCTCTCTTCATCTTTCTTACCTCACCCTTTCCAGCTTCTGGTAACTATCATTCTACTGTCTACTTCCATGAGCTCAACTTTTTTAGCTCATACATATGAGTGAGAACATGTGATATTTCTCTTTCTGTGCCTGACTTATATCACTTAACATACTGACCTCCAGTTCCATATATGCTGCTGCAAATAACAGGATTTCATTATTTTTTTATGACTTAATATAGTCCATTGTGTATATATACAACATTTTCATTATTCATTCATCCATTGATAAATATTAAGTGTAATTTAATGAGTTTTAGCAAATGTATACAACCATGAAACCATCACACAAATCAAGATATAAAACATTTTTATGAAATGTTTGTTCAAGCCAATTTAAAATTAGTTTTTTCTTTTGTCATTGGGTTGTAGATGTTCTTTATATATTTGGAGTATAAGTCGTTTGTTACTTATACTTGTGAATATTTTCTTTAGTCTGTGACTTATTTTGTTTTTTAATTTATTTAACACTGTCTTTTGAGCAGTAGAAGTTTTTACTTTTGGTGGAGTCCAATATATTACTATTTTTTAATACTTTGTATTCTTTGTGTCCTAAGAAACATTTGCCTTCCCTGTGGTGGCAAAGATATTTTCCTGTATTTTATATTAGAATCTTTATCATTTTATATTCATGTTTATCTATATGATCTAGTCTCCTCAGTTTTTTTGTAGGGTCTAATATTGGGCTCAAGGATTCCTCCTGTAATTTCATAAAGGTATCTAGTTCTTGAAATTGGCTCTCCTTTTTCCATTGGATAGCTTTGACACTTTTGTTAAAAGTAAATTAGTGATAAATGTTGATTACTTTTCTGGTTTCTTTATTCCATACAATTAATATATTTATTACTCCTTATACCGGTACTACATCATCTTTAGCTTTACAATAAGTCTTAAAATCAGGTAGTGTCCATCTTACCTGGTTTTAAATATTATTATTGATTTTAAATATTTTTTGACCATTTTAATTTCTTTCTCTATAAATTTTATAATTAACCTATTCATTTTTAAAAGACAAAATGAAAACTCTTGGAATTTTGATTGGATTAGAATTATATTTAACCTATAAATTAATTAGAGAAAAACTATTATAACAATATTGAGCATTCCAATTTTAAACATGTCTTCATGCACTTGGGATTTCTTTAATTTCCTTATGTAACATTTTGTATTTTTCTGTGTATAGATTTCACATATCTTTTGCTAAATGTATTACTAAATATTTTATGTTTGATCCTAATGTAAGCGGTAATATAAAAATTTTTCTTTTCAAATGGTTTATTGCTAGTATATAAAAATACAAGTGATTTATTGACCTTTATCTGCTGCCAGATTGATAAATTCACTTAATAATTCTAGTTATTTTTAAAGTATATTTCTTAGCCTTTTCTACTTAAATAATCTTTCCACCTACAATTTCTTCAATACACAACTTACTAACTTGAAACAACAAAAAATAGAAAATCGGAAGAGCCCCTATATCTGTTAGAGAAATTGAATTTATAGTAATGGTAATTTTAAGAATTTCCCCACAAAGAATTCAGGTCCAGATGGTTTCATTAGTGAATTCTATTAAACTTTTAGGTATAAATCATATCAGCCTTACACAAACTTTTTTAGAAAATGAAGGAATCTCATCCCAACTCATTTTTGTGAGGCCAACCTAACCATGATACCAAAATTAGACAAAAACATCACAAAAAAAGAAATTACAGAACTATATCAGTCATTAACATAAATGTGAAAGTCCTTAACAAAGGACTGCTCCCTTCACTGCAATTATAGGCAGTTTTTTTTTTTCTCTCACTAATATTTGTTATATCAGCTGCAGTTTCCAGTATAAGGTTGAAATGAAAATGGGGAAGATAAGCATCCTATCATTTTTTCCTGATTTTGGAAAGAAAGCATTTAGTCTTTTACAATTTTAAGTGCAGTGCAAAGTTAAAAGGTGGAGCTCCATGTTAAAAATTATTACGAATTTCAAGATAACAACAGCGGACCATTAAACCAAGTGCAGGGCTTTTCTAAGTGAAGGGAGTTGTGTGACTGCACAGGTCACAGGCCCGTGATGCTGGCCTTGGTCATAATGCCAGGTGTGGGCCTTTCATTAATGCCCTTTATCAGATTAAGGATAGTTTGCTGAAAATGTTTATTTTGAATTCTTTTTGAATTTTGACAATTGCTTTTTCTGCACCTTCTGATATAATCAAATGATTTTTTTTACATTTTCCAGTTAATTTGCTAGATTAAACTGATTTTCAATTTTTGAAGTAATTTTGGATTCCTATTACAACCTCCTGTGATCATAATACATTTTTTTATTTATTACTGAATTCGATTTGCTACTATTTTGTTAAGGACTTTCACATTTATGTTAATGACTGATATAGTTCTGTAATTTCTTTTTTTGTGATGTTTTTGTCTAATTTTGGTATTATGGTTAGGGTGGCCTCACAAAAATGAGTTGGGATGAGTTTCCTTCATTTTCTAAAATAGTTTGTGTAAGGCTGATATGATTTATACGTAAAGGTTTAATAGAATTCAATAACGAAACCATCTGGACCTGAATTCTTTGTGGGAACTTCTTAAAATTACCATTACTATAAATTCAATTTCTCTAACAGATATAGGGGCTCTTCCGATTTTCTATTTTTTGTTGTTTCAAGTTAGTAAGTTGTATATTGAAGAAATTTAAACTATGCAGTAAAAAGCAGCCTCTCATGTAGAAGAGCCTTGGCATTCCACCTCCATAATTCTAAGGAGATCTCTTGTTTGTTTATTAGCGCAGATTTCAAACTTCCACTCAGCGAAGAAGCTCATATTAGAAGTTGAATTAGCTGGTAATTTGGTTACAGCTTCTGTGACTCAATTCACTTTGGACTTCAAATGTTTTGAAAGTGAGTTCAGGGCTTCAAGCCTCTCTCCAGATGGGCCCTGAGACCAGACAACTGTTTGCTCTGCCAAATTCCTCTGTAACACTATTACTTAGCAGAAAAAATTATCTTTGCCATTTAGGATCCTCCAGTTTCAAATCTGACAAGCCAGCCCACAGCTTTCTCAAGCATTTGGCTCTTTTCCCCTCATCCAAGCACATTATCCTTATCTGATGGGTTTATGTTTTTTTCTGCACCTACCCCTAACCTCACCAATTATCTGTAGGTACAAAAATGTCCCCAGTCCTTAGCTCCAGAGAAGGACTTATCCCTCTTTTGTTATTTCAGTTTTCTTTGAGTCTGCAGCTTGTCACTAGCTTTATAACAAAGAATGACTTCTTTTGGCTTGACTGTTGGCTTATTATTGTGGCAGCAGGAGTGACAATCTTTCAAGTCCTTCTGCATCCTAACCAGGAGGGAAACTTCCTCCCATCAGAGCATTCATTTCTCCTTTCATTGTGATGATGTTTCTGTAGCAATCAACTTTTTAAGAAAAGTTTGGATGGATCATACTGTAGAAGCAATTCTGGCAGATCTGTAAGAAGGATATTAAAAAACAATGGAAGATTTTTTGTTGTTGTTTAACTGATGATATAAACAAATTTCAATCATGACTGAGACATATCTAAGATAAATAAGAGTTACTTCATATTATTTCCATATCATTACCTGTTAAGTGATTTCAGAAATCTTCCTTATTGGAAAATCACTAAATATAAGTGAAAAGACTACACTTAAATTTACAGAAAATTATTAAAATGTTCTACTCAATATTATATTTGTCATGCTATTATGTTTATCTATTATGTTAATACTTTGACATCAATATACTTGTACATCAGAAATCATTTTAGCATCATTTTAAGAATGACTCTATATCCCATATGTTGTAATAAAATACATATCATTAACTTTTAATACATAATTATGGTAGCTACTGATTCTAACTCTTTACAATGTTGTACAAGTTTAAATTCTCACTTTCCAATTTTTATTCTGTATTTTTCTTCCATTATTATAATAGTAGTAAGATATTTAATTATATACATTACCACTTTATTTAATAAGATGGTTTATGTGATGACGAAAGTAGAGTTTTCTGTTTCCAATTCTTCACTGGATTGCATAATTCTTCACAACATAATGTCTTTATTTTATATCTGCAATGAGATTTTTGTCTTTAACCATCTTTCCACTTGCTTTTTTTTTTTCTCTTTTACACATACACACAAGCATATATATGTTTTATAAACTCACAGAGGCTGGAATAATTAGATTTCCTGGGCTGCTGCAAAACTAAACATTTCATAAAATGTTAGTGGCAAGATTACCTCAAAACACTTTATTTTACTTATAATTTCACCTTACAACTTTTCCATAAATTTCTCTATAAATCATGTGAGTTCTGCAATTTTCTAGCATTTTCTGTTTTTCCTCCATTGTTTAAAACTGCCAACTACACTGCTTCTCAAAATGTAGTGAGTAGAGGAGATAATCCCATGTACGAATAAAAATATATCTGGGTTGTCAGCCCTCCCAATGACCAGGTAGACCTAAGGAAGTTTTTGTTTTTTTGTTTTGTTTTGTTTTTAAGACAGGGTCTCATTGCCCAGGCTGGAGTGTCCTGGTCTGATCATAGCTTACTGCAACCTTAGACTCCCGGGCTCAAGTGATCTTCCCATGATAGCCTCCCCAGTAGCTAGAACAACAGGCATGTACACACTGCCATGCCCAGCAGATTTTTAAATTTCTTTTGTAAAGATAGGATCTCCCTATTTTGCCCAGGCTAGTTTCAAACTTTTGGCCTCAAGGGATCCACCCACCTCTCCCTCCCAAAGTGCTAGATTACAGGTATGAGCCACTGTTCCTGGCCCTTAGGAAGCTTTGATAAGTTTTCAAGCAGAGTGCCTCGATTGTGTAAGGGAAAAGCAAACAGATGGTCTATTTAGTTAAAGTGCCATGTGGTAAATTTCAACCGGGCCTCAGAAACATCACAACGAGGATGATGTAAATTACCATTACTGAAATAACCTTGAGCATTTTATTATGTGGGAATGCTTATGGCAATTATAATACTTACTCTATCATAACATATTTAAGTTGACACCTTGAAAAATATATTGAAGTTACCACAGACTTCTGACTTCAAAGATATCTACATCTTATAAAAATCTTGAGACATAGAAGAAGTAGGTTTTGTTTTCAAGTCCAGCAGCTGTTTTCTACTGGGATAGTTGGGGCCTATAGTTGCAGATTAGAGTAGGCTGCAGTGAGTTAAGAATAAGGGATTTAATTACACAAATAGGGTAGGGAAAAGATTTGATAATGGAGCTCTACTCTGCATATTTAAATTTTATTTACAAACTGGTATTTTTAGTTTCTTCCATGAGTGCTGGTCTTGGGGGAAACAAAGATGAATAATGTATGGTGCCTGCTTTGTGATGATATGCTAAATATGATGTACTCTCTCTCCTTCAACTCCTTTCATCTTTAAAGCAGGCTTTTAAGATAGGTATTGATAATAGGGTTTTGAATGATTTGTTGATATATAGCAATTTAACAGTCATTCAGTTTATATGCGGCATTATAAGCCTTTAAAATAACAATTAGACTCCTGAAATGGTTATTTTTATGTGTCATCTTGACTGGACCATGGGGTGCCCCGATATTTGGTTAAACATTGTCGTGGCCCGTTTGCAGGATGGGGGATGGACATATAACACAAAGAGACACACAAAGAAAGACACTGACACACATAAAGACGGTATAAGACTGCAGCGCCAAATGCCCCCGTCATTTTATTCTTATACTCAAAAAATCAAAGTCACTTCCTTATACGTGACCACCCAGGCATTGCAACAATGGCCATAGATTTTGGAACACATAGCCTAAGGACACAGATGTCCCATGACTTGGGGTCTTAATGGGTTGCTTAAGTCTACGGCCATAAGCCAGAGTTTGAGATAAGCAATGCAGCCACAAAGGGGAACTTTGTTCCCATCCCTTTCGGCCTGGCCCCCTGTGGCTGTGCCTGTCTTAGGTTGTCCCCCGCTTGAGGGATCTTACCCGTCATGGGCTAAACAGCCATCCCATGAGCTCAGGCAGTACCCATAAGGGCAAGATGTTTATCAAGTGGCCTCCAGACCCCCAGGGCTGTGGGGCTGGGCAACATTTGCTTACGTGCAGAAGATCAAACTCTTTGTTATGCCTTCAAGTAGCAACCCTGTTTGTTAGGTAAACCTAAGCCAGAATCTATGACTGTTATGCCGCTTTGGGCTGGGCACGTATTCCTTCTTCTAAGATTAATTCTTAACCTGCACAATTATGTGGCAAGTCTGCTACAAAACATTATTCTGGATGTGTCTGTGAGGG
This sequence comes from Cheirogaleus medius, assembly GCA_008086735.1. Lineage (NCBI taxonomy): Eukaryota > Metazoa > Chordata > Mammalia > Primates > Cheirogaleidae > Cheirogaleus > Cheirogaleus medius. The sequence continues at coordinate 112,935,645 of VBSM01002608.1, forward strand.
TGATTCTCAATTAGATTAACAACTGGATAAGTAATACTGAGCAAAATAAATTGCCCTCACCCATGTGAGTGCACCTCATCCAAGTAGTTAAAAGTCTGAATAGTATAAAAAGGCTAGGTAAGAGGAAATTTGCTATTTTTGCCTGACTATCTTCCACATGGGCAGTCTTCTGCCTTCAGTCTTGGACTCAGACTAGGACTTATCACCATCAACTCTCCTGCTTCTCAGGCATTTGGACATGCACTGGCTGTACATCATTGGCTTTTCTAGGTCTTCAGTTTGTTGATTGCAAATCTTGGAATTCCTCATCTCCATAACTGTGTGAACCAAGTCTTTATTATGTATCTACCTATATATCCTATTGTTCTGTTTCTCTGGAGACGTCTTACTAATAGACCCCAGAAACAACCCCAAGAAATGATTCCTTTCTTGTGAAAGGCTGAAAACTTGCTCTTCAGATAATACCCATGTCTTAATCCCTGGAATCTGTGAATGTTACTTTATATCACATAAGATATAAAGTGGGGAAATTATGCTGAATTGTCTGAGTGGGCCTTAAATGCAATCACACGCATCCTCCTAAGAGGGAGGAGGAGGGAGATTTGACAAAAAGAAGAGAAAAGACAATGTGACCACAGAGACAGAAATGTAAGTGATGTGGTTACTAGCTCAGGAGTCCTGGCAGCCACCAGCAGCTGGAAGATGTGAGGAACATGTTCCCTAGCCTTCCCTAGTTTTTTCCTTAGAGACTTCCAAGGGAACATACCTCTGCTGGCAACTTGATTTCTTCTCAGTGAAACGCATTTCAGATTTCTGGTTTCCAAAACTGTGAGAGAATAAGTTTCTGTTGCTTTAACTCATAAGACTTGTGGTAATTTGTTACAGCAGACATGAGAAGCTAATACATTACTTTTGCAGTCAATCTTGATTGCCCTTTACTTTGATTTCTCTTTTCTGTAGAGTTATTGATAAGCAGAAAGGATGAGAGAGAAGAAGAATATTACTACCATTGAGTATTCTCCTGTGACTGGTGCAGTGCTAGACATTCAGCATATATTGTCTCATTCCCACACCTTCCTGGAGTATCTTGCTAAAATGACAAAATAGTAATCATGGAAATCCATGCTTCTCTGGATCATCATGCTAATGTGATGACATTTTTTAAGTTTTTCAATGGCTATCTACAGCCTTGTGTAGGGACTGCAATCTGTTGTCCTTTGAGCAAATTTTGCCAAGGAAATTTTTGTTGACTAGCACAATGTTTAAAACTAATTTGAACTTGGAGGATTTTAAGCAAGAAATGAGCTAGCTCTCAAGGTGTTCACAGTTCCCACTATTCAATGCTGATACTACTGCCAACTTCACAGGATCTGATTTCCACTGTGGTCTATATCACCTCTTTCATGTTTTGTCCGCAATTTACCTGTCCCATAATGGTGCTTCCCTCTTGCACTGTCAACTGCATGTTTTTCTCAGTTAAATCAGAAGATGACATTTTTCACTCTTCTTTGCTATGCTTTACAGGCTTCTCCAAGAATGTGAAATGGTTTCCTTGCTCCCAATGTCAATTCATCTCAGAATTTAGTTTAAGTTCTTAATTCAAGTTCTTCCACCTGAATTATGCATCTCTTCTATATGCTCTGATACCATATATTATTCTAGCATTATTTTTAGTGTTACATATAGTATTTAGTAATTTGTTTATTATGCAGGAATAGAAAGGAAAGAAAGTTACCTGAAACAGGAATTCTAAGTTATTTGTATTCCCAACACCTTGCATAGTGCCTGGAAGTTGGAATGTATTAAAATTTGTTGAATAATTTTCATCCACATAATATACCCCTATGTGGGGTAGATACGATGATGTCTATTTTACATGTGGAAACATTTCCTGTTTGAGATATGCCAGTGCATTGAGTTCAGTACTCTCACTCGGTCTTTATTCACTGTGGTTAAATTTTTATTTTAAAGGGTTGATTATATAGTTTGTGTGGAAACACATCAAAGCAATGATCATGAAAATTCATGCCTCTCCAGATCTTCAAAGAAATTAATGCATTCCAACTTTTAAAAATCCTCTCTGGACTTTCAAGTCTCCTCAGGGTAAAATAGTGAACTAAGTCACATTTCCTCAGGAACATTAACCCAGGACCTTTGGAAATGGGGAAGTGGAAGGAGGAAAAAGTAACGATATTTTTTATAATCAATATTTAGGGGAAAAACCCAAGTATATGCATATAATTGGGGTCCTGAGGAAAGTTAGGCTGCAAGAGCAAGCAGTGGTGTGGAGTAGAAGAGATTCAAGTCTCTTAAGGGATTCCTAGAAATATAAAACAAAGAAGGGCTTAAGTCACTCAATATTTTTAGATTTGTTAGTGTGTCTGTTCTGAAGGTTATTTTGATTAAATAAAAATGAAGAACTTGGAGAATCAATGCTTTGATGTAATGCAGCCACATAGTCAATGGTTTATCCAGTTTTTATACCAGGTCTTTCTATTTGAACCTAAATTGTGTTTCTCTTTTAATGACTAAGTCGATTGCTTCTTAAATATTAATTCTATTTCCAGAGGTAAATTGAAAGTTTTAAAAGAAAAAGGCCATGTCTTTTAGTTTTTCACATAGTTTAACAATTATTGTTAATTATTCCCCAAATATCATGGCTCCTAAACATTTTACTGTGATAGCAACATTTTATAAAAATATTATTACAGTTGTCCTCATAATAAAATGTTTATAAGCTCTGCAACATTATTTATTTAGTTTAAACAATAGTCTGCCTGACTAAATTCATGGACATAAAATAAGGAATACCTGTATCTGGGCTAGAAAATAGACAGATGTACGTTTATTAGGGCAAAAATTTGAGGACGATCATTAAGCTATAAAGAAGGTACAATTAGTTAGGGGAGAATTTAGCAGTCCATGAGACCATGTATATAAAGAAAATAAAGGAATTATCTATCAGAAATGAAAAAGTAGCTTCAAACTCAGGGTGGCAGAGTTTTAGTTGGGTTGTCAGCCTCTACTTGGTTGCAGGGTATTTTCAGTCCCAACTTGCTGTAGATGCCATTTTGAGTAAACCTGAAGACTCAGAGAAGAGTATTTGTATTGCAGTGAAATTTGGACTTTCACTGCTATGATAGAAAGAAAATGTTTTGTAAAATAGTGAAGTCCCTACTGTACTGCTTGCTCTGTCAGTAGTCTCTTCCTCACACCGTAAAAGAAGTAGGTCAAGAATTCAGATCAGGAGTTGACAATTTTTTTTTTATAAAGGGCGAATAGCAATTATTTTCAGTTTTGTGGGTCATAAGCCCAATATCTATTGCAACAAATTAATTCTGTTGTTGTAGAGCCAAAGTAGCTGTAGACAATATACAAACAAATGGGTGTGGCTGGATTCCAATGAAACTTCAAACTCAAAAACAGGTGGTATGCAGTTTGGGCCTGCCTAGGCTGTACTCTGGCAATTTAGAGGAATAAAACCACAGAAAATATAAATTTTTCTTCTTTCCTTTATCTGAGACTAAATGTTTTGAACATTTAGTTTTGAATATTCCTAAACTAAAATTATCTTGAATCCAAATCTTGGAAAAGAATATTTCTTTAAAATGAGTAAATAGCAAAATAAACAAAAACCTGCTATCTGCAAATGTAGATATTAAATAGAAAAAGATAACTCCAAGAAATAAAAGCAAATATATATCATCCAGAAGTGATGTGTGCACTCCCTTATGGCCACCAGTTCCAGGTCACACAAGAAGCTAGCCCAGTTTCACCCAAAGCCAGTAGTGACTATTGTCTGGCTATCTCTGATGTTTACTCAAAGCCTAAGGGCTCTTTAGTTAGTAAGTGGTGAATCCTGCCCAGGACTAAGTCCTTCCTTTTAGGGCAGCATGTTTCCTTCTGGCCCAGAGTGGCTCCAGAGATGCCTTCCAGGAAATAAGGCCTAAACTCAGGGTCTTCAGGAGTCTGCTTGGTATTTTATTTTACTGTGGCTGAGATGGTACCCAACTTGCAAAACAAAGTCCTCTGAACTTTCCCTTTCCTTTCCCCAAGTGGAAGAAGACTCCCTGAGCTGCATGACCTATAGTTGGGGGTATGGTGATACAGGCAGTGACTCAGATGCCACTGTTGTTGCCTCACTGAGTTGCATGCATCTCAAGTCTACTGGCTCTGAGCCAACACCACCACAGAAATTGCCCATGGACTTTAGCCTCGGTGGCCTAACTGCCTTATGAATTTTTTCTAGGACCCAGGCTGCTTTTCTTCAGCTGATAGTGGGGCTGCCTAGAACTCCAGGTAGAGTATCTCCTAGACTTCCAGGTAGAGTATTTCCCTCTGTTCAGACTGATCTAAATGCTCCCTCCAAGGGCATGGCAGAATTCTGCCATGTGTTGTGTTTCCCTGTGCCAGGGAAGCCCTGGGATTCAATGCAAAGTCCCAAAGTTACCTTACTCTCTCTTCCCTGGGCATGCAGATTCTCTCTCCACTTGGTCTGCTGGTGCAGAACTTCTGGGGGATTGGGGAGGGGTGGTGTAGGCAATGAAAGATTATCTTTTCTGCTCTCGTCAATGCCTCTTTCCTTGATATAATGTTAAGACCAGGTGGTATGATTTCTCACTTGATTTTATTTTCTTCTGAAGGTGCTTGCTTATGTAGATAGTTGTTGAGTTTGGTGTTCATGCAGAGGCATGATTACTGGAGGCTTTTGTCTGGCCATTTTACTCCACCCCCTTCTGGTGAAATAAAAGGACAGGACATTTTCTAATAACAAAATGTATTACTTACAGTGAAACATGGCAATTATGATTTTATGTTCTCTGTGATATAAAATGATAACATCCATTAAAAATGGCAAAAACAAAAGAGAAAGAGAGAAGTGCAGTTATAGTAAAACAATTAATATAAATCTTTCATAAAGAAAAAATCAATTGGAAAACTTGAAGAATTCTATAGACAACTTACAATTAATGAAGTACACTTCATTGCCATATCTCACAACTGTATGTGGTAGCTGTTAAAGGCTCCCAAAGACTTGTCCAAAGCCTATTTACCAGAATTTGTCAATGTTACCTTATTTGAGGGAAGGGTCTTTGTGTATATGCTTGTTAAGGACCTTGAGATGAGGAGATCATCATGGATTATCTGGGTGAACCCTAAATGCCATTGCAAGCATACTTAGAGAAATAGAGGGAAATTAGGGTTAGGGTTAGGGTTAGGGTTAGGGTTACAATGGAGATGACTATGCAAGGTTGGAGGAAGATTAGAGTGATGCAGCCACAAACCAAAGAACATAAGGAACACTAGCAACCATCAGAACTTAGAAGTGGTAAGTGAAGGATTCTTCCTCAGCCCCCTGAAGGGAGTGCAGCTTTGCAACATCTTGATTTTTGAACTCCTGGGCTCCAGAACTGTAAGAAGATGTACTTTGGGTGTCTTATATCATCAAGTTTGTAGTACATTGTTACACAGGCCATAGAAAACTTTATATACTATATAGTAAAATAGAGAATACAAGGTCTTACTCTGGTCTGAAGAACATTTACATAACATGACTATTATATCTCCCTGAATCTAAAATTTCATCATTTGCAGGAAATATCAACCATTAAAACAGAAAATATATTGCCACCTACAATGGTAGTACATCCTCGATTGATAGACACATCCTTATTTTAGATACGTTAAAGTGCTAAAAACTTAAGTCTCAGAAAATGTAGATTAAATGTTCTAGGGCAGCAGTCCCCAGTCTTTTTGGCACCAGGGACCAGCTTCACGGAAGACAATTTTTCCATGGACTGGGGTTGAGGGGGATGGTTCTGGGATGATTCAAGCGCATCACACTTATTGTACAGTCAAACATCTCTGCTAATGATAATCTGTATTTGTAGTCACTCCTCAGCACTAGCATCACCACCTCAGCTCCATCTCAGATTATCAGGCATTAGGTTATCATAAGGAGAGTGCAACCTAGATCCCTTGTATGCACAGTTTACAGTAAGTTTCACACTTGTATGTGAATATAATGTCTTTGCTGATCTGAGAGAAGGTAGAGATTGTGCTGTAATTCGAGCAATGGGTAGAGGCTGTGAATACAGATGAAGCTTCACTCACTAGTCCACCACTCACCTCCTGCTGTGTGGCTGGTTCCTAACAGGCCATGGACCAGTATTGGTCTGCAGCCCAGGGATTGGGGACTGCAGTTCTAGGGTAATAATTATAATATTATATATTAAAATAGCATATGATATACAAATATATATTATAATTGTATATTTACCTTTAAAGCCAATTTGATAAATTTAAAAATAGAAATACTAGAGACACATTCTCAGAGAACCATGTAATTAATTAAGAAATTAATAAAATATCAAAGTGACCATTTTACCTGGTCATTTAAAATATTTTTAAAACTTTTCTCTAAAACAATTTTCAGGTCAGAAAAGTTGAAATGAAGCAAAATGAATACACTTTATATTTGTAACTAAGGAAGATGGATAAACCTATGATTGACAGAATATTTATAACCTAAGAAACTCATCTTAATAAAATGAGAAAATAAAGACAACTTGAAAAGCTACTTGACTAGATATTTCGAAAGCACAGTAGCATAAATTGAAGATAAGGATTAAAGCTACAGGGCAGAAATAAATAAATTATAAAAAAGTAAAAACAATATTAAAAAACCTGATTATGAAATAATGGATAGATTAATATACATCACTAACTAATGTAATCATGAAAAATAGGTATAGAAACATGTAAATTAGCAAAATAAGAATTGTACACAAAATAAAGGGTAGTTTACCCAACTATATGCAAAATGGTCTGAAAATCTAGATAGACTGGAGGACTTTTTAAAAAATCCCTAGAGATAGAAAATTTAAGCAAATGTATTTTCACACAAGAAATAAGGCTGTGAAAGAGCTACCATTGTCATCCCTGTAAAAATAAATAAATAAATTTTAGATGATTTAATATAACATAGTTAATTTCCAGGCTATTTTACACTTGCCTAAAGTATAGAAAATGAACAAAAAATTTTATCAAGTATTTATTGTCATGATACCTCAACCTTATGTGGATTCCAAAACAAAAAGAACTACAGTCCAATATCTAATGAATGCTGATGTAAGAATCCTAACTAAAATGCTAGCAATTTTAGTACATTAGTGCAATTTAGTTCAATTTAGGATACATTAGAAGAAGAATCTACTATGACCGTATTTTTTGTGTCAATAATCCAAAAATGTTTTAAAGTTAGGAAATTTAATTTACCATACTAATACATTACAAAAATGATTGTTTTATTGGAATCTGAAAATGTTTCTGATAAACTGTAACAGTTATTCTCAAAAGAATCCATAAAAATGAATAAATCTTAATTTATTCTTTTTTTTTTTTGAGGACTTCAGGGAGTCTTTATTAGACTGTGTGCACCTGAGGCCTCCTCCCTGGGCATCACTGGCTATTGAGGACCATGTGACATTATAGGAAGGAAGCCACAGACTGGCCTTCTTGCTGCTTTTGAAACTTGAAATGGAAAGGTAAAGTCTTCCTGTGTGTGTTATCATAACTTTTTTCTTTTTAATTTATTAGAGTTTTAATAGCTCAAGGGAAGAGGTTTCATAATATATACATATATATGTCCACATAATGTCATAAACCAGTTTTATTGTTAATAAAATGTTTGTGGCAAAATACTGGAAACATTCTCACTAAAGTAAAATTTTAAAAAAAGGATGCAGAAAAAAATAATTATTGTTTAGCCTTGTATCGGAGGTACTAGTCTGCACATTTTGGAAATAAAAAATGTGTATTAAAAATAAATGTTGATATGAAGCAATTACTAATTGTCCTTACTATGTATATATGCTCCAAATATCCAAGAAAAACAATTGTGCAATTACTTCAACTCAGAAGAAAATTATATTAGTTAATGAAGAGCAAACATTATTCCACATAAGTCACAGCTTTTATATATGTGTATATATGTGTATATGGTTCCACATATGTGTATCTGTGTATATGTTCCATTGATCCACATGTCTATTTTATGCCAATTCCACACTGTCTTATTTACTGCAATGTATGTCAGGTATTATAAATTCTCCACTTTTTTTCTACTGAAAATAGGTGTGGCTATTCAATGTTCTTTTTATTTCCATATAAATTTTATTCAATCTATAGATCAATTTGAAAAGAACTAGCAATTTACTTCTAGGCTGTCCAATCTATAAATAATTTATTCACATTTTTCTTTTTTTATCGGTGTTTTATGGTTTTTAACATACGTATTTCCTTTGTATGTCTTTTGTTAGATGTATAGGTAAGTTTTCACATTTTTGATGCTATAATAAGTGGCATCTTTCAAATTTCAGTTTTCTAATTTTTAAATTATTAATGTATAGAAAATGCAATGAATTTCTTACATACTGACTATATATCTTGGGACCTCAGTAAATTCGTTTATTAATCCCAGTAGCTGCCTTTGGAATTTACTTTGTAGGCAAAGAGTAATCAACAGATAGAGATAATTTTTAATTCTTCTTTTATTATCCATATATCTTTCATTTATTTTTTAATCTTGCTTTAACACATGGTACATTTACTAGTATGATATTGAATAGAAATTGTGAGAGCATATATCTAATCATAGGAGTAAGTAATTCAGTCTTTCACCATTAAATGTTAAGTGTGAGTTTTTGTTAGAGTATTTGTATCAAAATGTGGATGTTCTTTTCTATTCCTATGTTGGTGAGAATTTTAATCATGGGTGGATGGGATACTTTGCCAAATGCTTTTTCTGTATCTATTGAGAGGGTTATATGATTTTTTAAATTTGTAATTCCATCAGTATGCTTGAAATTGCTGGAAATGTGGTGATTTGCTTTGATTGATAGTAAGATGTTGAACAAACCTCATGTTCCTCAGATAAATTCCATATGGTCTTCAAGTATTTTGTTGTTTGTATATTGCTAAATTCAATTTGCTAATATTTTATTATGGATTTCTGAACATATATTTCTTTAAGGTCCCTATAAGTTTTCTTCTCTTGTAAACTCTTTGAATGTATTTGTATTAGGGCAATACTGATTTCATAAAATAAATTGGAAAGTGTTTCCTTCTTTCTCAGCTTTCTAAAAGTGTATGGAATTGATATTATTTCTTCCTTAAATATTTGATAGAATTTATCAGTGAAGCTATTTGAGCTCAGAGGTTTTAAACCATGAAATAAATATTTTTAATAGATATAGTGCTATTTATTTATTTTTTGATCTTTCTTCATTGCATGGTACATTTACCAATATCATATTGAATAGAAATTGTGGGAGTATATATCTAATGATAGGAGGAAGTAATTCAATTTTTCACTGTTAAATGTGCTATACAAGTTATCTAATTTTCAGGAAGTGCACTATGGTAGTTTATATTTTTTAAGGAATTTGTTTATTTCATCTATGGTGTCAAAATTTATTGGCAAAATTACCTTAAAAATTTTTTCCATTATTTCTCCTTAATGCCTTTAAGATCTATAGAAATTTCTTCTCTCATCACTGGTAATTGGTAATTAGGATTTTACATACTTTTTATGTCAATCTTCATAGAGATTTATTATTACAATTGCTCCCTTATTATGATTAAAGAAGCAGCTTTCAGATTCATTAATGTGTTTTAACTGCTTTTTTTCTTCTTATAATCTTAGTGATTTCTGCTTTTTCATTTATTGCTTTCTTTATTCTGACTGCATTGAATTTAATTTGTCTTTTTTTCCTTTTTTTTTTTTAGGGGGGAATTTTAGATTTTTTTAATTTCTAATTTTTCTTTTTGCCATATAACATGTAATATAATACATTCTTCTTTGAGTTCTATTTTCTGTTTCAAAATTATGATATGTTGTTTTTATTAAATTCAAAATATGTTTAATTTTCCTTATGATTGTGTGTGTGAAGAGGCAGACACACACACACATACACATGTAGACACACACAGACATAGGGAGAGAAATGAGAAAGACTTTGAGTACTGCATGCATCACCAGTTTTAGGAACTACTTCAGGTGCTATGGCATCTGCTTCACATTCATCATGCATTTAATTTTCTCAACAAATCTATGATATAGATACAATTAATACCCATGTTACATAAATGAGAAAAGTTAGGCTATTGAGATATAGTAGTTCTCCCAATGTCTCATAACTAGTGACTGATAAATAAGAACATTGAATGTAAATCTGAATCCAAAGCTAATTCTTTCAACCACTACAGAATGGAGCCCACTATCCCCCTTTAAAATTCAAATTCAGTATTTTCACTAGCTTATGTCTATTTGTGTATCTTTACTCAATACTCCTATCCTGTCATTGGTAGATCCTTTCAATAAGAAAATTTAAATATTATCTTATCTCAAGAAAAATATCCTTCCATTACATTTTAATTCTCTGTATAACTTCTAGAAATCATCATAATGATATTTTTATTTTATAAATTAACTCCTCTGTCATTATTTAAACCACTATTTCTATTTCTTGTTATTATTGAACTAACTTTGGGTAGAAATCCTCAAGTTGTTTTCTAACTAACTGATTGTGTTTCAGATGTATTCATTTTTATTTTGGATTTTTTTTTAATAAAGAAAGAGGTGAGCTCTTATATATGCTTTAGAATATTAATTAAGTCTTCACTTAAAGTCATTGATAGGATTTTGGAGACTGTGAATTTAAGTGAAACAATATGTCCTCAAATAACGTCGTTTTCTTATAACTTGGATGAAAAAAATGGTTGATTTCTTTGTATTCATTTTGCTTAAAGTCACAGTCTCCAAGAACCTATTGATAGCATTACATGACTATTTCCTGTAATAACTGGTAAATTGGGAGCAGATATTATTTTAGCAACAGGCTAATGTAAAGAAGATCATGAGAAAAATGTTTAGAAAGCAAATAATATAAGTAGATTATTTAATTTCCATTGAAAATTCAAAAGATGGCCACAGTGGGCACATGGCGATATGAAAGGGTGTTAAATGAACCAAATTGGCTGCAATGGGAGGGCATTTACTTGGATCTAGTGTCCTGGACTTGGTCTTCAATTTTAAAAGCTGATTTTAAAAATTGCTGTCAGGCTATCTTTCCTCAATATTTTCTGTTCCTCTTAATTGTTCCCTAATATTTTCTTCCTTGCCAAAACATACTCTTATTTCATCAATATATCCTCCTCCTCTAAATCATGGAGAAAATTCTCTTTGTATTCTGCAATGACTTTGTCTCACTCTTACAATCTTGTTCTAACTTCAAAAGTTTTCTTAAAGCTCAGTCTATGATCAGCTGTCCTCTTAAAATGAGTAAAAGACAATAAATATTTGCACATCATTTTTTTTTCCTTAAAATATTTTCCTACTGCTTTTCAAAGAAGAAAAGTAATTCTGATTCTTTTGGTAAAGAATGTGGAGTGAATAAAAGATAACTTTTTACTATTCAGAAAGACATGACCACATACAATGTTTTGAATTCTAATATCAGTTGAATTCTCTTTTTCTCATCAAGAAAACCTATGTGTATAGAATCTCTCTAAGGTGAAAGTACGCTCTGTCCCCATTCTTCTGCGGTAATTTAAGACAGAAGTTAAGATATGTGCTCTATGGAAAGCTGAAATGACTTGGTAAAGTAAAATTATCAACTATCTTTTTAAAATTTTTTCTTTCTTTCTTTTTATTTTTTTTATTTCAGCATATTACGGGGGTACAAATGTTTAGGTTACATATATTGCCTTTGCCTCACCCAAGAAAGAGCTTCAAGTGTGTCCATCCCCTAGACAGTGTGCAATGCACCTACTAGTTGTGAATATACCCATCACCTCCTTCCCCCTCCCACCTGCCCTACACCCAATGAATGTTATTACTATATGTGCACATAAGTGTTCATCATTTAATACCAATTTGATGGTGAGTACATGTGGTGCTTGTTTTTCCATTCTTGTATTAATTCACTTAGTAGAATGGGCTCTAGCTCTATCCAGGATAATACAAGAGATGCTAGATCACCACTGATTTTTGTGGCTGAGTGGAACTCCATGGTATACATATACCACGTTTTATTAATCCACTCATGTATTGATGGGCACTTGGGTTGTTTCCACATCTTTGCTATTGTGAATTTTGCTGATATAAACATTCAAATGCAGATGTCCTTTTTATAAAATGTCTTTTTTTCCTGTAGGTAGATGCCCAGTATTGGGATTGCTAGATCAAATGGTAGTTCTACTTGTAGCTCTTTGAGGTATCTCCATATTACTTTCCACAGAGGTTGGACTAGTTTGCAGTCTCACCAGCAGTGTATAAGTGTTCCTATCTCTCCACATTCTTGCCAATATTTATTATTTTGGGAATTTTTGATAAAAGCCATTCTCACTGGAGTCAAGTGATATCTCATTGTGGTTTTGATTTGCATTTCCCTGATGATTAGAGATGTTGAACATTTTTTCCTATGTTTGTTGGTCATTAGTCTGTCTTCTTTTGACAAGTTTCTGTTCATGTCCTTTGCCCAATTTTTAATGGGGTTGTGTGATTTTTTCTTGCTGATTTTCCTGAGTTCTGTATAGATTCTAGTTAACAGCTCTTTTATTGTATGTGTAGCTTGCAAATATTTTCTCCCATTCTATAGGTTGTCTCTTTATTCTCATGATAGTTTCCTTGGCTGTGTAGATGCTTTTTAATTTGATCAGGTCCTATTCATTTATTTTTGTTGTTGCTGTGATTTCCTTTGAGGTCTTCTTCATAAATTCTTTGCCAAGGCCAATGTCTGTGAGAGTTTTTCCAACATTTTCTTCTAGAATTCTTATGGTTTCATGTCTTAGGTTTAAGTCTGTTATCCACTGTGAATTGATTTTTGTGAGAAGTGACAGATGAGGATCCTGTTTCACTCCATGTGGCTATCCAATTTTCCCAGCACCATTTATTAACTAAGGATTCTTTTACCCAGAGTATGTTTTTGTATTTTTTATTAAAGATTAGACGGCTACATGAGGATAGCTCTATATCTGGGTTCTCAGTTCTGTTCCATTGGCCTATGTCTCCATTCTTATGCCAGTAACATGATGTTTTAGTTACTATAGACTCACCTATCTTATTTGTATTTCTTCGGCTTTCCCAAAACTCACTTGGATCTCTTCTTTAAGAAATGACAGAATACCTTATTGAAGAGACTTTTTACTTTTCTGAAATTAGGATATTTTCCCCCATGTTCTTACCCAACTAAATTCTAGGTTCTTTATAGAATATACTTATTAACATTTTTTTTGCATTAATATTCTCATCCATTACTCCTGTCTCATCTTGGAAACATAAGTTATTTTAAAATAAGTTTGATCATTACTGAAATGTTTTTATTAATATTTTGCAGCATGACTTTTTTGTTTTAGAAATTATTAATATAACTTTGTTTCAGAGATGATATCTGTTACTGATTTTTTTCTTTATTCTGATATCAACAAACCAGATGCTATAGCCCTAAGCATTAGGAATGGAAATCCATAAATTAAAATATTATTAATATGAAATAGTATTTAGTAATAGTCATCATCATAATCATTTTGCATAGGAAACTTATATCTTTGCCATTCCTTATAATAGCCTTTCAAAGCATTTTATATCCACTTCATATAGATTATATAGGTATAAATTACATATCATAAATATTTTCCTATAGTCAGTGTTTACAGAGTATAGTATTAAGCCCTCCTTAAATTTGAAGATAATTTTGATGCACTGACCATAAAAGGAATAAGCCTTTTTATAGTTTAACTGTATCTTATATTTGTTCCATATCAAGGTATTCATCTTGATATCTCTATTCATATTGAGTGAATTATGGGATATGAGCTAAGTCTGCAAGAATTCCCAGAAGGATCCTTTGTCTGCACACAGCCTTTCTTTGTTCCTTGAAGCTACTGAATCATATTTTCATATATTTCTCCTCCTCTTCCTTCTTTACTTCTTTGTCCTGGACTTTATATGTTATTTGCAATGGGAAACTTTAAAAAATTGTTATTTTAAACTTATAGCCAGAAAGATATCAGCCTCATTTTATTTGATGTGACTGGATTTGTCCTTGGGTTTTCTAATGCTATTAATTTTTCAGTAGAGAAAAGAGATTCAGAATAGATCTTCATTTGTCTGATGGCTCACCCTGACCTCTCAAGTTAATGGCTATAATGGAGGTTTATCATGATCATGATCATCTCCTCTTTGACTTCCTACCAAGAGGAAACACCATGTCACAATTGGAGGCTGGGGTCATTTTAATGTCTTCTTCCATTTGGCCTCATTGATTCTGAAACTTCTTAAAGTGGATTTTGTACATGGACACAGGCTTTAAGTTTTTAAACATAGTCAGAGAGTTTATCCATTTTAATATTTTCCTTTGTCTCTATCATTCAGAGTTTGGGAAGAGAGGATTTAAATGCTTGCCTTCAAGTTGTCATTTTTCCTAGAAGTATAATTTCTCTTGTTTAAATGTCTCATCATCAGATAAAAACTTCTACTGTTGGTCTGTGCCATGTTAATACAGTGACAGTCCCAGGAGCTATTGAGGTTTATAGGACTATTTTATCTTACTGTAAATTATCTCAGAGCACTGGGCTTTTCCTTGCTTCCAGCATGTCACTTCTCAGTGTTCACTGTGTCTCCAGATAACTGTCAATCTCCTGCTACTATTTTCCTGATTTTAATATGCTGAGGGATTAGAGAACAGATATTAAATTTGTCTTTCTTAAAATAAGTTTCACAAAGACTTTCAGAGTACAGAATATTTTATTTAACACAAACTTGCTATGTCTATTTCTTGTGGTTTTAAAATATTATATATTTTTGCTTGTTTTTTTTTCAGGCTGTTATCACATGAGGTTTTGACCAAGAATTAAGTCCGAATGTGGAGAGACCCTTAAGACCTCCTATAGACTTATTCTATAGGCCTTAATTAAAGTCCAGAGTGAGCAACTAATAAGGCTATCTGTAACAAGTACTAAAATAAAAGCAGCAGAAATACTAAGGAAGTTGACATTAATGTGTCCAACATGAATGTTCAAACCATAAGTAATCAGTGAAGGATCTTTTAGACATAAATAGTTTCGTTGGATTTAACTAACCAATCTTATAATTCTTTATTATGTACTGTCAGCATGCCACATTATGCTAGATAATGGGGACACAAAGATAAATAAAATATATTTGTGTTTTGTGAACAGCTCAACCTCTAGTGGACAACTAGCAATTAGATGCAGTGCAATGGAAAGATCTGTAAATGGCTTATGGGAACACAGACAAGGAAGCAATTAAATCCTGAGGAGGACAGGGTAACATTTGTTTTTGAACATGAATGTCTAGAATTTCAATGGGTTGACAAGAAAAGAAGAGATTCAGAAGGCCAATTCAGAGCTGATGGAAGGCAGAGATTTATGAGCTGCGTGAAGAAAACAGCTGTGTAAGGGACTGGACACATGGATTGGAATCTGTAGTGTCTTTTCAAGTGTTTTTTAAAGAAATATAAATTTGTTTTAGGAATGAGAACTGAAAGGATATTGAAGGTGAATTATGTTAGTAAAGTAATATGGAAAGAGTTCATAACTTTCTAGATGGGAAAAGTAGTTCATAAATGTATCAAAAATTTGCATATTGTTATATAGTTATTGTATTGTTATGCAAAAGAGTGCTCTTTGAGCAAGGCAGGCTCAACATCATCCTTGGGTTGATCCAAGAACTATCCTCAGAGTTAAATTCTTTAAATCTGACTTATTAGCACATTTCATTCAGATTCATCCCTGAGCACCAGACCCACAGCACCAGGACAGATGCTAGAAGGTCTATGTATTAATGTACAGTGTGAATAGTCTCTGCCTCGAAACTTAACATGTTTGAAGTTTTGCTTTAGCCTTCTTCAAGTCCTATCCCTTTAAAAACTTCAACTGTTTTCAATATGTGAAGGGATTCCAATATGTATTTTACCATGTACCTCTCTACCACATTTTATATCTGTAATTTCAACTAAACACCTAACCTGAATTTCCATGGGCATTTTTAATTTTTTTTAATTTCAGCTTTTAATGGGGGTACAAATGTTTAGATAACATATATTGCCTTTGCCCCACCCGAGTCAGAGCTTCAAGCATTTAAATTGGATGGATCTAACACTTAATTCATCCATCACCTTCTCCAAATCTGCTCCTCCTCATTTGTTCCTTATTGCTAAAGTACACTGTTCTGTAAAATAGAAATAGTAGTGCATACCTCCCAGATTGCTGGGAAAATATTTGCTTCTGCTTTGTTTGTTTTCTTGAAATAAATATTTATTTTCCCTCCCATTTTCCACTGGTGCATATCTTTTTATCCTTCAAGATCATTATGTAAAACTGGTTTTAATGCACTGAGAAGTTAACTAATAAAACATATGTGACATGAATACTTTCCATTTTCACAGAATATGATAGATTAATGATCCATTAGTGCAAACTACATTCAGAAAACTGAATGGCTACCATTAAAAGTTCAAGTATTTAATATACTGCCTTCCATATTTTCCTTCCTTGAAGTAGCATTTACTCAGGAATCTCTTTTGATTATTGGCTGTAACAAGACTCATTTATAAGATATTTTTCAATAGATGGGGGAATACAATGTAAAAACCAAGAGAATTATTAATAATATGCCTAATTAAGAACACCTATAGAAAATACCATGATGAATGAGATTATTTGAAGATGAATTATGATATCATTTTGACATTTAATATATTAGAAGGTGGTGACTTTTAATTATAAGACAATTATGTATATATTTTAGAAAATCTTAAAAATACAGAAAAATTTTAAAATATTAAATTAAAATATATTACATCTAGTTCAAATTGCCCAGAAATATTTACTAATTTGTTATATGTCCTTTTATAACTATTACCAAAAACAATTATATTGCCATTTATAACTTATCATTTTAATATTATCACATACAAGGGAATTTTTAATTTCATTAAATTTTCTTCTGTAACATATTTTAATGACTACATAGCTACTTATCCCACTGAGATAGCTTGGCATATTTAAACAATTTTTAATATTTTTTAAAAATTGTAATTTCTAGGTTTTTACTATTGTGAGTATCACTGTAATGAGGGGCATTCAATTTTAGTTCAATTTTTGTGAATATTTTATATTATCTATGATAAATTATTAAAATTAGAATTATTCACTTAAATGATATGCATATTTTATTGGTTTCTATAGCTACTGTAACAAATAACTATAAAATTTAGTGGCTTAGAGTAGTGTAAATTTATTGTCTTATTCTTTAGGAAATCAGAAGTGAAATGAGTCTCACTGAGCTAAAATGAAAGTGTCAGGAGGGCTGCATTATGGTCTAGAGCCTCTACAGGAGAATCTGTTTAATTGCCTTTTCCAGCTTCTAGAGAATGCTCACAATTCTTGGCTTTTGGCCCCCTTCAATCTGTAAAGCCAACAACCGTTGACCACAATGCCATCTCTCGGGTTCTGACATTTCTGCCTTCCTCTTCTCATTTAAGAATCCTTACGATAACATTGGACCCACCTGAATAATCCAGAATATTGTTCATATTTTAACATCAGCTTATTAGTGACCTTAATTTCAACTGCAATCTGAACTTCTTCTTGTTATATAATGTAGCACGTAAACAGGTTCCAAGGATTAGGACATGGGCATTTGTGGGGCACCCATTATACTACTTACCACACATTTAAAATAATTTTTGATGGACATATTCAAATTGGCCTCAAGAAATTTTATACTCCTCATTGGAATGCAATTATAAGAATTTCAACAATTTTGTCTACATTAGTTCTTAACTCTTTCTTTTTAATAACAGAGTTATTGAGATATAATTCATATATCGTAAAGTTCACCTTTTAAAGTATGCAGTTCAGTTTTTTGTTTTAGTATTTCATTTTTCTTTTCTTCTTTTTTGTTTTAGTATTGCATAATGTTGTACAACCACCACTTATTTTTGGTTCCATAACATTTCCATCACCCCCTCAAGGAAACTTCATATCCATTAGCAATCATTCTCCACTTTTTTCCTTACCCTAGACCCTGGCAATCATTAATCTACTCTCTGTTTGTATAAATTTTTCTTTTCTAGACATTTCATATTAATGGAATTATAAAATATGTATGACCTTTTGTGCCTACTTTCTTTTATTAAGCATGATGTTTTAAGGGCCATTCATGTTGTAACATATATCAGTACGCCATTCTTTTTATTACTTAATAATATTCCATTATATGAACGTACCTCATTTTGCTTATACATTTATTCGTTGATAGACATTTGCATTATTTTCACATTTTGGTTATTATCAACAATCCTGCCATGTTCACTTTTGTCTTTTAATCATTGCAATTTTGACAAGTGAAAAATTCCATAGTTGATTTAATTTGTCTGAATTAATGTGTGTGTAGTAATGAAAATAGGCTTTTTATATGTTTTGACTCTTTGTATTATAAACTTCATATTTCCTTGAAACATTTTTCTATGAGCATTTTCCCTTTTTCACTTTCTCTTTTTGTTTCATGAGGTAGTTCACAGCATAGGAATTATATTAACTTTATGTTATTACATTTATAATCATGTGCTGCTTAATGATGGGAATATATTCTGAGAGATTCATTGTTAGGATATGTCATGATTATGAAAGCATGATAGATTCTACTTATGGAAACTTAGATGATACATCCTACTACACAGCTAGGCTACATGGTATTGTCTACTGCTCCTATACCAAATCCTGCACAGCATGGTGCTGTACTAAATATTGTAGGAAATTGTAATACAATGCTATTTGTGGATCCAAGCATATCTAAACATAGAAAATGCACAGTAAAAATATGATATGAAAGATAAAAATTGATACACCTATGTATGTCACTTTCCACGAATGGAGCTTACAGAACTGGGAGTTGCTCTGAGTGAGTCAGTGAGTGAGTGATGAGAGAATGTAAAGGCCTAGGACATTACTGTATACTAATTTAGACTTCATAAACACTGTACAATTGAGCTACACTAGATTTATTAAAAATATTTTTCTTTATTCAAAAATATTAACCTTAGCTTACTGCAATATTTTTACTTTATGAACTTTTAAATTTTTTTACTCTTGATACTTTTGTAATAATACTTAGTTTAAAACACAAACACATTGTACAGCTGTACAAAAATATTTTCTTTCTTTATATCCTTATTCTATAAGCTTTTTAAATTTTTAAAATAGTTTTATTTTTTACACTTTAAACCTTTTTTGTTAAAAACAAGACACAAGCAGACACCTTATCCTAGACCTATCAGGGTCAGGATCATCAATATCACTGTCTTCCACTCCACATCTTGTCCCACTGCAAGGTTGTCAGGGGCAATAACACACTTGGAGCTGTCATCTCTATAATAATGCCTTCTTCTGGAATATCTCCTGAAGAACTTGTTTGACCTTTATTTACAGTTAATTTTCTTTTTGTAAGTAGGAAGAGTATACTCTAAAATAACAATAAAAAGTACTGTATAGTAAATACACAAACCAGTAGCATAGTTGTTTATTATCATTTTCAAGTATCATGTACTGTACATAATTATATGTGCTATATTCTTAGATGTCTGGCAGCACAGTAGGTTTGTTTACAGCAGCATCACCACAAACATGAGTAATGCGTTATACTGCAATGTTAGGATGGCTATGATATCATTAGGAGATAGGAATTTTTTTTTTTTTAAAGACAGAATCTCACTCTGTTGTCCTGGCTAGAGTGCCGTGGCATCAGCCAAGCTCACAGCAACCTCAAACTCCTGGACTCAAGCAATCCTACTGCCTCAGCCTCCTGAGTAGCTGGGACTACAAGCATGTGACACCATGTCCTGCTAATTTTTTCTATATATTTCTAGTCATCTAGGTAATTTCTTTCAATTTTTTTTTTTTTTTTAGTAGAAATGAGGTCTTGCTCTCACTCAGGCTGGTCTGAAACTCTTGAGCTCAAACGATCTGCCTGCCTTGGCCTCCCAGAGTGCTAGGATTATAGGCGTGAACCACCGCACCCAGCCAGATACAGGAATTTTTCATCTCCATTATAATTTTGTGGGACCACCATCATACATGCAATCTGTTGTTGATTGAAAGATTGCTATGCTAGGCATGACTGCATATATTAATATCTATGTATATGTGCATATATAGATATAAATTTGTATACATACATACAGGCATACTGGAGCCATGTCTACTCCATCATAAGTTAACACACTTACTTTTTACTTATATTATTATTATTTCAAGACATTATTTAGGGCTGCATTCTCACATTTCAATATTAAATGTGTTTGAGATTTATTTTATTTATTTTAATATATGTCATGAGTTAGAAATGTATCTTATTCTTTTTCAAGATGTAATATAGTTTCTATAGCATTCATAAGAATACAATATCTTTTTTTTTCCATAAAAGTAAATTGAGGTCAACATAAAAACTTGTCAGGAAGAATTTTTTCTTGGATATCCATTCTCTCACATTAAATTGACCATCTAGTTTTGGTAAAATTGTCATGTTCTTTTAGTTATAGCATAGCTATACAACATAATTTCAACATTACTCATTGTATTCTATTTTCCATTTTAAAGTTTCCACATTAAATATTCCAGAAGAAGCACCATCATTTTTTTCAAGTTAAAATACACTTGGATAATGATAAAAGTATACTTGGTACAATGAACTGAATGTTTATGCTCACCCAAAATTCATATGTTGAAATCCTGACTTACAATGTGATTATATTAGGAGGTGGAATATTTGGGAGCTAATTAGGGTATGAGGGTGGAGCCCTCATGAATTGTGTTAGTGCCCTTATAAAAGGGACCCTAGAGCACTCTCTGGCCCTCTTTCCATCAATATATGGAAACAATGAAAAGTCTGAAATTTGTAACCCAGAAGATGGTCCTCACTGGAACCTGACCATGCCAGCACCCTGCTCTTAGACTTTCAGCCTCCAGAACTGTGAGAAATAAATTTCTAATATTTATAATCCATCCAATCTATGGTACATTGTTAGAGCAGCCCAAACTAAATAAGGCACTTGGAATTTTAAAATTATTTTATTAATTCAGAAATATCTTCTCAACACTGTCTTCTCTTTCAGTAGCATTGACATTTTCTCAATTTATTCAATTTTTTTCTCATGTTCCTTAATACTTTGCATCATATAAGTCTGAACATTTCTATTATAATAAGTATTTAGTATCTGCTTATTTGTATGTTTAGAAGTATCAAGGATGACTCGGAGAGAAAAAGACATTTGATATTTTGATACTTAATTTTATGTATCAGTCCCACCAGCAGTGTATGAGTGTTCCTATCTCTCCTCATCCATGTCAACATTTATTGTTTTGGGACTTTTTAATAAAGGCCTCTCTCACTGGAGATAAGTGATATCACATTGTGGTTTTGATTTCCAATTCCCTGATGATTAGATATATTGAGCATTTTTTCATATGGTTATTAACCATTAGTCTACCTTCTTTCGAAAAGTTTCTGTTCATGTCCATTGCCCAATTGTGATAGGGTTTTTTGATTTTTTCTTCATGATTTTCCTGAGTTCTATATAGATTCTAGTTATTTGCCCTTTATTGGATGTGTAGCATGCAAATATTTTCTCCCATTCTGTAGGTTGTCTGTTTCTGCTCATGACAGTTTCTTTGGCTGTGCAGAAGCTTTTAAATTTGATGAGGTCCCATTTATCTATTTTTGTTGTTTCTGTGATTGCCTTTAGGGTATTCTTCATAAATTCTTTGCCTAGGCCAATGTCTATAAGAGTTTTTCCGATATTTTCTTTCAGAATTCTTATAGTTTCATGCCTTAGGTTTAAGTATGTTATTCACCATGAGTTGATTTTTATGAGAGGTGAAAGGTGTGGATCAGTCTTCTATGTGTGGCTATCCAGTTTTCCCAGCACCATTCATTGAATAAGGAATCTTTTCCCTAGTATATGTTTTTGTCTACTTTGTCAAAGATTAGATGGCTATATGAGGATGGTTTTATATCTGAGTTCTCTGTTCCATTCCATTGGTCTATAACTATGTTCTTGTGCCATTGGTATGCTGTTTTAGTTACTATAATCTTGTAGTATAGCTTAAAGTCTGATAAATTGATGCCTCTCAATTTGTTCTTTTTGCTTAAAATTGCTTTTGCTATACAAGGTCTTCTCTTGTTCCATATAAAGCATAGAATTTTTTTTTCTATATCCGTGAAAAGTGATGTTGGTATTTCAATAGGGATTGCATTGAATCTGTAGATCGCTTTGGGTAGTATAGACATTTTAACTATGTTGATTCTGCTGACCCATGGGCATGGTATGATTTTCCACCTGTTTACATCCAACCTTTGTGGAAAGTACTATGGAGATACCTAAAAGAGTTACAAGTAGAACTACCATCTGATCCAGCAATCCCATTACTGGGCATCTACCAAAAAGAACAAAAGACATTCTATAAAAAAGATATCTGCACTAGAATGTTTATAGCAGCACAATTCACAGTAGCAAAGATGTGGAAACAAAAGTGCCCATCAATACATGAGTGGATTAATAAAATATGGTATATGTATACAACGGAGTTCTACTCAGCCACAAAAAACAATGCTAACATAGCACCTCTTGTATTATCCTACATAGAGCTGGAATCCACTCTACTAAGTGAAGTATCCCAAGAATGGAAAAACAAGCACCACATGTACTCACCATCAAATTGGTATTAACTGATCAATAATTAAGTGCACATATAGTAATAAGAATCATTATGTGTTGGGCAGATGGGAGGGGGAGGAAGAGAAGAGTATATTCACACCTAATGGGTGTGGTGTGCACCATCTGGGTGATGGACATTCTTGAAGCTCTGACTCAGGTGGGGGCAAGGGCAATACACATAATCTAAACATTTGTACCCCTGTAATATGCTGAAATAAAAGATAAATTAAAGAAATTATGTATCAACTTGACTGGATCATGGTATGCTCAGATTTCTAGTGAAACATTATTTCTGGGTATATTTGCAAGGATATTTCTGGAGAGGAGCATATAAATCAACAGACTGAGTAAAGTGTGTTGGACTGTCCTCCCCAATGCAGGCAGCCATCATCCAATTCATTGAGAGCCTGAATGGAGCAACAAGGTAGGCCAAGGGAGAATTCCTGGCTCTAACTAATTGCTTGAGATGGAACACTGATCTCTTAGTAACTATTCTTCTGGTTCTCAGCCCTTCAGACTCAGACTGGAATCTGTACCATCAGTAGTCTGGCTCTCAGACTTTCCAACTACACCACCAGCTTTCCTGGGTCTCCATCTTGCAGATAGCAGATAGATTGATTTCTCAGCCTTCACAATTATGTGAACCAATACTTTATAATAAACCTCTTTCAATATATACAACTTTAATAGTACAACTAGAAATTCCATTTTGGACAATATATCTGATTTTTGTCATTATGTAATATTAAAGAGTCAGCCTCTGCAGTATTTTGTAGGTAATTTGTAGAAATAATGAATAAGGACCAAGTGAGGACACTTAGTATTTAATTCTAAATAATTTTTATTTCCATTATATTCAGGCAATGGATTTAATGATCTATTTATGAAGGAATAATAATTTTCTCTGTTTAACATCATAGTGAAATAATTCTGTAAAAGATAAAGCAAAGAAATAATATAAAAGTTCAAATCTTTAATTAAAATTAATTTTTTGTCTAGCAAGTCATGTTACTGCCAGATATTTTATTAAAATGTTCTGATCTAAATACCAACATTTTTGCATCATTTAAATAATCAAACTGAGCTAGTCATTTTTAATCAAGTTAAGAGAAAATTATTATTTAGAAATAAAAATAAAATAGTAATAATAATAAGCCAATTTTAAAATTTCCCATTATGGATCACTTTCTTCAAAGGTGTCAAAATCACTTTTGTCAAGCAAAGAGTTCAACATTCTATCAAGAAAAATTAATTTTATTTTATTTTAAGTAGAATTTATAATAAATAATCAATTGTAAACCAATTTTATAAGAGAATAGAAAATAAAACTCAGTGCATTTGAATAGAATAAGATTAATCTGAATAATTACCAATTCAATATACTAATTAAAAGCAAAATGAAATGATTGAATTTAAACCAAAATCTAAATATGTTTTACCTTGACAATGAGAAAAAGAGAGAAATAAGAAGATTAAAAAGCAAAATTAAAAAGAAAAACACTTGAAATAATATAAAATAGAATTTATAATATAAATATCAGAACAAGGGAAAATTCAAAGGAAAAATAAAAAAATAGAAGAAAATGGAAAATTTCTTGTTGATAAGAGTAAAACTCACAGGAACATTTGGTCTTTTACCTAATAGTGCTTTATTATTTTATGACTAATTATTAAATATTTGTTGAACAAATAAATTTATGCTATAAAGTGGATAGAAACTTTTGTAAAGATGTAAGGAATCAAATAGAAATGTAAAAATAGTAAAAGTCTTTATTTAATACATTTAAAATGGCCATTGACACAGAAAATAAGATCTGAAATTTTTTATTAATGACATTATTAATGTATTATTAATTTTAAACTCAGAAAACAAGGTTTATAAAGAATAAATCTTATTTTCATGTAGCCATGGGTCATCTTCAAGTTACTTATTTTGTCTTATTCTTCAAATTAAAATAAAGTAAATTCATAAATGAAGAATTTTATACATTTTATAGAATATAATCTATGACTATCCGGTCATAGATTATGACTATATGGTGCCACTGAGCCAAAATTAATAACAAATTTAAATAATCACACAAACAAACAAGGAAAATGTCAAATCTCAAGTGAGAATATTCCCCTAAACAACATGTTGGTAAAATAAGCAATTAAAAACAAAACTAAACAACGATAAACTATAGATATCAAACATACTTATATAATATAAACAAGTAAGTTGCATATCTATATAACAATAGACTTTGGGAAAAAAGAATTGGGAAATGAAATGCTATTTAAAATGAGAAAATCTGCCAATAATGACAAGAGTTAAATATCTATGGATCAACTACTTTCAGATAAAAAGCTCAATATTTGGACCTAGTACAAAAGCAGTTACCTACAGACACTAGAGAAAGATGGGAGGACACAAGTCAGAGAGAGGAGTTAAACAAATTGAGTTCAAGTTCTGTGGTTTCAGCCTGAGCTCAGTTGCTTTCTGTAGAGGGCAATCATTGAGGGTGCTGATGGAAAAAAAACCCTACAATATTTCTGTCCTGGGGAACCAGAAAACCGCATTTAGAAAATTGTGACCACTGGAGATAATGAGGAGATCTCAAAAATAAATAATGGGAAAGGAGATCCCCAAGTTCCATCTACCCACATTTCCTACTAGCCTCAGAATCACACATGCGCAGAAAAGATTCAACGAATACCTCAGTTACAAACGGATGATCTGAAGTGAGACTGTAGGTACCCCTCAAGAAATTTGAGTTTGCCCCTCAAGTCCAACCAAAATAATTGACTGCTAAAAGAAACAATACATTCTGAGAAAAATAACATAAGCCCAAGATAAAAATCCAAGAGTACTTGTCCTATATGAAGAAGGATAGTGTAATACCCTCTCAAGACAAGAGAAAATCTATTGAGGTTAGCCCTGAGATGAATGAATCAAACAAATCCAAAGATAAGAATTCTCAGCAGAAAAATGAAATGTTTTAAAAAGGGCCAAAGAGAAGTTCTAGATACAAAAAATAAATTCACCAGATATATTTAGCAATAAAGAAAAGTCAAAAAGGAAAGACAATGAATGTGAAGATAGATCAATAAAAATCAAATAATATGAAGACCAGAGAGAACAAAAAAGGTTGAATAATAACAACCAGTTTCAGGTCTCTGTTAGTCAGCATAGGCTTCCATAACAAAATATAATAGCCTGGGTAACCTAAATAAGATAAATTTATTTTCCTGCAGTTTTAGAGGTTAGAAGCCCCAGATCAAGATCTAGTAGGGCAAGTTTCTGGTGAGGGCTTTGTTCTTGGCTTGCATATGATTGTGTTCTCTCTCCTGCTCTCACATTGTAAAAAAAAAAAAGGGCACTCTGATATCTCTCTCTTCCTAAAAGGGTATGAACCTTATTGGATTAGGACCCCATTCTTATGATCTCATTTAGCCTTTATCATTTTCTCATAGGTCCTGTCTCCACATACAGTCATACTGGGGGTTAGGGCTTCAACATATGAATTTTGAGAGGGATAAAAACATTCACTCCATAACAAAGTCAAGTCACTATTGGATAGTATCACACAGTCTAGCATACTTATAATTGGAGATTCAGGAGAGGAGAGAGAGCTTGGGGCAGAAAAAAAATATTTAAAACACAGCCCAAATTCCACAATTTAAAAAAATAAAGATACTTAGAGATACAATGTGAATAGGAACCCCAAAGGGTATGAACAAACATGTCAAGGCAGTGATAGTCAAACTGTTAAAGAAAAGGTGAAATTTTTGAAATCACTAAGAGAAAAGTACTTAAATATGGCAGAAAATAAGATTCATTTAACTGTCTTCTCACCAGATACTACTGACAACAGGAAAAAGTCCAACAATATCTTTGAAGTGCTAAAAAACAAAATGAAACAAAACAAAAACTGTCAACACAAAATCCTACATCCAATGAAATATGTTTCAAGAATGAAGGCAAAAAAAAAAAAAATCAGATAAAGAAAAATCAAAAAAATGGAATGTCAGATACCTATAATATAAGAAATCCTAAAGAAAGTTTTCAACTAATAACAAATGATACCAGATGGAAATTTGAATCTTCAAAAAGAAATAAAAGCTTTGGTAATCATACGAATTATTACTTTTGTAATTTTTCCTCTTTATTTATTTACAATATATATGAATAAAAGCTAAATTCATAACATAGTTTGTGAGACTTATTATGCATGTAGCAATAATACATATAACATAAAGAACAAAGGTATGTAATAAATCTATGCAGTTGCAGGAATTTTTACTGTTTAAGGGAAATGTTGCAATATTCCCTGTATGAGGACTGTGAACAGTTGCAAATATTTTAGTCCTGAAGCAACCACTAAAAATAATGCAAGGAGATCCAAAAGAAATTATAGAAAATGAATAAAATTATTAAATAAATTGTAATAATTATGAAATGTATTCAGATAATCAAATTCAAATATATTTAAAAAGTTAGAAAAAAATGCAAGTACTGAAAACAAAATGAAAAATAGAAAATAACAAAATTGTGGGTACAAACTCAACTACGATAATAACTATATTAAATATTGTAGACACACCATTTAAAAGCAGAGGTTTTCAGAATGTATAAAAACATTCAGTTATAGGCTATCTAAAATGATGCACTGTCAATGTAAAAAACACAGGTTAAATTAAATGAATAAAGTTTAGTTATCTCTCTAGCTAAGTAAATGGCACTCATCTCTCCAGCTTTTTAAAATTATAGACTTTAAACAAAATTAAAAATATAAGTGCCTAAGGACTCTGAAGAGTAAACCAAAGTGGGATGATGGTGGAAGGGATCAAAATTTGAGGAAAGAGTACATGAATGATATTTCTTGTTTTTGTTTCCTCATGGCTTTGCCCAAGGACAAGCCCAGACCTAGTATAGCTAACACTGGTTAAAATGTTCTAGGATAAAAAGGCTTTTCTATTCAATATAACAAAGATGTCAGTGGAGCTCAAACTTATGTAGGGATTTAATGAAATCCTAATTAATCCCCTGCCAATTTGTCGAAGTGAGAAAACTTCTTCTAACATTTATAGGAACATACAAATGGCCAAGAAGAACCAAAACACCCTTGAAGCAAAATCAAGTTAGGAAATTTTGACTTTCTGGATCTGATTAAGTGATATTTACCAGATTTATTCCCCTGCTTATAACAAAAGTTACAAACAAGATATATTGAATGATGTTTTTCAAGACATAAGACATAAGAGAACAAAAGTTAGCAATCTCTGAGATATTAGAAATAAATGAGGCAACCCATGCAGTTGCCTCAGTTTACTAACTGGGGAGAACTTCCAGACTCTGATGTAGGAGGGAAGATCTAGGCTTAGCCCAGCAAAAATGTTGATTCTGCTGAGCTATGAGCATGGTATGGTTTTTACCTGTTTATGTCCTCAGCTATTTCCTTCCTCAGTGTTTCATAGTTCTCCCAGTAGAGGTGTATTACAGAATGCACCTGATCACTTCTGCATTGTATATCTGTTGATAAGGTTTTTTTCCTAAGTGTTGTTTTCTAAGCAGTCTGTGATTGGAACTAGTCTTGGCTTATATCAACTATGTATTTAGATGGATGGTTGTATTTAACTTCTAATTTTTTTCCTATAATTTTTGTGAGTTTTATTTAGAACTCATTATCATTGCTAATTAGTTTTACTGTTGTCACAGAATATAACATACATCAAATTTTAAAAATTTAATGAAGTTTAATTTGTTCTTTGGTTATGAAACAATTATTTATTTATTTATTTTTATTTTTTATTTCAGGATAATGTGAGGGTACAAACATTTTGGTTACATTTTATATCATTGCCTCTCCCAAGCGGAGGTTAGAGGCTTGCCCTTCTCCCCCACAATGCACACCGTGTCCTATTGTTGTGAGTTTATCTCCCCAACCACCTATCCCTGGAGAATATTAATACCATTTGAGCACCATTGTGTTAATCAGTCAGTACCAATTTTATGGCGAGTACAAGTGGAGCCTATTCTGATCTTGTGTTACCTCACTTTGGATAATGGCCTGAAGCTCAATCCAGGAAAATATAAGAGGTGCTAGATCACTGTCGTTTCTTAAAATTGAGTAATATTCCATTGTATACATATACCAAATTTTAATAATCCACTCATGAATTGATGGGCACTTAGGTTGTTTCCACATCCTTGCAATAGTGAATTGTGCTGCCATAAACATTTGGGTGCAGATGTCTTTATTATAGAATGACTTTTGGTCTTTTGGGTAGATGCCTAATAGTGCTATTGCTGAATCGAATGGTATTTCTATTTTTAGCTCTTTGAGGTATCTCCAAATTCTTTTCCACAGAGGTTACACTAAAGATTTCAAGCTGTACTACAAAGCAATAACAATTAAAACAGCTTGTCACTGGCACAAGAACAGAGACATAGATCTCTGGAACAGGACTGGGAATCCAGAGATGAAACCATCTGCACATGATAATCTAATCTTTGACAAAGCAGACAAAAATATACATTGGGGAAAAGAATCTCTTTTCAATAAACGGTGCTGGGAAAACTGGATAGCTACATGCAGAAGAATGAAACTGGATCCCTACCTCTCACCTCTCACAAAAATCCATTCAAGATGGATAACAGAATTAAACCTAAGGCATGAAACTTTAAGAATTCTAGAAGATGTTGGGAAGACAGGAAGACTCTTTCAGACAATGGCATAGGCAAACTGCAGCAATAAAAATAAATAAATGGGATCTGATCAAATGAAAAAGCTTTGGCGCAGCCAAGGAAACTATCATTAGAGCAAATAGACAGCCTACCAAATGGGAGAAAATATTTGCTCTCTACACATCTGATAAAGAGCCAATAACAAGAATCCATCTAGACCTAAAAAAATCAGCAAGAAAAAGTCAAACAACCCCATCAATAAATGGGTAATGGAAATGAACAGAAATTTCTCAAAAGAAGACAGAATAATGGCCAGCGAACATATAAAAAATGCTTAACATCTCTAATCATTAGAGAAATGCAAGTCAAAACCACAATGAGATATCAGTTAACCCCAGTAAGATTGGCCTCTATCAAGAAATCCCAAAACCACAAATGCTGGCAAGGATGTGGAGAGACAGGAACACTCTTACACTGTTGGTTATGAAACAATTTTGAAAAATTTTAATCACATTAAAAACAAAATGTATTTTTGGCAAGGTAAAACTGAATGTATTAACATCTAGTACATAATAAGTACTTAAATATCTCCTACTGTACTAAGATGCCATTTAAATATTCAGACTTTTATTTATTGCAATCAATTTTAAAGATTACAAATATACATCACTCATAAGTTGTATGTTATGGCTATTTTGCTACAACAAAAATACAGATGAAAAGATGTTCTATGGACACACCTCTAATATGAAAGAACTGTGTTAACTTTAAAATTGTGTGTGTGTATGTTAAAGTCACCCACCTTAATTTTTTCTGTTAAATCGTTATTACATATAATTTTAAATTTTTCTGTTATCTGGTGTGTTGTATCATGTTCATGGTTATTATATCTTTATTCATTCACTATTAAATTAATATGTATTGACTATCTACTACGAATCAGGACACTGGTAGGTCCCGGAGATAAAGAGTTAGCCAAGATAGGGAATGTTTCTACCCTTAATCAAATTGCCAACTAGTCAGGAATATAGAAACATACATACAAACAAACATCCGTACACTCAAGTATGAACGTGTGTGCATATGCATGTTTATATATGTGTATATCTGTGTGTATTTGTATATGTATGGGTTGTTTATGTATGTCGGTATGTATTTATTTAAATACATATATAGATATTTATATTATGTATATATTTATTTATGAAATGTCAGGTAGTACTTACTGCAGAATTACCTGGAAAACATGAGGCAATTAAGCGACTAGAGTATAACAGACTTGAAGGCTCTTTAGATGAAGGGAAGACTTCTTTGAATAGATGACATTTAAGTGGAGTCCTGCATAAAAGGAGTCATTAATCCTGAGAAAATCCAGGGCTCGAGCATTCCAGACAAAGGAAGCCACATATACAAAAGCCTTGAGGTAAGAATGAGCTTATGGTGTAGGAAGAATAGCAAGAAGATCAGTGTAAGTGTAACAATCATTAAAGTATCAGGAAACAGCCAGAGAGTAGTATTATCAGATTTATGGTTTTAAAAATCATTACGGTAATAACCAAGGCATGGAGAATCATTTGATAGGTATTGGATTTGTCTGGGTTGCAGACGATATGTGCTTGGATTACATGGTAGCTATGGGCATGGTGTAGAGTGGTTAGATTTTGGATATATGCTCGAGATAAACCTGACAGCTCTTGTAAATTAATTATACATTTGATATAAAAGCAATAATGGGACTAAGGATTATAGTCTGAGTTACTGAAGCAAAAGTGATGCCATTTTTTGAGGTGGGAAACAACAGAAGAGAAACACACATATGGGCTGAGTCAAGATTTCTGGTTGTCTTATTTCTGCATGTTAAGATTGAGATATATGCTATATATGCCAAAGTAGAGACAGCAAATAGGCAGTTGGATAGATGACTCTGCAGCTGAAGGGAGAGGTTAGGGTTGTGATATAAATTTGGGAATCCATAGGGTTTAGATGGGATTGAAGGGCATAGGACCTGATGAGATTACCAAGGCAGAGAGTATAGATGAAGAGAAGAGGGACAAAGAAAAGGGCTGAGCAGTGACTAGGTGGAAAGGGGCAAAGGAAATGTAGAAAGAGAAGTCAGTGAGACAAAAAAAAAAATCTAGGAAAATACTATTGTCCAAATTCAGAATTACTTAATGAATGAAGAAATGTGCCAATTATTGTGGAGGGTTTGAGTAAGTGGAAAACTGAGAATTGAACATTATATTTGGCAAAATATAGGTTTTATAACCTTAAGATGAACTGTTTTAGTTAAGTAGTGGGAAGGAAAGTTTGTATGGAGAATTAAAGACATATTGGGAAGTGAAGAAATAGACAGATAGACAAACCTTCCAAGAATATAAATGGGGGCAGTGAAATTGGAAGGTGGAAGTTCCAGTTCTGGTGTCATTGTGTAGGAAGAGTTTTATGAGACACTAGCACACATCTCTTTAGGCATGGTTACTACTTCAAAATGCTGAACAGTTCCTCAGGGATCCTGCCCCCACAGCCATATGAATTGACAGATATAGAATGTGCCCTGGCCTGGAGTTGCCAAGAGTCAGCGTCATTGAGCTAGGAAGGGTACAGAAGTGCCTAGGTGCCATGTGGGAGCAGCAGGGAGCCGGCATGGAATCTGAGGCTGTAAGATGGGTACAGGGACGGCAGCCAGATCAGAAGGAGCCAGCATGGACCTGGGAAGGGTGGTGTTGCCCTGAGTGGCACTACTGTGGAGATACAAGCCTTGGGATGACAATGTTATGGGGAAGCTGAGCCTGGAACTTGTACACCAAGCCAAATCACTAGGGAAGAGAAATGACATGAGACTGAGGGATTTTGATAGAAATAAAAGCTAACTCTCTCTGGAGGAATGATTTCCAAAGCTGACATCACTGATCTCTCACAGATAAATTCACAGAAAAGAATGCTAGATATAGGAGAAGGCAAGTTACTATGATGGAAAGAAAGAAAGAAACATTGCTTTTGAATATACTGAGAATGAGATGATAATAGGGTATGGCTATGAGTTAGAAAATTGCACACACACACACACACACACACACACACTTCCAAGGAAAACAGATTGAGGAAAGGAAAGAAGAAAGGAGAAGATTGGGAGGAGAGGAAGAGGAAGGGAAAGGAGAGAGGGTGAGGGAAGAAACGATGTGGAAGAGAGGTGAGGAGGAGGGAAGGGAAGGGAGGAGAGAGAAGATCACTAGCACTTAAGACATAGAAAGTCTTCAAGGGTGGATCACTCACGTTCACCATGGGAGCAACCAACTTTGAGAGGTTTGCTTTATGTGTACTGCTGCTTTTAACCTCCAATGTAGCAGAGACCAAAGTCTATATATTACTATAGACAAGCCTACAGACTTTGACTGATTCCTTTGTTTTCTGATTTGCTGACAAATGTGAATAAATATTTGTTTGTGTTTTACTTTTGAAATAAATTAAGATCCATTATTAAGTAGATTGATTCTAGGCTCTGGTCCCATGTTGGGTATTTCAAAATTTTAATTACCCATTAAGTCATTTAGGTGATTGTTTTTGCCAAAGGGTGATGATGTAATTAATGATTTAAGGGGGCTTCATCAATCATATTCAGGAAGTCAATTCTTAATTCTCTCAAACTGCAAATCTAATTCTCACTTCCTTTTATTCTGTCCTATGTGATGTCGAAATATAGTTAGTGTTCCCTTAGAAGTGGATGAGGATGCTTTACTTTTTATTTAAAGCCGCTAAGTGATTCAAGAAGTCACAGAGTTGTTATAGGGAGAATATTTGTAGAATTGATTGAAGTCATATCAATGTTAGGATAATTTCTAGAGTATTTCATGATGTGTTTCCTGAGGAAAATTATACCATTATTTGTGCAGATTTGTAGGCAATTGACTGTAATAATTACAGTATTCTGTTATTTTCTGGCATGTTATTCCTATGATAGATTAATATTTTGAATAGTTTTATGGAAATCAAAGAGATGAAATATATTCAAAGAGTTTAGTAATCTATACTTATTTTTATAGGTGTTTATAATCATAGAAATATCTCTCATGTATACAAAAGGTTCATAGCCAACATTCAAACATTATTGATTGACATATGGAAAGATAGTTAAATAAGCTTTTGGAATATCTCTCAATATTCCTCTCCTATTCCTCATAAAAGCATTAAGTCCTAGTTTTAAAGCTGTGGCATATCAGGCCTCAATTCTGTACTTCAATAGTGGATATGACAGTTTTTTCTTTAAAAGAGGTATGGAGATATCTTTTGTTGACCTGTTAATGTTTTCTTTAGTTTGATCCTTTGCAAAATGAGAATGTTTCAGAGAGATATGGGATTTATTTTTCATTTTTAGTAAGAAGAAGACATTTAATTCCAAGGAGGAATAAAATAAAAATCAAGTGTTTACAGATATGAGGGATATCCAATGATAGAAAACAGAATTAGATGCATAAGTTGTTAGAAGGTGCTAAGAAGAGGAAAACCCAGGTAACAGTTTTACCTGATCATAGAAAAGAGAAGTGCAGTTTAGTCAACCTTTTAATGATTTGGAGCAATAGAATAGTCGTAGTATCATATTATATAGAATATATATATTATATAGAATAGAATAACCATAATAATGCTTGTTAATTCTTTATTGAGCACTTACTATGTGCCAGTCACTGTTCTAAGTGTTTTATATAGTTAATTCATTTAAGCCAGGGGTTTTCAGTCAACACTATCAACAATTTGGGCCAGATAATTCTTTGTTGTAGGAGATTATTCTGTATATTATAGGAAGTTTAGCAGTAACCTTAGCCTCCACCCAGGAGGTGCCAATAGATATCCCTCCCTGCCACATGTAACAACCAAAAATATCTGCAGACATTAACAAAAGATTCCTGGAGAACAAAACGTGGCCTCTGCTTGAGGTCTGCTGCATTAAGCCCTACAGCAACTTTATGAACTTTGTATCATTATTATTTTTTCCACATAACTTTTAACAAGATGAAGATAAAGATAATTTAAGTAACTTTTTCAAGATCACTCACTCAGTAACCAGACATCTAAAATTTAAAACAAAGACTTGAATGTCATAGTCCATCTTCTTAAGTACTGAGTATACCTGTACTTCCTCTTTCATTCTTTTCCAAGGGAAGGAAGAGTTTATATAACTGATAAAGGAAATTAGAAAAATAAGCCATTAATCAAGTACCAATTTTTGATATTTCCTATGCATGTCACACTTATTCTGAGAAGGGAGAAATTAGAGTGGTTAGCGGCTGAGAAAGATTTGAGGAGCTATTTCTTGCGCTGACCTGGATGGGGATGCTGGGCTGAGATCTGATAGGTGATATGTACATAGAAAACCAACCCTTTCACATAGTAATTTTAAACATATCCATTCTCTAGATATTGATGAGTTGTACACGTTTTCTGTTTTCCTGGGTTTTGTATAAATGGAAAACAAAACAAAAATAGCAACAACAAAACATTCAAAAAGTCTCAATGTCAAAAGAGGTGGCCCCGTTATATTTGCTTACATCACAAATTACATTGTCCAGCTTTCCCATGATTTATTTTAAGCCTGGGGCTCTGAAGATAATATATATGTGGGTATAAGTTGAATTTTTTGATTTTATAACAGTTCTTTTTTGATATGCTGGTTCTGAAAGCTATTCATACACTTATGCTGACCATAATTCTTTCAACCACAGTAGTTATGAGCCCCTGGAGTGTTCTAAATGACCTGAAGAACTAGCTTTTACTTCCTAACTGACATGCATGGAAAACATTAGGGGCATTTGGAGGGGATAGTATCACATCTCCTACAAAATATTCTGGGAAATCAATTAATGAGGAGCTACAATATCAATCCACTTTGAGATGGGATGTAGCCAATTCTTGAGTAATTTGTGTCCTAAACATAAAAGACTTACTGTATTCACTTTCAATTTTAGGGAGCTCTTTCACTTATATTACAGATTTCTGTCTGTGCTGAGTATAGAATGAGATCAGCATCTAACTTTACTTCTCTGAACCTCTTATCTTTGGCAATTGTATTTGCAGTTATGAGAGGTGTAGAGATTACACACCTGGGCTGGGCATGGTGGCTCACGCCTGTAATCCTAGCACTCTGGGAGGCCGAG
>VBSM01002608.1:112971365-112982005 GCA_008086735.1 Cheirogaleus medius
AAAAAAGAAAGAAAGAAAGAAAAAAGAATAAGGTTACACACAACTGAAGCTAAATGTCAATCTGCATGTTCAAACAGCAAACAAACTATCTCGATTAATTTTCTTTTTTGTAATCTGGCAACCAAGAGAGCTAGGTCCTAATCTTAGTTCTATAACTAATTTACCTGGACCATCCTGAGAATACAATTTAACTTCTCTGAAATGCAATGTCCTCATCTGTACTATAGGAGTTTGATTGTTGAATTAAAATCTCTAAAATGTAATATTTTATAGTTAATAACTTTCTTCAATGTGAAGTCTTGCTTTAGCATGGGTTAATATTATTTCTGATTTTTTTTTTAAGACAGGACTGTATTTGGAGGAAGAGACAATCCCAAACAAGGTGTATTTGAAAGTCCTGGTGAACAAAATACTGAGTCATCAGTCTTTAACAATGTTTGAAAGGCCAGGTGTGGTGACTCATGCCTGTAATCCCAAAACTTTGGGGAAAGGATTGCTTGAGGCCAGAAGTTCAAGACCATTCTGGGCAACATAGTGAGACACTGTCTCTACAAAAAATAATAAGAAAAAAAATTAGCCAGGTGTGGTGGCATATGCCTATAGTCCCAGCTACTCAAGGGACTGAGGCAGGAGAATCACTTGAGCCCAGGAATTTGTGGTTACAGTGGGCTATGTTTAGGCCACTGCACTCCCGACTGGGTGACAGAGCAAGGCCCTGTTTCTGAAAAACAAAACAAAACCAACCAAAAAGTCTGAAATTTTAATTTTATTTCTTCAGTTTTTTGTAATTGTTGCTCCAAGGACAATGTGTTTTATAGGCCTTTTCTTAGACTCTGTAGTTGGTGTTTGGATCTTACTGTTAAATTACTATTAATATATTAATTAGAAAGCTGGGCTTTGAAAGAATAAGGAAATTTCTAAGAATATATCAAACTTCACTGTAAATAGATTTGCTTAAAATCCTAGCCCAACGTCAACCTGGAAATGAGGTCTCTCTACTGGATAAAAATAAGCATTAAAATTGAACCAGCACCTGCTTTTGATATAAGACATCTCTCATTATTTTCTAAGTTAATGTCACATTGAAACTTAGAATTTCTGACTTCACGAAGCAATGTTTACCCTAAGGTTAAAGCAGAAAAACTGATTGATAAAGAAACTGAAGAATCTGTTGCAACATATCTAATCTCAGAATGGGAATGATGAATATAGAAACTAAGTCATTCTCAATTCAGGAAGGGATATTAGGACATGTTTCCTGCCCCTGCCCACCAAACCTTCAGCAAAGACCAGAAGATACATTACATCAGAGAAATCCTGCTGGCTACCCACATTAAACAAGTCCTTTCATATTAATGCCACATAGTAGTCCCCCCTTATCCATGGAGGATACGTTTCAAGACTCCCAAGTGGATGCCTGAAGATGTGGTACCAAAGCCTATATATATATATATATACACATTATGTTTTTTCCTATGCATATACACATACCTATGATAAAGTTTAATTTGTAAACCAGATACGGTAAGAGATTAACAATAATAACTAATAATGAAATAGATTAATTATAACAATATGCCAGCATCACTACTCTTGCTCTTTAGAGATATTATTAAGTAAAATAACGGTTCTTTGAACAAAAGCACTGCAACACTGTGACAGTCGATCTAAGAACTAAGACAGCTAGTAAGTGACTAACCTATGGGTATCTTAGGCAGCTTGGAGACAAAGATGCTGAACAATGGGATGAGTCATATCCCGGGTGGTAGGAAAGAGCAAGAGGGTATGCAATTTCATCCTGCTACTCAGAATGATGTGCAATTCAAAACCTAAAAATTATTTCTTTCTGGAATTTTCCATCTAATATTTTTGGAATGGGGTTGACCACAGGTAATTAACACTGTGGAAAGTAAAACTGTGCATAAGGGAGACTACTGTATTTCAAGACAGAGCTTTCATGACCCAATCGCCTCTTAGAAAGACTACACTTCTCAATACTGTCACATTGAGGAAAAAGTTTCAACATGAGTTTTGGAGGGGACAAACATGAAAACCACAGCATACGCCTTCCAGTTGAGAGTAGAAACAGAGCTCTTAGATTACATAAGCATGTCAAAGAGTAGGGGTTTGAATAGGAAGCCTTGGGAAATAACTCTGTGAGAAATTTGGAGAAGAAGAGATATACAAATAATAAGCTGTCTCACTGTAGTTTTTGTAAGTGAATAATGACAAGGTTGGATGGAGACTTTTTAGTTCACAATTTTTTCTTGTTTATATCTCTCAGAATCTTATAGCTGTGGTCCAGAGTGATTCTTTGGTCTTTGTCATTAACCATTTTGCTCAATTGTTTGCTTGTTTCTTAGTTTTCCTTTTCTATTGTTGTTGTTTATTTTTTGTACTTACATGCTTTACTTTCCTAATCTTGAAATTAAAATATTTCCGTAATAAATGTTTCATATGAGCCTCTATTATTAAGTTTGGCTTCTAGAAATGACCCATTTTCTTTAGATAAAGAATAGTTCCACAATTATTACTTTAAATATGGTGTCTTCTTGTCTGCTCTTTCCTCTCTCAAATACAATGTCTGTATATTGAATTCCTTGGCTGTTTATTCCACTTCTATTTTGTGCTACATAATCATCTTTATTTTCTGAGTTTAACTTTTTTCTCCAGTAAACAATTGAGATATTCATTATCTCAATTTTTATTTGAAATGTTGTGTTTGTGTTTTCCTATCAAAGAAACCTTTCCTGATTTCAGATTTATCACATTTTGTGGCAAACTTTGTTGAGAAACATCTTTTAGAATATAGAGATGACTTAAATGTTCTGCTTCTCCTTGTAAATTACTTTCATAGCATTCATAGCAAGGGATCTTCCTCTGATATCTTAGCTTGATTCCCTTCTTTTGAACTAATGAATACTTTCATTATTGTAGTATTTTTTCATTTTCTATCAGAATTGACTATGACCAGAGGATATTCTATTTAAGATTAGAAAGTAACCAAAAGACTTTTTCATATACAAATGGTCTCAGCAAATATCTTGTCCATGTTCTCTACTTTATTAGTGTATATTGGATATGAAAATAACAACTAATAAAAAATTAAGAATAAGAAAGTTGAAACACAAAGATATTTCTTTATGTTAAATTGTTTGTTAACATAAAGATATGTATAAGAAAAGGAAATAAGGTTAAGAAATGATAAAGTATGAGTTTCCTGAACACAGTTTGCATGCAGATTGAAGAGGACACAGTAAATTATAGTCCTGTGCTTGCTAATTTCCTATTTGTTCTTATCTGAGTGCTGATTTTATTGTTTCAATATAGATACTGAAAATTTCAGGCAAGAGTGATTTTGCCATACCTTATTTATTACCTACAAGTTAGAACTCACTGAAACAATTAGAAATTCTTTAAAAATAAAGTTATTTTAGTATAAAAATACTCAAAGCCATCTTCTGATTTTATAGGTATTTCTGACAATTTTTTAGAGGATGTGGTTTATTATATTTATAAAAAGACTGTGAATTGACAGAGCTTTGTGAATTGAGATATGTCATTCCCATAGCAGAGGTCCCCATTTTAAGAAGAATGTTGATTGCTCACAGGAGAGAGCAACGAAAATGATGAAGGTGTACTGCAATATATCCAGCTACTCTAGAGAAGGTAAGGCAGGGGAATAATAGAGTAGCTGTCATCAAATATTTGAAAGGAATAATAAATTTATTTCACTGTGCTCCAAATGGCAGAAATAAAATTAAAGGTTGAAATTACAGTGAGAATATTTTGTTCAATTAAAGGAAGACATTCACAACAGTTAGAGTCCTTTGTTGCTGAAGTCCTCGAAGCAGAGACTGGATTGAAATTTGATAAGGTTTTATGCAGCTGGGTGGTAGGTTTCTTTCAGGATCTCTAAAGGGCCTTTCCTCTCTGAGCTTCTGTGATATTCCACTAAATATCATGTTTAATTTCACCAGAGTTTTAAGGTTAGAGAGCATTTGTTCTATTCCATTCAAATAAACCTTTATAATTAAAGGAGTGTTTGAATTGTGAAATCTGCAAAGTTGAATTTCATTGCATTTAATTTAGTAAAATTAAAATGCCTAGTGACATCCTGGTTAGAACATTAGCCATATTTAGACTGATAATTAATGTCTAATTGGACACTAGTACTCAATTTAGTAGTAATGAAATAATGGCTAAAAATACCAACTGGTATTTAAAAAGATATGTGATATATATCCTGAGGCAATTTTCTTAAATGCCAATTATAATTTGACATTTACAGGCTGAGAAATCTGATTGCTGATGAAAGTCATACTGTGATGGTATTTCACATGGCTATACATTCTGATTTGGGGATATAAAAATATCTTATATAATTAATAGAAATTTTTTAAATAAATATTTTACTTCTGGGAAAATATGTTTTTAAATTAAATATACATGTATAATATGAAAACTGAGAGAAATAAATGACTTTTTGACAATTCTGAGCACATTTGGAATACCTTTCTGTCGTATAACCAGGTAAAGCATCCGGAAGCAAAACATTTTATGGAATTTCATGTTTTATTCATGCAAAGAATTTGAGTTGGAATTAGCTTTCCAGCACTAATTATAAACTAATTATATATTGTCAGTTAAACATTGACTTATATGCTTTAATTGACAATTGAGAAAAAAATTGTGTCATATGATGAAACTCAGCCAGAATGTGTTTTAAAAAGAAACTCGCTGTAATGTCTTTCAGAGTTGAGCCTAGGGATAGTGCATTAATCAGGGTTCTCCAGAGAAACATATGTGTATACATATGTATATATGTATATTTATACACTAATTCGTAACAATAAAGAGAGAGAATGATTTTTTTCTTTTTCTTTTCTATTTTTTGTTTCTGTAGAAAGCCCATGACTAGAGAGAGTGATTTATTATTAGGAATTGGCTCATGCAATTATGGAAGATGACAAGCCCTAAGATCTGCAGGAAGAGTTGCTAAGCTAGAAATCTAAGAGAGTTGGTGGTATAGCTCCAGTCTGCATTCAAAGGCCTGAGAATGAGGAAAGCCATTGGTGCAGTTCCAGTCCAGAGGCTGGCCCACTCGCAACCCAGGGAGAGCTAATATATATTATATTATGTAAATATTATTATTGACCTATCAAAAATTGAGGATATAAGATTATAAAGAGTATTAGGCAAAACTTTTGTAGAACTATTTATATAGATTGTTTAGCACATGGTTTCAAAATTAATAATTTCAGAGAAGAAAGCTCATTTCCCAAAAAAGCAGACACTGTACTTCAAGGTTAGCATGACTCTGTAGATCGGTTTGGTCAAAATGGATTTATCAGGCAATGCAATGACAGAGGAAAAATGATTTTTAATATTCAATATAGAGATAAAAAATAATGCTGTTACCATGTCATTTATTGTTTCAATATATGCTATTTATTTTTGCTGTTGTTTCACATGCGTTTGTTCTCAGTATTCAAAATTTATGTTCTTTATAGGACTTCGTGTGGCTTATACCAATTGTTATGCCAACACATAATAGAAGCTCAATTAATATTGGCCATTTGTTAAGGCTGTGGAAATGTATCTATGACATATCTTTATGCAAGTGAGTGGATTTTTTAAAAAAAGAATTCCAAACAGATATGCACAACCAATAAATCAACAAACCAACAGGCAATAACATAAATGATAGCAATCTCTGGAAGACATTTCTTGTTCCCTAAAGTTGAATAGATCTAAAATAAAATCATGGTGTTGTACCAGAGGGATACTATTTACACATTGCAATAAGGTTAGGTGCTAAAACACAATAACACATTTAAGTCAGAATCAAGCATGGGGATTCTGGGCAGGAAAAACTCTACAGTAAATATTAGAGTGAATTTAGGGTAAATAATCAAAATTGTTGGTAAAATCAAAATGAGGGCCAGAGAATGTAGAATGGATTATAGGATATTCTGTCAGGAAATGCATATTAGTCCCCTTCAGTTAATTAATTCTAGAGTCTTGATGACATGAGGCTCCTTTTAAAGGCTGTATTGCAAGCTGTATTTCTATGCATCCCACAGAAGGAGAAGCTATTGAATCCCTGCCAGGAATTATTATCCTCAGGAGAAAAAAAAAAATAGCAAAAGTCCTGCTTTTCTTCTGGAGTAACTATATCCTCCTGATTTCTATCTTTCTTTTCATTATGTCAAATAAGAATACTGTCTTATACCACCAGTAAATACGAAGGATGTGCATAGGATTCTCATGGGCCTCTCAGCTGATGAGACAGGAAAAGACAGTGCCTACTTGCGAAGTGGAATGGGGCTTTGATAGCTCTCCAGTAAATTTGATTATGGTTACATGATAAATGGAATTGTTAAGGCTCAGAAGTTGATTTGCGTTTTTTTTTCTTGAACTCATTCTTTCCTCATCTACATTTAGAGGCTGCAAAATGTAAAATGCAGCAAAGTCGAAGTCCACAGACTTACACTCTATACCTTGATCTTCTACTATCTGCAATTTCAATCCCTTCTATTTCTGTTTCCTTATTTATGAAGTATAATAATACCTCTACTACCTATGCTGCAAAACTTACATGCTGATGCTTTCTTGGGAGGTATAATCCCAGGAAAGTAAAAGTGAGGGGGAAAGGGAAGTGAAT
The DNA here is from genome assembly GCA_008086735.1 of Cheirogaleus medius. Lineage (NCBI taxonomy): Eukaryota > Metazoa > Chordata > Mammalia > Primates > Cheirogaleidae > Cheirogaleus > Cheirogaleus medius. The sequence goes on from VBSM01002608.1 coordinate 112,978,033, forward strand.
CAGCCAGTAGAGAAATTAAATATAATATGATTCATTATTGAGTTAGCCACAACTTGCCAAGAAAACATGGCTATTTGTATATCAAGTGAGTTATATTTAAACAGGTCATAGACTACCCGTCAATCATTGGATCGGTTTGTCTAGGAAAACAAGGGAAATGCATTCATCTGCTAGCCCTCTTTCATCTCTTGCCTCTCATTGGTCAGATGTTGCCTCATGGCACATTAATTCCACTGTGCTTTCCAAGTTGCATTATGGACTCCACTCATACAGCTCCTGGAGAAACTAGACCTTCTTTATGACTCACTGCAAAGTTTCATCTGAGTCTGTTAGTGAAGGGAGAAACCAGATCCTCCCAACCAAATGGTGTAAGCACGGACCCTTGAGCTAAGGTGTCTCCTGAAGCAGTGGGCACCATGAAGGCTGTGTCCGAGCCCCACCCTCTCGTGAGGGAGGTTATGAAAGCAGGGGGTGTTAGGCAACAGGGCTACAGTGGTGGCAACCATGGCTCACCTTTGAGCAAGTGGCCAAGGTCCTCGGAGTTAGGTGGGTTCAAGAAAATTGGGCTTATACCTAGAACTGAAGCATACTTTAAGAAACAATGACTTAACCTTTCTAAAACAATTTTATGTTTGTTCTTTTGAGGAATGTCTAAGAAATAACATGAACTATCTCTATGGTAACAGCGAGTGTCAAGAGACCTGTAGGATATGGGGAGTAAAGTGGTCTTTATCTCTCTTATATTACCCTAAAATTTAGGTAGCTGTTATTAAAATTCGTATATTAGTAAAGCTGCCAAAACTTATCGTATTTTTGCCATGCAGAAAAAATAAAGGGAGCAAGTTTTCTGGCAGGATTATGTGATACTCAGTGACAACTCATAAACAGTTTAGTCCACCATTTGTGAGCTGTGTAAATATGCTTGTCTCACTCTTTAAAGACCATTTCTGGCTCTGGCTTATTGGTTAACATTTCTTGGATGGGTTGGAAAATGGTGCATATCAAATGGCATCAAGTATGGTAGAAACACCTTCTGAAGCGTCTTGTTCCTTCATTTGGGAATTGAACCTCCTAGAACCCAACTGGGACTAAACAGCTGCCAACATGATTCACTTCCCTGACAAGAATGCACATCTCTGCAACTTTTTGGATAATGGACAAAAATAGATTTTTATTTGAATAAGTTTTATTGATAAGACATATTCTACTGAGAAAATGGGACTAAGGAGGCAGTCTTAAGGAAGAATGCACAGAGAAAAAAGTGCCATACTCCGATATTTGTTTGCTGGGAAGCCTGGGATTCACGTTTCCCTTCTCTCCCTTCTTCCATCTCTGTATAAACTATCTCTCATACTTTCTGAACATAAATCAGTGAGGCTGATAAGCTCCATCTTAAATTCAAAGTTGTATCTGAGTGATGCCATCTAGCCAGAATGGAGAGACTATTATATTTCTGGTGGTAAAATGCTGAAAAGTAAATTATTCATTTTTCTTTTAATGATTTTTCATTTCCTTTTTACTCTATTAGATAAAAATTCTAGTTATAAATGCTTCCAAAGCAACATCATACCATAGGGTAAAGTAACAAGAGGACATTTGGAACATTATGAGCCTGGGAGCTGAAAAACACTCCAAGAATAGGATTCACAGCTGGAAATAAATTAGATTGAATTTTTCAAACATTTTAAAGTGCAGTCATAGGAATAAAAGTTTTTACTTTCCTAAGTAGGGATCAAAACTTATTAAGTAAGAAATATTATTTCCTGGGAAGTAGAAATATTGTTGTGGATCCACTCCTGTTTGGGGTATCAGTATATACATAGTCTATTTGTTTGAGATACTAGTGCTTTTTTATATAATAAACTTTTGGAAAAATGAAGAGTTGTAAAAATTTTGGTAGTGTTAACATAAGTGAGTCAAATATGCTTGAATATATGGATATGTGTGTTAAAACTGGCCTTATAGTGTTGTAATCAATGTATTTAATATGCTAATCAGAACTTTCTTTTTTCTTAGTGCTTTGTTATAATTTAAAATTAATTTAAAGTTTCTAAAAATATCAAACAACCCCATTAAAATGTGGGCAAGGGGCATGAACAGAAACTTTCCAAAAGAAGATAGACTTATGGCTAACAAACATATGAAAAAAAGCTCAACATCTCTAATCATTCAGGGAAACGCAAATCAAAACCTCAATGAGATATCACTTAACTCCAGTGAGAATGGCTTTTATCAAAAAGTCCCAAAGCAACAAATGTTGGTGTGGCTGCAGAGAGGTGGGAACACTCATGCACTGCTGGTGGGACTGCAAACTAATGCAACCTCTATGGAAAGTAGTATGGAGATACCTCAAAGAGCTAAAAGTAGAACTACCATTTGATCCAGCAATGCCACAACTGAATATCTCCCCATAGGAAAAAAAGACATTCTATAAAAAGGACATCTACACTTGAATGTTGGTAGTAGCATAATTCACAATTGCAAAGACTGAGAAACAACCCCAGTGCCATCAATACATGAGTGAATAGTACAATGTGTCATATGTATACCATGGAGTATTACTCAGCCATTAAAAAAATGGTGAACTACCTATTGTATCATTCTGGGTGGAGCAGAAGCCCATTGTTCTAAGTGAAATATCACAAGAGTGGAAAAACAAACACCACATGTACTCAACATTAAATTGGTACTAATTGATCAACACTAAAGTGCGCATATGGGAAGTAACATTCATAGGGTGTCAGGCAAGTGGGTGAGAAGTGGATGGGTAAATTCACACATAATGGATGCAATGCACTGTCTGGGGGTGGGCAAACATACAGCTCAGACTTGGGTGGTGCAAAATAATTTATGTAACCAAATCATTTGTACCCCTAAAATACTCTGAAATAATAAATAAAAATTTAAAAAAATAAAGTTTCTAAACAATTTGAAGATTTTTTGTTATTGTTTTGTTTATCTCTTCCAACTATGTAGGATGATGATTCTGTGTGCTACAGCACCAAAGAAAAGAGCTATAGACATTATTTTAATACATATTTTATAAATTGAATGTTATGTTATAGTACCAATTTCAAACTTCAAGTTTAACTACATGTTTCCCCATTTTATTTATTTAAAAAAATAGAAAATTATCTCACAATACTAGGAAGAGATATGTCATGGGTTGAATTATGTCCCGCCTAACAAAGATACGTCCTAACCTCTAGTACCTTAGAATGTGACCATATTTGGAAATAAGTTCTTTTTTTTTTATTTCAGCATATTATGGGGGTACAAATATTACGGTTATGTATATTGCCCATGCCCCCCTCCCCCCTCGAGGCAGAGCCTCAAGCATGACCATCCCCCATACGTTGCACATCTCACTCATTATGTTTGTATATACCCATCCCCTTCTTCCCTCTCCCACCCGCCCAACACCCGACAAATGTTATTCCTATATGTCCACTTAGGTGTTGATCCGTTAATACCAATTTGCTGGTGAGTACATGTGGTGCTTGTTTCTCTATTCTTGAGATACTTCACTTAGTAGAATGGGTTCCATCTCTAGTCAGGAGTATACAAGAGGTGCTATATCACCATTGTTTCCTAAAGCCGAGTAGTACTCCATGGTATACATATACCACATTTTGTTGATCCACTCATGTATTGATGGGCACCTGGGTTGTTTCCACAACTTTGCAATTGTGAACTGTGCTGCTACAAACATTCGAGTGCAGGTGTCTTTTTCATAGAGTGATATTTGTTCTTTTGGATAGATGCCCAGTAATGGGATTGCTGGATCAAATGGTAGATCTACTTGTATCACTTTAAGGTATCTCTATATTGCTTTCCACAGAGGTTGAACTAGTTTGCAGTCCCACCAGCAGTGTAGGAGTGTTCCTATCTCTCCACATCCATGACAACATTTATTGTATGGGGATTTTTTGATAAAGGCCATTCTTACCAGAGATAAGTGATATCTCATTGC
>VBSM01002608.1:112982105-113000075 GCA_008086735.1 Cheirogaleus medius
TAGAACTCAGGAAAATCAGCAAAGAAAAATCAAACAACTCTATCAAAAAGTGGAAATAAGGTCTTTAAAGAGATAATTAAGTTAAAAATAGATCTTCAGAGTGGGTCCCAATCCAATTAGACCGATGTTTTTATTTTAAAGGTAAATTTGGACACAGAAACACATAAGAGAAGGATGATGTGACTGCACAGGGGAATACCAAGGAGCCTCTGAGGCTACCAGAAGGTAAGAGAGAGGTATGGAGCAGATTCTCCCCCACATACCTGAGAGGAAACCAATGCTGCTGACATCTTGATTTTGGACTCCTATCCTCCAAAACTGTGTGACAATAAATTTATGTTATTTAACCCACCCACTTTGTGGTACTTACTTATATAGCCCTAGGAAAGTAATACTATGTTTTTGTTCCAAATAATCCTCAAGATCATGTATTTGGGGTTATGGGTTCTCTGTAGATTATCTTGGGAAGTGACTTACTCAGTGTCATTGTTACTGAGAAGTCTAGGGGAGGATAATTAGCTTGACAGTTTATCATAATGTAGGAATACTCTGACTTGAAATAAATATAAATAAAAATGTTTATTTACTCTCTCTGAGAAGCCTTTCAGTTGAGAAAAAAAGTTTAACACATAATAAAATAATAAAAGTTATGGGAGGAAAGAAATGTGATTGTGTCAATTGTAAGGTCCTCTGTAGGAAGATGACTCCCAGCTTCCTGCTCCTTCCTGATGCACAAATCCTGTGTAATGCTCACCTCTTGAGTTTAAAGGGAACTTGTATATAAAATGATATTTCACTCTCATGACTATGTTACATTACATGGTAAAAAGGATTTTTGCAAATGTATTTAAGTTTCCTAATCAGTTGATTTTGATTTAGTCAAATGGGAGATTATCTACAGTGTGGCTAACATAATAAGGTGAGTTTTTAAAGTGATTGGAGAGATTGGAACCAAGATTAATTTTCTTACTGGCCTTGAAAGAGCAAATTTCCACATGGTGGAAAATAGTGGATAGCATCTAGGCTCAGAGGATAGCTGCCAGTTGATAGCTAATAAGAAGTTCAGAAACTCTGTCCCACCAAAATGCAAGAAACTAAATTATGCCAACATCACTAGTGACTTTAGAAGATAACCATGAGATTGAGATGAGATCGCAATGCTGGTTGACACCTTAATTTTAGCCTGTGAGACCCTGAATGGGGAACCCAATAATGCTGAGGTTGGACTTTCGACCCAGAGGACTGTAAGATAATAAATGGATGTTGTTTTAAATTACTAAGTTTATGGTAATTTGTTAAGTTGCCACGGAAAGCCACAATGTCCTTACAATGCATATAAAGTGGTATACTATTATTTTAAAATACACCATGAATAAGTAAAGAAGCATAATGTAAAGCCTAGAATAACCACTAAACTCAATTTGAAAAACTGAAAAAAATTAAACCAATAATGGAGGAAAAAAGGAATAAAATAATACTTCATTTGTTCAAAAGAAGGCAGAAACCAAGCAAACATAAGCCAATGGAGGTTATAGAAAAACATCTGGTAAGTTGACAGATATTTTTCAAGCCAAATCAATAACTACATCAAGGTATACAGTCTTAACACATCAATAAAAGACAGATATTTTCTAGTTGGGTAAAAAAAGAAAGATCCGACTATATGCTATCTACAAGAATCCATTTAAATACAAAGATATAGATAAGTTAAAGGATGAGAAAAATATACCATTGCAATACTAATAAACAGAAAGCTTGAATATTTATATTCACATGAGAAAATACAGACATCACAACAAAAATATTACTAGAGCTAAAGAGGATCATTACACAATAATGAAGAAATCAATTTTCCAGGAAGACATAACAAAACAACTAACAACAGAATTTCAAAGTGTGTGATGCAAAGCTGATAGAATTGCGAGAGGAAATAGACAATTCCATAATTATATTTGCACAGTCAGCTCTCATCTTTCAGTAATTAATAGAACAACTATATAAAACATCAATATAACACCCTGAACCATCCTACCAACCAATTACAGTTGTCCTGTACTATCCATGAAGGATAGATTCCAGGATCCCCATGGATATCAAAATCTGCAGATGCTCCAGTTGCTTATATAAAATGACATAGTACCAGCTGGCAAGGGTAGAAGGTACAAGGGATAGGGAGAAGTTGTTTAACAAATATAAAAGTTCAGCTAGATGGGAAGAATAAGTTCTAGTATGTAACAGCACTGTATGGTGACTAGAGTTAACCATAATTTATTGTATATTTTCAAATAACTACATATAAGATTTTAAATCTTCCCAGCACAAAGAAATGATAAAACTTTGAGGTGATGAATCTGGTAAATACCCTGATTTGATAATTACACATTGTGTGTGTGTGTGTATATATATATATGTATAAATGTATATAGAATTATTACACTGTACCCCCAAATATGTACAATTATTAGGTCAATTAAAAATAATAATAAATAAAAATTATAATATGTTTAATTATTTTATTAATAAATTATTCACTATACAACTATCAGTAAAATTTATAGTAAATATCATATGCAATTTTTTTCAGAGAACTTGTTCAATGTTTAATAGCACATCGCTGATTGAGATCATGCTTGGTATAGCATGTTAATAAAATATTGTATGTTTTTCTTTAAAAACTAAAAAAGGTATTTATTTGAAGATAACCTATGTACATTCTCCCATATACTTTATATAATCTCTAGATTACTTACAATATCTAACATAATTTTAATAGTATGTAAACACTGGCTATACTGTATTTTTAAAATTTGCATTATTTGTTATTATTGTATAATTATTTTTTGATATTTTTGATCTAGGATTGGTTGAGTATGTGATGCAGAACCCTCACATATAGAGATCCAACTGTATTTAACATGTATTTAACACTTTACCCAACAACAGCTAAGCACGTATATATTTTTTTAAGTTGATGGGGAACTTTCACCAACAGAACTTTTTCTGAGTCATTAAAAAAAACTTAAATTACATATAGTAACCATACATTATAGATGTGCACATACACACATACGTATGTATAAATTTTACATACTATCAAACTTTTGATATCTCCCTAAGGATCCCTGAGCTCTGTTCATATTTTTCAATCTTTTTTCTATTGGAAAAATTGTATGAATGTATGTCCATGTGTACCAAGTTTTTCCTCACCATTCTGCTATAAAGTCTATCAAGTAAATTTTTTTTTCTCTCAAATATTGTATGTGTCAGTTCTAAATGTAAATTTGCATTTATTTTTATATATTTGATTTATCTCCTGAGATACACTATCATTCATTGTGAGTGTATTTTCTTTGACCTTATTGATTATTGTCGTATTAAATTCTGAGGGAGTTTTTTTGTAATAATTATAAAATTTAGGTCATCTCCAGGTTGTCATTTGTCAATTTTTATTTCCCTTGTAGATAAGTCACATTTTCCTGGCTTTTTGTCCTTAAGTAATTTTTGAGTTTATCCTTGACATTATGAAAATTATGTTGTGGAGACTCTGGATTCTGTTAGTCTCTAAAGTGTGTTGTGTTTGTTTAGTAGAAGTTTAACTTGGTTCAAGTATCTGAGATCAGTCCAGATGGTTAACAGTCTGCCTCATACATGTGGACTTAAAGGTTGGTCAGATATTATTTACTTAATTTGAAGGTTTTATTTCTAAATTTTCTTTTTGGAGTTTTTTCCCTCACTTTCCTTTGAGCCTGGTTGCCTCTTCACTGTTTTTCAAGCCCAGAAAAAAATGACTCATATATTTTTTGAAATCAAAGCTTTAGCCATTCAACATTCCTGCCACAGCACTGACAGTGCCATCAGTCACATTAAAAAAAAGGGAACTCCACGTGTGCCAGTTGCATCTTCTGTGTGTTTATGACTCGCCAAAGTCTGCCAATTTTTCAATCTCCACAGTAATCAGATACTATTTTTCTCAGTTGTTTAAGAGTTTATAATTGATATATGTGGGAGGGTGAATGGTACTAGAATCTTGCACCTTCAGTATATGGAGCAGTAGATTTGTGTGTGTGTGTAATCAAAAATATGGTGGACTACCTTTTTTAAAAATGTATATTTTGGGCTCTCTTTATATTTCTGCAAAGGTGAAGAGTTTTTGCTTTGTTTAATTATTATATTACACAGCTAATGTAGTTTTATTCAAACAATGCTAACAGTTCTTGTTTGCTATTGCCAAGAGACAAGGAAAATAAATACATACTCACCTTGTTGACCACACAATTTGAGTATATAATATAGTATGTTTATATAATATTTTCCTCTAGGGAATCACTTTATTTTTTTTCTAGATATCAACTGTCCTAGAATGGATAGAAATGTTAGCTGATCTTATAGACTATGAGATTAAGGACGAATAGAAAGAGCTTGTAAAATACAAAGAAAGAACATGAGAATACTGAGGTTAGAATGAAAAAAAAATGGAGTATTCAAGAGAAAGTTTTCTGAGCAACCTTGGTTTCCTAGCTTAAAAACTACAGCCTACATTTGACTGAAACATTAGCATTACTGCATATTTTTTGTCTTTCTTTGGATAAAGATGTTATGGTATTTAATCTGTCTCCCTTCACCATCCTGCATTCTCTTTTACCTTAGACTAATTTTATAATTATTTTTTCAGAGCTCAAATTTGGCATGAACTTATTTTCTATTTCTAATAAGGCCTTATTTATTTATGCTATGTTAAAATATGTAATTCATAAATATGAACACTCTTTACATGCAGGGTCTTTCAAGTACTAATTGGACAGATCTGGGCACGGGCCTTTGAGTATAGTGGGTGAAAACCTTAGAACCAATACCACCTCTGAAGACAAACATCTTTGACTGGAATTTGTGGCAATAACAAACTCTTCAGTGCACACTCTCCTAAAAGCATGTTCTTTCATTGTTATAGGTTTATGTTCAATGATGATGCATAATATATGAAAAGTTTCTGGAAATTGATACATTGTAAACAAGTAGATATTATATAGTGTATTATTTTAAAATTTTGTACATTTACTGGAGCTTGAGACATTGTTTTACTTGCCCTTATACTGGCAGGCATCATGAGCTCAAGAATGTTTCCAAGATTCTGTAAACAAACTGTTTTCCATCCTCTTTAAATTAATCCAGCATCCCTGGGTAGCCACAGCTAATAAGGGGGCCCTGGCAGTGATAACACAATCTATATTAGCATTTGCAGATAATCTTGACTATTCTGTTTAATAACTGATGCCTCTCTAGTTTCTTAAAATTAGCTCCAGCAGTAATGCCCTTCTTCCCATTTCTTATTCATAATGTCAGCTACTTTTATAATAGCTGCATTGGAATATATTCTTCTTGTTATAAAAAGCAAATCTACTGTCTATTGCTGAATATAAGAGAGCAAGGAGGTTTGATGATATTCATAGACCATATCATGCTTCTTTAGAGATGTCTTTGCTATCAGAAAATAATGTGAATGGTTTGAAAAGGTTCACTGAAACACCTCTAGCCTGTTAGTGAAATGTAGTTTATCTCTGTACTCATATTGATTTTCATAAAGAAAGCTGAAGTTTGAAATATCCTTAATATTTGGATTTATATCCCTGTAAGAATGAACTATAAATATATTATTTAAAAATGTTTCAAATATTAATTGACACATTATGAGAGTATATTATTATCATGAATTTTAAGTATGGTAATGAAAATAATTCAGGAAAATTATATTGTATACATGATTTTTCTATGTGTTGTATTTTTTTACAGTGGGAAGAATGGATACAAAATGTAATGAAAGATGTTTTAATTTTACCTTATCTAAAAGACAATTTTCAGTCTATCAGAATTATAGACAAGGGAAAAAGTTTGAAAGTTAAAATTTTAAATGTTCTTCTAGAAATATGATAATTATATAAAAAGTGATATTTAACTTGCTTATTTTATTCATGAAATTAATGAATGAAGGAAGCTAATATATAAAGCTTTGAATAAAAGTAAGCTATTGGTCAACATGGCTATGGAATATAAAAATTTTTTCAAACATTATGGGGTTATTTTTGCCCTGTGAATTTTCTTTCCTCAAAGCACGCTCTAGAAAGTAAATAAATTGTATTTATAGGATTCCTTTTGACCATGATACAGCATAATCCTATAAAAAAAGACTAATTATAATAAATATGGCTTGATTTGTTTATAAAGCTCCAGATATCAATAGATACAAAACCTTCCATTCTAGGTTCTAATAATCTGTTGTGCATCTATTAAAATACAATATATTGTAAATCCACATAAATGATTTAAAATAGATTGGAAAGAAGAAAGAAGTCAAAATTTTTTAGTATGTTTCACAAATCAGAACAAATCTCTTTGCCTTTGGAGTTTTTGGAATATAACTATGTTGATATTAAAATGGAGATAATTTCATAGAAATTCTGAGAAAAGGAACAATATGAATAGTCTTCATGTTGACAAATTAGAACATTTGTAACCACAAATGGCTAGTAAATATCCAAGGTAATCATTAAGAAAAATAAATTCAAAACAGGAGTGGGGAGGAAAATAAACAAGGCTATTTATTGCCGTTCAACTCTGTCATTACTTATAACTCAGCCAGATTGGTACTTGACAACATTGTTTCTTCTGTCACAGCCTCAAGAACCAGTTGACTTTCTTAAATCTTTCAAGATGTTACCATTAACATTATAAGCTTTTCAAGTTTTATTCTCAACTTCTTTCATCTTTTCTGACTTCCAAAGCATTATAAGCATAATCTAAAAGGCATGAAATCAGTAAACCTTAACACTTCTAAACTTTGCTTGTCAAGGTGATGCTTACTATTACTAGAAAGTGTTTTGGTGCTATTGAAGTCCATTTTAATTTAGACCATAATCAGGAAATGCCTCTTCTCTTTAAATATTTCTTTTGTTCACTCATTTGACTCCATCTAAACTATTATCAACATAATATGATGATGCCATAAACTCTCTGTGCGTTCACTATGTGAAAAAAAATGGCTTAAATGGTTTCCACTCCATCTGCACAAATATCTACACATTTTTTACTATTAACCCTTACAGAAAATTATTTATGAGCAACACTTCGATATCTGTCTTGTAATTCATTATTTTAAAATATACAAAATAGAAATTTAAAAGAATGAAACTACCTAAATAGAAGCTCTATTTTTTCTTTCCTCCCATTATATGAGATGGCATACCTTACTTTTTAGACCAATGCTCTTCGCCGTTGGCAGGATGCGTTATTTTAAAAATAATCATGTTGTTTTAGTTGAAGTCTTCTAGTAATTTCCTACTCCCCTTAGAATAAAGGCTTAAATCCTTAACATAGCCACAAAGCCCTGCACTATTTGATCAACTCCAAACTCTTCAGCATTCTATCTTATCACTCTACACTTCTCAGTGTATTATAGCCTCAGTGAGCTTGTATCAGTTTTCTTTGGCCTTTTCTTGTTCTGATCTTTCATTAAGCCTTCACCTATTCTGTTCCTTTTCCTTGAAACCTCTCATCCCCATCCCTCATCTAATCCAGCTCTCATCTAATAGCACATACACATACTTCAGATCACAACTCAAATGCCAATTGCTCAGTTGCCTTTTTTGTCTCTAGTTATTATGCAGCACTCTGTTCTTTTAATTTTGGCTCATACTATAAGCTCTACTTGAATAAAAACTCTAAGGTAGCAGGGATTTTCATCTAGTTTTTTTCACTACTGTATCCTAAATAATTAATTAGAACATCACCTGGTATATGTTAGGTTCTCAATACATCTCTCTTTTAGATGACTAAGTTTTGCTATTATTTACGTATATTTTTGTGTTTTTAACTCACATAACGTAAACTCCATGAGGGCAAGACCCCATCTGTGATGATCTCCATCACATCTCAGCAGAGCATGTGCCAGGTAGTAAACTTTAAGCAAATTATTGCTACAATTGCTGCCATCTCCTGGCTATAGCACAAGAATAAACAGGTTATGTAATAAGGTTTTAAAGAAATCCAAAAGGCAAAGTAAAAGGAAAAAAATAATTCATCTCTTTTAATTTGCAAATTAAGAGCTGATTTGTGGGGCAGAGAAATAAATTATGTCAGACATCAATTGAAAATAACACTGAGAGTACTTTGAGCAATAGCATAAGCTGAAACTGAAAATAATCTGCAAACTGCAATAAGAACATCTAAATGGAATATATATATATATATATATACCCCAGCACAAACATGAAGCAAAAGCAAGGAAAGATACTCATATAGAAAATCTCAAATATCTTGTCTGTAAAATGCCAATTGGGAAGCCTCATTTGTTCCTTCTCCTAGCTTCAGGTCCATCCAAAAAGTCACTTAGAATGAAATCATGATAACATAAATATAGAGAAAAACAAGCACTGCATTGGAAAACACAGAGGTTGCCTTGTAAATGACAAGAACTTCACTCTTCACTAGGCACAGTAAATATAGGGAAACAAATTTAAAAAAAAAAAGACTGGACACTGATTTACAAAAGATGTGGCAGTAACTTTGGCAGAAATTCACTAATATTCTTCTTTGAAGGTTTGGGTCGGTTAGATAGCAGAATGGGATAGAGAAGAAACAGCTCACTCTAAACACATTTTATAGTTATGACTCAGTAAAGGAACAGAGAATCAATAATACATGACCAAAGGACAAGTATTGTCACACAATCAAAGAAAAACCCAAATGGCACTATTATTTCACCAATGCAGTGGGGCTTAGAATGTCTCCTACTTGGAGCATTAACATTAGGAAGAAGGCTAGAAATATATCATGTTCCCAGAGTAGTGACCAGGCAAAGGCAAATCCTCAGGAAAAATTACTTCACCAAATGCAAGTGGATTGATAAATGGCTTCTTGCTAAAAAATAAGTAAATGGATGGAAAAAATTCCCCAAATCTCAGAACTTTCATTAGGTGGCATTAAAAAAGATAGAACTAGCAAAACTTAGAACTTATGTTATACAGCATTAAAAAAAGAAAAACTGATACGCAAAAAGTTTAGAAGCAAAATGTACATTAGAAAAATACATGTAATAGAGGAAGAAGAATAAATTTCAGTTGATATCTAAATAGATTTTATGCAAACATGTGCCATATGATACGAACAATGAAAATGGGAAGAATAAACTTATGGAAATTCTTTCCATCATTTAAAAATATTTATTGAGCTCTTACTAAATTCCAGACATTTTAAATGTCAGGATTAAATAACATATAAGATAAATATGCCTTTCGCTTTTATGAAACTTATAGTCTAATGGAATATATCAACAAAAATGTACAAAAATGATTCAATGCTTATAATCCTTTGGTAAGAAACTTTCTTTACATCAAAATATAGAAACTACAGATAAAAATGGCACATGTATGGCAGAAACTTCTAGAAAAAGGGATGCACATGAAAAGTCCTGGAAGCAAGAAAGGGTTTTATATGTTCAAGGAGCTGAAATAAATTTCAGAATGGGTGGATTATGGCATTGAGGAAAGCAATAAAATATGAGGCTTAAGAGGCACAAAGAGACCATTAGTGCATGCCTTTGAATGTCAAAATGAGGAATATTAATACTACCAGAAGAGTAGTAAAAGTTCTTTGAAGATTTTGCATAGGAAACCATATCACTTTGCAGACTGGAGAATGGATTGAGAAGAGGTTTCAGTGAAGACAAGAAAACTGGTTAGGGGATGTTGTCATAATCTTGGAAAGAGAACATTTGCCTGGGCTACAGTAGTTAGGGGGAATGAAGAGATCATAGATATAAGAAATATTTAGCATGTGGGGGTATCAGAACTTTGTACTTGGTTGACTATGAGTAGGAAAGTGAATGATGACTTAAGAATCATTTTTTAGTTTTGGACTAGGGGCCTATATAGGGAACCTAGGGGGATAAACAGATTTGAAGAAGACAGATTATGATTAATTTTAGACATAGTGATTTTAAGAGTTTAATGGCCATAATCAGTTGGGTATAAAAGACAGTTGGGTATCAGTTGGGTATAAAAGACAGACATTTAGATTTTTAAAATAATGAGCAGGTGATAATTGGAGGTATAGAAGTAGATACAGTGGTTCTATTTGAGTATTTCAAATGGCAAAGGAAGAAGAAAGAGATACTAGCATTTGGTAGGTAAGAAAATGAAGACCCCACAAATGAGACTGTGGGTCAAAGATATATACAAAAAAGTATAAAAAACCTGAAAAGTGTGGTGCATGAAAGCCAAATGAAGTCTCATTCATCTTTCACCAAGGCTGGGTAATAAATAAATGTTAGAAGAGGTCAGGTAACTCTAACTTCAAGAGTATACGTATTAGATAATTTAAAGAACTGTGTTATGAACACAGCTGGACCCTAGGCAGAGACTCTAGTTAGGTCAAAGAATCCTGTAACCTGGTATGCGCGTGCATCTGTCTTTATGAGATATAGAGATAGATAGAGCATATTTTATCTAAATATAATTAAATATATAATTAAATAGATTAAATGTTAAATAGATGAAAAATTAAGGAAAATTACTATAAATGATGAAAAATAAGATAAATCCAGGGCAACGTTATTGAATAAAATTTTGTAATTTTTTTTTTCTTTTTAATGTGTTACAAATCTGGTTCTGAGCTGCCAAAGATCAAATCAAACAAAACAAAACAATACGATAAGGTATAAGATATAATTAGTCTATCAGTGAAAAACATAACAGTAGTTCAAGGAAAATATATAAAAGTAAATTATATATAATTTTTAATAATTTAAATAATTTATTTTTAATATTTATAAAATATTATACTATATAATATATAGTATATGTTTAGATAAATATCATATATTTATTTATATATTATATAATAATATCTCAGATGTATTTTTGGACTTGAGTCCTGATGTGTTATAGCAGAGTGAATAACAACAAAAATATTTAATATTTATTTTCCTTATAATATTCCTCACTATTAAATGCAAGCTGAAAAAGCAATTTTATAAGAACAGATCAGATATTTTAGTGCATGTTTGCATCATTCTTAATCTGGCTTTCCCTAAAGGTAAAATTTGAAATACATACATAAAAGAGTAGACCTCCTATATTTCAAATAGTCCTCTTTGATATTATCATTCTCTTCTGAGAATTTCACAGGAGAGAGTCGGGTAGATAAGAGTTGGGTAGATAAGATTGCAGATTATGTTTTTTGGTAAGAACCTGGAGTGTGGCTATACAAAGTTTCTGTCTAGGAGTATATTCATAGCAATTGGTAGTTAACAGAAGGAAGAAAAGTCATATTCCTATAGAAATTCAGGAGCCTTACATTTATGCGTAAATGACTGACTACTCCGACTCAGCATAAATTTGAATCCAAAGAACATCTGTAAGCAGAGTAGTCTTCAGAAATAATTACAGATAATTGAAATCCCAATAGTCTATGCCATAGAATTTACCCATATAATTGTAGTTTAGAATTTTTGCATAGCAAATAATTTCAATTACTCTTTAAGGGTGCCCAAATCATGTAATTTCCTACTAAAAGTGAGCAGATAAATTTGTTAGAAACTGTTCATCTAAGCAAGTCTATGATTTTAAAATTATGCAACTTTACAGAATTGCATAATTTGTCAGTTACTTTTAAGTCATGTTAAAAATCTTAATATTATTGAGTCATCTATTTGGGGAACGTTAGAGAGTTGGTCAGTTGCTCAGTTAAGTCACTCTCAGGCTGGCATGCATCATGTTCCTCCAAAATGAATTTTGAGTAATCAAAGTAAAAATTAAACACAAGGGATTTTCAAAATGTATAATCTTTCACACCCACTTAACATAATGATTTGATTTGTCAGGACACTTTACCTGCAGGCATTGATGCTCAGGTGATATTAAAGTGCAGGTCTTATAAAAGTGCTATTAACTAGCATCATAAAAATGATTCAAGGACTTTAGATGTAACCAGTTATATTTCATACAGTTGAGATAGGTAATATTCAATGAAAGTTGAAAACAATCTTATATTTTTCTTGATAGACATCTTTAGCAGGTGAAGGAGAAAGTTACAGGGTTTAATAATGGAATAACCATGTTGACAGCTTGCTGACTCCTCATGGAAAACATAGGCTTCAGCATTTTAAATTATATTAATTGAACAGCCATATGTTTCAGACATCTGAAACAGATTCATGTGAAGGAGTCTTTTAAATTCCCATGCAATTTTATTGCTGTTTTCAACAAACAACTCATCTGGACAAGGTGCTCCATTCATTGATTCATTCATTTATTCACTCATTTCATAAATAGCTATTGAGTTTCTGTTTTGTATCAGGGACTGAACTGGGTGAAATTTTGGGGCTACAGAAGTTTTTCTTAGTTCTAATGAAGTTTACAGATCAATAAATCATATAAGCTCATAATTTGGGAGTGGTTGCTCTGTGCCAGGCATTGTGCTAAATGTTTTAAATAAATTACTTTATAGTTTTTTATTAAATCCTTGAGTGGAAATTATGTTTTATGCACATTTTCTTGTTCAGGAAATTGAGGTGTAGAGAAATTGAATAAAATTTGCCCAAGTTCACATAGCTAGCAAAAGTAAAGGCTTGATTTAAACCTGAGTGGGCAGACTCTGAGTGTTCACAGTTCATCAACTGCCATGCATATCATTTGAGGGCAAGCCAAATAGAGCCTGCAAGTCTGCAATATTCCCCCAAAACCTTACTCAGGAAAAATGATGTAACAACATATTCTGTAATTTGAGAAAGATAATTTGAGTTTGCACCTTTGGATCTGGCAATTTTTAGCACTGTGACTTTACTCTTAAAGTGTAATTTAATCTTTTGAGTTTTAATTACATTTCCTATTACAATCTGATGTTAAAATTTCCAAAGCAGTGTTTGTATAGGTAGGCAATAACATATGTAACTGTGAAAAAAAAAAACAAACAAATAAATTCCAGTTCAGTTCTAATTCAATACCTTAAAAATAAAAGGGTTAATGTCCTCTTGGGAAAAAGCCACATTAGAATGAGTTCTTCAGATTACTGGATATTGGATGCAGACCAGACAAACAAACAAAAGTGAAGGAAGAAATAAGAAAGCACCTAACACAAACTTCTGACTTTTCATTTTGCATCAGGATGGATCTGTCAATAATGATAAAAGAGGCATTAATTGTCCAGGTCATCCTTTTGCAGATGTCTACGAAACTCAAATTTCAGTTGAATTATTCTTTAGTACAACCTGGGTCTAATATTTGGAGTTTTCTCCTGGGGTATATTTCTATGCTTTTTGATGCTTGGAGTGGATTTCTCTTTAAGATGATGTAATATCAGTCTTCTATGAATTTCAGAGATCTATACCATAGCTCAAAGCATTTTTCACCCTGTAGGACCAAATTAAAGATGAAAGGGGATGAAGGGAGAAATGCTCATTGAAATATAAATATTTCATCTTTATTAATTCTTAAAGCAGGTGAGATGAATTTTAAAAGGAAAAGGTGAATTGTGTTATGGACAATCTTGGTATTTCTGATGTGAATATTTTTCCTGCAGTTGGTAACTTCTGAAATAAAACAAAAAAGCCTATACTGGAAAATATGTCATTTTTGTTCTGAATCTTAACTGAGATGAATCAGCTTAGAGAATCTTTTTTAATTAGTTTAGTGTAGTTAGGATTATCTCAGATTGGAAAGCTTTTGTAAGAAAGTGTCTTTCATATTAACTTTCTTACAATTAACTCTGCAGAAACATAATGAAAAATTTTACAGAAAACAATCAAACACTTATATACATTTCCAGTGCTTTATTCCTTTACCTTCTTACAATTGCTTACTTACCCTTTTTATTACTAAAATGCTATTGAAGACCTGACAATAACCACAACAAAAACACATACACAGTACTAAACTATAGAAGTGATAATATCATTTGCGAAATTGAAATGATGTTCTAATAAAGACACCTGGTTTAAGAAAAGAGAGAGAAAAACCCCATTTGTGTTTCTTTTAAAAAGCTACCTCAAGCCGGGCACGGTGCCTCACACCAGGAATCCTAACACTCTGAGAGGCTGAGGCGGGAGGATTGCTCAAGGTCAGGAGTTCGAGACCAGCCTGAGCAAGAGTAAGACCCCGTCTCTACTAAAAATAGAAATAAATTAATTGGCCAACTAAAAATGTATAGAAAAAATTAGCCGGGTATGGTGGCACATGCCTGTAGTTCCAGCTACTCAGGAGGCTGAGGCAGAAGGATCGCTTGAGCCTAGGAGTTTGTGGTTGCTATGAGCTAGGCTGATGCCACAGCACTCTAGCCCAGACAACAGAGTGAGACACTGTCTCAAATTAATTAATTAATTAATTAATTAATAAAAAGCTACCTCAAAATCTTGTCTTGAAACTAGTATCTCATAAAATAATATTGTAAATCACATTTTCCATTTGCAAACTTAGAATTATGATTCTAAACTCCAAAATATGGAATAGGTATTCCTTCAGGTAACAGGTGGAGAGTTGGTGTCACCTGTCCTCTAACATTTTCATAGATACTCAATTCCTGGGAAACAACTTGACAGGACACAGGGGACGAGCAGGCGCGAAGTTTAAAATTTTCCTGTTGGGGTGTAGCTCCTACAAATAGTAGGAAGACAAAAACAATGAGAATCCATATCATTTTATGTGTAGAATATAGTTTTTCAAGTACTATATATCTTTAGACTCTTTTTAAATTTGTTGGTCATTCACTCTATTATTAAAAAGATTTACCAAATATATTTATTATATTCATATTTGTTTATGAATTGTATAGGTGCTATAAATATACTTTATTATATCATTTACATTATGAGGCATGTACAAAATGTGAGTCCAAGATCTTTAAAAATCCTTGTTGTCTGTTGTGCTGTCTACTAATGGCAAAACACTCTTTAATAATTTTAGCGAGATAAATTTGATTGAATTTATTTTGTAAATTGAAAATATTGATTGGATGTTTTGTGATAAAATGGCTACAGTGTTTCATTCTAAGTCCACTTAATTTCCCTACATGGTTTTATTATGTGTCATAACTGAAAATGATGTTCCATAAAGGCACATAGATCTAAATGAGAAAAGTACTTCATTGGTGCTACTTAATAAACTAGGCTATTTATTTTTTATTCCTTTCTATCCACTATCTAAAGTTTTATGTAAAAATATGTTTTGAAAACTTCTAGACTGATGTTAAAAAGCTTTGCTTACAAAGTAAGTGAACCATATTACATTTTTGTGTTTTTCAGAAGTAGGTTTAAAAACCACTGTAAAACTTTACTGTTAAGCCCTTCACAGGATGGTTTTGAATAGATTAGGATCCTTTGTTTCCCATTTTAAATGCACAAACTTGAGTTTTCATAGATGATAAATTGCAGGATTTGGGGTAACGAAATCATTTAAAATGGAAAGATTATCAAACATTTGCAAACTCTCCACAGAAGGTGCTTCTTTAAAAAAGTTACATTTTCATTTAAGACAAAAATATCACTTTTAACTTGGGAGATCAGATTAGGTGAGTGGTTTTATTTTCAAATATGTCTTACAGAAATTAAAGAATGATGAAAAGAGAGCTCGCTCATAAATGCCTGATAACAAAAATTATCACAAATGAATCTGCAAAAACTTCAACCTTGCACAAAGGCCATCACAACCTTACATAAAAAATACTTCAGAGAAGATATCTGCCTAGCAACTGCCTGTCCAAATTTGAACTTGAACCACACTTGTTATTGATCCTTGTAGCCAAGGGTAATTACTTCAGAACTATTATATAACCCTTTTTCCTTTAAAAACCTCATTTTCTTTTACCTTCCTGAATATGCACATTCTTTATGATGACACATGTATTCCCATCGCAATGCCCCTATTCCTGAATAAGTATAATTTTCTTTTAGAGCATTTCTCTGTGTTATTTAAGTAGACACCATGAAAAGTTTTTGACTCTCTGGAAGTTAATGTACATATTTAGCACAATCCATTTTTCTTAGTTTTCTGCTTTTCCATTGTTTCCTATTGTGCACTTTCTATGTTTATTAATTAGATTAGCACATACTCAATTGTTTCTGTTTAGTAAAGTTTTATCATTTTTATAGCAAGAACTACTGACAGATCATTTAGAAGGATATTCATTCCATTGAATTACATTTTTCAAGACATGTAAGGTATCAGGTTATACTTGATTATATAATTCATAATGATACATGATGTCATTATTAAATTGTTAGAGACTTTTTTTGAAAAAATACTGATTTGAGAAATAGGTTAAAAGTCCTTACTTGTCTTGTTTTATAAACTAGACAAAGCAGAAAAAAAGACTTCTACTCGAGTTAAAAAAAAAAAAAAAGCACTCCTATCACATAGAAAATGTTGACTATTTTGTGAGTGGATATTATAAATAGATTTATAATTTGGAAATGCACCTTGCTGGATTGATTGAATAGACCCACATTGACAGGGTAGGGGAGAAAATAAACTACCTGAATGGGTTCAAAAATATGTCTAAAAAGCATATGGTAGAATAGTAACTGTATACAGTGGTAATTGAGTACTAAGTGTGTTTAGACAAGTCTCAGAAATGACCAAGACCAAAGAGCCCTCAAATATACCTGGGTGAATCCCAAGCACTATTGCCCTACTCTGCTGAGGAGTGAATTATATGCCACATAAGCATTCTTCCAGGTCTAAAGGCGTAATATCCACTCCTGGATGTTAAAAGGTGTGCTTTCTACTATGCTGGGGACAGCTGATCTCAAATTCCTTCACCCCACTTTTCTCATTCTAAAGACCTCTGCTCCTCATGGGACTCTCAGAGAACTTTTCAGATAAAGCCAATATTTCAGGTGTGAGCAAAACAATTATGTCCTCCAACATGTTACTCTTCCTGTATTCAGCCTTCAATTAATTTATACAATCTTCATAATGACAGTGGGAATAATCCTAAAGGATATCTTGATTTTGCAAAATGATATAATCTTAACATTGTAGAGGTGCTTGAGGTTAGAGTTCACCTCTCTTATTTTAAATTAAAAGTCTCTGGAGTGTTTATGTGATACACCTAAGGTGATGAAGGTGGTTAGTAACAGATTTTCTCAAATGACTGAGTCACCAGATTTCACTTAACACTGCTAGCCCTATACCATATAAACAGCAAATAAATTACCTTTCTACTACATTGTTATATTTATTATTCCCTTTCTTTCTTTTCTCCAAAGTGCCTTCCCAATATTATCTCATGTAGTTTTCCTCAGAACAGCAATTCTTATAGTGTGCTCTCCATTTCAGGAGGTCAGTGAGGTCAAAAGTATTTTTCCAATAATACTAAGATATGTTTTTCATTCATTTTTTCATGAGCATACGGGGAGTTATCTTGAGGAAATGTGGTGTGAGATACTGAAAGGCGGTGAATGCAGTGGCAGATATGAGGGTTCAGTTGTACTCAAGAAGGCAGACATCACAGACATTTATAAAAATGTAAAACAATGTCAATATTTTCATGATTATTATTTTGGAAAATACAGGCATTTTTCAATAAAATAGCTTATTTGTGTTAGTATATAATGAGTTATAATGTTCTTTTTTATTTTTTATTTTTTCCTTTTATTTCATCATATAATGGGGGTACAAATATTATTAGGGTTACATACATTGCCCCTACCACCCCTGCTTCCCCACATGCCAGAGATTCAAGTGAGTCCAATCCCCAGGTGGCGCGCACGGCACACATTATGTAACTCTCCACTTCCTCCCCCCTCCTGCCTGCCCTCCATCTGACAAAAGATTTTTTTTTTTACATTTTAGATACATTGTATAACTTTGCCTCTCCCTAAGAGGGGTTAGAGGTATGCCCTTTCCTCCGACAATGCTTGCCACATCCCTGTGATGTGGGTCTTGCCCCCCCAAAACCCTGGTGAACACTACCACCATTTGAGCA
>VBSM01002608.1:113003993-113023810 GCA_008086735.1 Cheirogaleus medius
AAAAAAAAAAAAAGCCCTTCTCACCGGAGTTAGGTGATATCTCATTGTTGTTTTGACTTGCATTTCCCTGATAATTGGAAACAATGAGCATTTTTTCATATCTTTATTGGCCATTAGTCTATCTTCTTTTGAGAAGCTTCTATTCATGTCTTTTGCTCACTTTTTACTTGGGTTGTTTGATTTTTTTTTTTCCAGCTGATTTGCTTGAGTTCTTTGTAAGTTCTGGTTATTAACCCTTTATCAGATGTATAGCATACAAACATGCTCTCTTATTCTGGAGGTTGTCTATTTGCACTATTGATTGTTTCTTTTGTTGCGCAGAAACTTTTTTATTTGATCAAGTCCCATATATTAATTTTTGTTGTTGCTGTGATTACCTTTGAGGTCTTCTTCATAAACTCTTTGCCTAGGCCAATATTTATAAGAGTTTTTCCAACATTTTCTTCTAGAATTCTTGTAGTTTCATGTCTTAGGTTTAAATCTGTTATCCATCTTGAATTAATTTTCATTAGTGGTGAGAGGTAAGAACCCTGTTTCAATCTTCTCCATGTTGCTACACAATTTTCCCAACACAATTTATTGAATAAGGATTCTTTTCCCCAGTGTATGTTTTTGTCTGCTTTGTCAAAGATTAGATGGCAATATGAGAATGGTTTTATATCTTTGTATTCTGTTCTGATCCATTGGTTATGTCTCTGTATTTTTGCCAATAC
Organism: Cheirogaleus medius; assembly: GCA_008086735.1. Lineage (NCBI taxonomy): Eukaryota > Metazoa > Chordata > Mammalia > Primates > Cheirogaleidae > Cheirogaleus > Cheirogaleus medius. The sequence continues at coordinate 113,004,707 of VBSM01002608.1, forward strand.
CTTGCTGTTTTGGTTTTTATAGATTGTAGTAGCTTGAAGTCTGGTAAAGTGATGCCTCTTGAATTGTTCTTTATGATTAAGGTTGTCTAGTTGGGATTTTTTCTGGTTCCATATGAAGCATGGAATTATTTTTCCTAGATCTATGAAAAATGACATTGGTATTTTAATGGAGATTGCATTGAACCTGTAAATCACTTTGGGTAGTATAGACATTTTAACAGTGTTGATTCTGCTGATCCATGAGCATGAAATGTTTTTCCATCTATTTACATCCTCTGCAACTTCCTTCTTCAGTGATTTGTTGTTCTTGCAGAGATCTTTCACCTCCTTGGTTCAATATATTCCTAGATATTTTAATTTCTTTGTAGCTATTGTGAAAGGTATTTAGTCTTTCATTTGAGCTTGACTATTGTTGGTGTACAGAAATGCTACTGATTTGTGTCCACTGATTTTATAACATGAGACAATGCTTATGATTCTTATATGGGGCCTCTTTACATAATCCCATTTTTCTTGTAGGCTTTGTTCATTCCTCTTGTTTCTCTCTTCCTTATCTTTGATTGACTTGTTCAATTTAAAGGTGCTGTCTTCAAACTCTGAGATTCTTTCTTCTGCCTGATCTAGTGTATTCTTAAAACTTTTCACTATGTTTTGTATTTCCTTGAATGAATTTTTCCATAAGTTCCATTTGATTGTTTTAAAAAATTTGATTTCTTTAATGAATTTTTCATTCATTTCCTGTATTGTTTTTGTGGTTTCTTTGTGTTGAGTTTCCATTTGCTTTTGTATTTCATTGAGTTTACCTATAATCCATATTGGAATTCTTTATCAGTCATTTCAATATTTTTATTTTGGTTGGCATCCATGGGCAAGGAATTATTGTTTTCTTTTGGGAGTGTCCTGTCCTTCTGACTTTTCATATTTCTGGAGTTCTTTCATTGATTCATTCTCATTTGGCCTCTCAATCAAGACCTGGGGTACTAAGGCTGGCTTGTGAGCCTGTATCCGGGTCCCCAAAGATCAATCCCTGACCATGTCAAGGAGAGGGGTGCTGGTCTCCAGTTGCCTGTGTGGTGTTCAAGTAGGTTTGATGAACCTCTTGGGTTGCCTCTGACCTGCTGTCTTCATCTCTTTCCAGCAGTGTGAATTGAATTGTGACCCCTCGTTTAATCTCCAAGATAACAGGGGGTACTTGTGAGTACAAATCAGCCACACCTAGTTTACTTGAGGTGGAAGGCACTATACTGGGTTATAGAGTTGTTTCCCTGTCATTGGTTGATGTTTGTGTGGAAGAGCCATTTGCAGAGATATTCTTTTGTGTCTGTGGTAAGCTCTGGTCCCCCAGGTGGGGAACACGATTGCCCCAAGCTTTAGGAGGGACTCTGTAGCTCCCAGGGCTGGGTGCTTGATCTCTACTCCTACTGAGTTTGGGGGAGGAACAAAGCAGATCAAGAGCCTAAAATGCTTTGCAAAGCCTCAGCAGGGCTTAGCAGTTGCCTTTCCAGTCGCTAGAGGGAGCCACAGGAATGAGGTTCAGGACAAGCTCTCCACACCAGGAAGGTTGTTTCCAAGAGAGGGGACTAAACACTTTACTGCTAAGGCCCTGGGCCGGACTCTTTCCACCCTTGTCCACTAGCAAAGTTTCTTTGCAGGGAGGGGTGAGTTCCCTCCCAAATTACTGCTCCCTGGAAGCCTACTGCATGCTCCCATCAGATCAGTCCATGTGATTTCCATCACCACCTCAGTCCAGCTCCCTAACTCTCCCCAGTCCCTGTGTCTGACCCACTAGTGTGCATCTCTGTGAAATGCTGGTAGGCAGGGGGTTCCCCAGCTGTGCACCCCTGTTCCACCACAAGTCCCCAAAAGGAGAGTGGTGGGCCCCTCTATCCAAAGGGACCTCAGCCCAGGGATGCTCCCACCAGAGAGGTGGCTGCTTGTGAGTTTCTTGGTTCAAGCTATACTCCCTATTGTAATGAGTGGTCCACAGCTCCCATTCAGCCAATGTGCCTGAGGCATTTGTTTGTCATGAAACCAGGAGTTAGGCTATTTCTTTCTGAATGTCATAACCCTATCCAATATGGTGGCTCTCCTGTGGGAAGGTGTGGATGCGCTCACAGATCCCCATTCCTCAGCACCCTTCCATACTCTCCCTCGGGATATGTCCACAAGGGCTTCCTCACCATCCAAGTCCAGGTCTGAAACCTCTCCCCTGCATCTCCCTGCACCACTCTCATGTCTAGGGGGACGCCAGGACCAGTCGGCCTATCTGAACCACCAGCGGGCAATTACCATGTTTCCCCCAAAACAAGACAGGGTCTTATATTTATTTTTCCTCAAGAAGGCACCCTAGGGGTTATTTTCAGGGGATGTGTTATCTTTTTTAAGTATGGTACCACAATCTACATTTATTCAAATATAGTTAAGTTGTCTTCTTCTGGAACATCATCATAGTAAAATGGCAGCCACAGCTTTCCTTCTTCCCCCTGGGGACACACAATACCTACAGCGGAGCCTCCGGCTCCTCACTTCACTGAGGAGACTTTCCCCTCAAAGCCTCAGCTTGCAGCACACACAGGATGGCCGGGGCCTGACAAAGGGAGCCAGCCTTGTTGGTGGGGCTGCCCGCACCTTTCCGGTCACCTCTGGGATAGTAGCTGTCATAATGGGGCAGATGAGAAGGGATGCTCGTCTTCTTTACCACTCCTCGACGAAATTCATGGGTTGTGCAGATACGCTGCATAGCCATGCCCATCACTAGGTCTTATTTTCGGGGTAGGGCTTATATTGCACAAATGCTTAGAAATCTTGCTAGGGCTTATTTTATGGGTAGGTCTTATTTTCGGGGAAACACGGTATATGAAATGCTGGCTGGCAGGTAACTTCCATATTGTGGTGAGCCCTGCTCTCCATGGTGAGCTCAGTCTGGAGCATGCACCTGTTCTAGAGAAGCAGTCATTGTGAGCTTCTCCATTTAAGCTACTCTAATGGTTGCAATGGGTAGGGGAGGGCCTGCGGCTCATAGTCGGCCCTAGTTCAGATTACTTTCTGGGATGCCAGGTGCAGAGGAGGAAGTGTCTAGGTACCAGAAAGCTGGCACTCTGGTGTCTCACAGCACTCTCCCGTAGGGTTCTCCTTATAGATGCCCAAACTCCTGAGGCCTGCTGGCTCACCCCGCTGTTCCTAATTAGCCACTGTGCCTTGGCTTGTGGAGGGTGGAAAAGCCTCCAATATATTTTGTGTCCCGCTGTTCACCAAAGGCACATAGGTGGGGAAGGGGAAACTCCCTTTCCCCTTTTGATTGGCTCTGAGCCTTTCTGGGTTTGATCCATGCTGCTATCTTCTCCTCTCCACCTTCTGCTTTCTCATCTTTGCAGTTCTCCTCTGTGGGCTCCCCAATCATCTTCCTCAACTCTCTCTGTGATCCACACCTGTGCTTCACCTCTTCTCCATTATCCTCAGTCCAGTATCCCACTTCCAGCTAGGACAGCCTGGCAAGCAGTGTCTCTAGTTGGCCATCTTGGCTCAGTTCCATTTCCTTTTAAATTAGTTGGAATTATCAGAAAGTTGTTCCTTACTTTGTACCCAAATCTTTCTTCTTGTAAGTAGCACCCAGTGGGTATGGAACAGAGTTGAGATCTGAACCCAGGGCTTTACTCAAGAACCCAATGTTCCTTACTACTGAGAACTGCTGTAATTTATTAAACTATCTCATTCCTTAGGTATCTTTTCTATATTCCACGCTGACATATCAGAAATTAAATAGCTCACACAAAATCCTAGGCAGAGTTCTTACCTACTTGAGCCTTATTCTTTTCTCCAGACTCTGGACGCCTTTATTTTTCTCTTCTTTATAAAATTTCTGTGATTACTAAGCTCAATAATCAAGTTTCCTCCATTGTTAAAAGAGTACATGATTTTGGTTTGGATGCTTTATACGAATACTGGGAAATCCCAGGAATTCTGTCCTAATCCTGCTACCATTTAGTGTAAGTGTGCCTACAAGAGTCAGAGAACTGAGTAGAAGGTCATGGGAGAGTAATCAGGAGATGATCACTGACATATTAAATATAACTAATTAAAAAATGTAGCTTTTAAAAATCACCCTAGGCTTGGATTAATCAACTGGATGGTTAATGAAAACAAAATAAATAAAAACTGTTGATTTTTAAGGGTATAGATTATTTATTAATTTTGTAACTTCCTGTCAAAATAAAATGGTAATCCAGGGGGTACAGAATAATTGTATAGTTGAAAGCATAATATTTAATTCATTTAAATTTATTTCTACACTATGTGCTATAGGAACACAGGCAGAGAAAACAAAGTATTTAATCAATATAAATATTTTGTAAACTACAAGTATTTTTCTTTTTCAGTGAAGACATATCAAATTTTGTGCACATTGAAACTTTGAAACATTGAAACTTTACTACTTTACAACACAATTGTTTAATTGAAAGGCAGCTTAATATATGTAATAATTAATAAAACAATTCCTCTGTATGTAAAATGTTATATAACAACCTGAAGTATATTACTTCATAAAACATATTAGCTTTTATATTTAAATTATTGATTAAAAATTCAACTTCAGATATTTTTCAAATAAATATGTTGATTAGTTTGCTTGTTTTATTGTTTATCTTTTTATTTATCTTTGAATGAGTTAGTGTAAATAGTTTGACCCAAATGTAACTTGCTTATTTTTAATTTGTGAATGTTTGGGCTGAGTATGGGGTAAGGTATTTCTGGAGAAGAGAGAAAGGAAGCCACCTCTATTTTTTCAGAAAAATAGTTTTAAAAGAAGCCACACAGATGATACAAAAAGTGTTATTGGGTGTTAGGACTTTTGTTATACTAGTGGTGTCATGCTTAGGGACATTGGTTCATCTGTTATGAAAATATAGTGGGACCACTTCTACTGTATTTATCGTATACAATGGTTCACATATCATGAAGTTTATCTATTAAAAAAAATAGATTGCTTTTCTCCCTGAAACTGTTGTAGAGCTGTATCTGGTTTTGGAGCTATCTCTATTGATAACTTTTCCAAATTTTCCAATATGCATTTTTCTATTATTTTAGTAAATGGATACATTTTCATAAATCATTTGTATAATGAAAAATAAATAATAATTTTAAGTAAATCACTAGGATAACAAAACATAATTCCTAACATTCTAATACTGGAAAAAAATAAAAAATGTGCATGTACAGAGTGTTTGACTTACCTCTCCCAGTTTATGTATGACATAAAAGTTATCCTTCTAATGCTTGAATCCATTGAGTTTACAGTTACATGAATAAATTACTGTATTCCTGAAAGCTAGGGAGCAACTCTGGAAGCTAAGTTGGTTGTTCCTTTCATAGCCCAGAGCTAGCTCTACAGGCAGTTAACAATGCAATCACAGACATTAGACCAACAAGCAAGGTAGCTCCTGTTTTGAGGCAGAGAAAAATAAGCTGCCACAAATGCCTCACAACTTTATTATTGCAATTGATCACATTTATGAAGACCTCATAAAGTTGCAAACAGTTATAATACAAAAAGGCAGTTATAACAATGCAAAGTGGTCTATCATCACCTCTTGATGACAACTTTATTACTGCTGTGGACCAATATTGTACAGGGGAATCTGGTAGCCATAAGTTATTTTGAAGCGAAGCAGCACAGCAGGCTGGAGTATTACTGTATAAAATTTATTTTTTATGAGACACAATAATTATATCAAACAGTTACCAAAATGTGTGTGAACTACAGGATCTATTAAGATACCACAACAGAGACATCTCCTTTATGTTCATTGGGAATGGCAATAAGCATTACCAGTTGGATTGAGAGACAGGCTCTCACAACTCATCCCTCGATTGCCTGCAAGTGACTGGCAAGGATGAAGTTTAATAACATGTGGTCTCATGGAGCTCAACAGAGTATGCTTAAGGGCCTCTTGCCAGGATAAGGGATTTGGCATTTGATATCTAATTAGGCTATTAAATTTCTTACTATGAGAGTCAGAAAAAAAGAGGTTTACTATCACCTGTAGACCATTACCTCTTTATTCTTAAACATTGGTAGTTTTTATTAAAGAGGATAAAAAACAAAAGAAACAGACAACAATACAATCAATTTCCTTAGGAGCTTTTTTATAAACAAATCTAGTATGTTAGTCTTCAGATGAATGGGATAATCAGAATGGGAGTTTCACATATGTTGACTCTCCTTCAGATCTGTCTGGGACTCACCCTAGGAATTACCAAATTCCTGAGATTGTGCTGAATATAATTTGAGTCCCTTCAGTACTCTAGCATCTCCTAACTCTGGAACCATTTGCATTTTTTATTACTCATTCAAAAAATATTGATTAACTGTCAACTATGTGTCAAGCACTGTTTTGGAAAAAATGAGAACCAAATTATAAATTATTCCAGAAAAATATGGCCACATATTTTTGGATTATGCTTGGATTGGATTTGGATTATAAATTTCTTGTAAACTATTTTCTTACATGTATCCTTTTGAATCTTCTGAATGGATATAGCCAAAGTGTAAAGAAAGCAATGTAGTGTCTTTTGTATAACTAACATGGAAGCTGTCTATATAAACCCGAACATTTTCATACTGGAATTTCTTCTCCATAAATGTGAGTAGCATATGCTAACTTGCTTTTGAGGCAATTTTTGAGGGAACCCTTCCCTCCATTTTATTTGGAATTTTTCTCATTATTGCTTATCATTTACTAACAATTTTCCATGTCTATATCTTGACTGATACCTCTACATATTTGGCTTCTACTATATTTGGCAGTCTGTCATCCTGATTTTCACTCTTGCTTAACTCTTTGGCTTCCTGTAGTACATCTGGTGTGTTCATCCTCCTGCCTCTTTGCCTACCAGCGTCAAAAGTAAGGGCTTGAGTCTGAGGTTATGAATAACATACATTAATGAAGTTGTGCTGGCTGTTAGTTGCAGTTTTAAACACAATAGAAAAATATAAATACAATCTCATATAATTCAAACAAAATAGAAATGCATAGATTAATAAGTCAAAATCCCTATTCCCAAATACTCAAATTGTACGTCTTCTCTCATGGTATCCTCATGCAGTTTCTGTTTCTCATACTAGGCACTTGCTCTTCATCTTTATTTTGATTTACTGAATCGTTTTTTATCCATCTTGCAATTTTTATCTTGTTATACATTAAATAACCAGATAAAAATAGTTTCTATGTTTGTCTCCATGTTCACTCTATACCCTTCTCCACTTTTTTTCTGTGCTCCAAAAACTGATCTTTATGATCTGCATCAAAGTATGATCTTACTCTCTGTTATCTGCTCAGGTGTGGGCAATGGGAACCATCAACAAAACTTAAAATGTGAAAGGAGACAAAGAATGGAGTAATTATTCCTTTGGTCCTTCTCTCTCCCAGGTCCCCAAGAGCTGACTGTATACCTGTACCAATGACCTCCACTACTATGAGGTATTCTTTCTAATAGCTACTTTCTCAGGGTTCTGCAAACTGCTTCCTTGTCTCACTCCCTTAGGCCAATCAGTGGTAAAGGCAATTCATGGTGCTAGCCCACAGGGTACTTCATTATCCCAGCTTGTTTGCCTTTTATCTAGACCTAACTTCATAATTAAAAAAAAAATCATTTATTTTTTCTAAATTACCATGTTCACAGAACCTTGATTAATAATGTTTTTATGTTTCCACAGTATTGGGACTTGATATCCTATCTATTAAATTGAGTGGATTTATCTTCACATACTATTAAAACTAATCATCAATATCTTCATCTGTAAACTGAAGAAAATAAAAGTATTAACCTCAGGTTCAGAGAACTAAATGAGATGAAACAGGTAAACTTAGCATAATGCCTAGAATTTGGTAAAGGATCTAAGAACAACAACATTGCTGTTCTTAGATGGAAACTTCCTCTTGCTGCCTACTCCTTGACCTGGTCTCCAATATCAAGAATATTTTTGTGGTGTTGTTTTGTTTTTTATTACCACTTTGGTGATCTATTCCCTTTAAAATCAAGATATTTAAAGTTAACTTGTCTTTCTATAAGTAAAGCATCCATCTCACATCTAATTAAAGTTCTCAATGTTACTAGCATAAAAATTGCATTTTTACCTTGAATCCTAGTATTGATATATATTCTCCATTATGTTAGGGTCTTTTTATAGTAAAATAATAAAAGGAAGGAATTGCAACATTAATTTTTAGATGTTTAAAATTTTATTAATACTGTGGCTATAATCCTTTTTTTCTTGTTTTTAAACATTTCTCACTTGGGAAGCTGTTGAATTAGCATATTGAATTTGCAATTTTCCACTTTATCACAATTATTTAACATCAAATATAAGTTTTGAGTAAATCCCTGAGAGTTTTTGTATGTCTTTCATAGAAAGCAAATATTTCTGCATGCTTTAAAATATTACCAACTCTTTTCTAACATTTTCTTTTGGATTCTGCAGCATACCTTTTTGTGACAAATATACTTTGTCCTCAAAATAATATTTCTTCTCATTTTTTAGTCCTTATTTTTCCATAGGCTTACCTCTGTTTATAAAAAAACAATGTATGGACAATTTCTTTGGTCTAGCTTCAGACCAGATTAATGGTTTGAAGTCAAAATGGTATGTTCTTCTCATACATCTAGTCTAATTCTGATTGATCCTAGCAAGGGTTCATCTGGTACAGCTTTGCTGTAATACCATCTTGTTTGCCTATCTCCATTTTGGGTCTTTTAGAGTCTAAACAAATAAGGCCCATAGAAATGGATGTTTCTCAGGCTTCATTATGAACAAAAGTATTTTCCCTCTTTTATTTATTTATTTTTTTTATTTTTTTGAGACAGAGTCTCACTCTGTTGCCCGGGCTAGAGTGAGTGCCGTGGCGTCAGCCTAGCTCACAGCAACCTCAAACTCCTGGGCTCGAGCAATCCTCCTGCCTCAGCCTCCCGAGTAGCTGGGACTACAGGCACGCGCCACCATGCCCAGCTAATTTTTTCTATATATTTTTAGTTGGCCAATTCATTTCTTTCTATTTATAGTAGAGACGGGGTCTCACTCTTGCTCAGGCTGGTTTCAAACTCCTAAGCTCGAGCGATCCGCCCGCCTCGGTCTCCCAGGGGGCTAGGATTACAGGCGTGAGCCACCGCGCCCGGCCAATTTTCCCTCTTTTAAAATGCTATTAATATTTTAAATGCAAAACCCAAAATCATAAAAACATATCAATCTATTTCCTCATGAAGTTTACCTATTCATCTTATGAATGAAGAGACTCGGTTTCAGAGAATTTAAGCAAGGTGCCCAAAATTACACAGTTAGTTAATGATAGAAATGGTACTAAAACCCATGGTAATGCACAGGAAAGAGTGTGTTGGTTTTGGAAATATAACACTTGCATTTACATTCTTGCTTTAACATATTTTGACTCATAGCCTGAATAATCTATTAGTCCACTGTGTTATCTTAGTTTTGGGATTTGAATATCAGAAGAATTAAAGTATAATTATCATAAAGATCTGTGATATATATAGATTGAAACACCGCACATGGAAACCTGCAAAAATGTCAACCTACTGGTTCCAGTGATGTTTTTCTGCATCATCATACTGCTTTCTCTTTTTTCTTTTCTTTATAGATAATCTTTAAGTGCTACCAATCTCTAAAAAAATTATCATTTAATATTGATATTAACACAATCATTACTATTCAATATGTTACCCATATTAATCTATTTTATGTAACAGTGATAAATTGTTTGATCCATTTATATATATTAATTTTGCAAAAACAATCTATTTCAGTAAAATAATTCCTACAGTATCAAAAACAACTATTTCCCTTACTTTCTCATATTGAATAAAGATTTTCTATAAAGCTTTATTATAATTATTTAATATTGTTTTACTTTGAAATATCTAATGTCAAAAACTGTATTTGAAAGAATATGCATGTTTATTGTTGATTTTACCAAAGAAGTAATTATTTATGAAAAATATAGATTGCTAGTGCTTAAAAAAAATATAGCATAGACATACAAATTTTGCTCTATTTTAATTTGAACTTAATGATATAAAGTAGAATGAGCATTTTTAACTGCACCCTTCATTAAATTGCCTCAGGGAAATGTGTTAATTAATAAATATTAATTAAAGTGACAGATAAAAGTTATTAAGCAGAATTATATTCCTTAGAATATTTCAGGTCTTGTTTGGGGAATAATTAGGTGGGAATTTAACTTTACAATGTTTTTGAGGGAATGCCATTTTTAATCAATATCATGTATCTGGTGGTGATACTTTTTCCGGAGCCTAAGTGTTTGAACTTTCATTTATTCATCTGACGCACTGATTGCCTCAGAAAAACAGGCACACCAATGGGCTCTTTTTTTCATTCTTCATCTTTTCTATAGACATAAGATGAAAACTGATTAGGAAAAAAGAAAGTCTGAATAGTAGGACAAATTTATGGCTCTATTCAAGGTTGAAAGAGGTGAAAGAGGGAATATAGAGTGAAGCTTCTTATTCAAATAATTTTTTAGCCTACACTTACAAGTAAGGGAGACCTTTTTTGTTGTATTGCTTTAGTTCTGGAGGTCATGGATCATTTGGATAAACAATATATAATTTAAATGTACAAGCATTTCCCCTGATACAAAAGCCTGGAGGTGTGTACACTCAGGTTGCAAGATACTGGTTAAGTCTATTACTCCAGAGTTCAGCTCCACTGTAATTCTTTGGAGTCCAAGCATCAATTCACGGCCTTCTAGATGTTCAAATTAAGAAGAAAAAGCTATGGTCCCTCAATTGTTTCAAAAACTCTCATTGCTCAGGTTTCTGGGTATTTTAAAGCAAGAAGTGATTTATACACGGAAATAAATATTTACAAAATCCTTGGCATGAGTAGAAGGGCAAGATCTAGACTAGGATTCCAGGAATCATCCCCACAGCAATATCCACAGACTGGCTGACTAGGGAAACTAGAAGGGGGCATCAGAGAACTTCTAAAATTACTGACTTCTAGAACATACTATTATAGCCATTGGTGCTGCTACTGGTGCTATTCTCACCGCCACCACCAATGCCACTAAGTCACCCTTCAGTTCTCACAAAGTTAGTCACCGGAATGCTGCTGCAGAAACATCCAGGGCCTACACAGCTCTGTTTTTAATAGCAGTTGCCAAAGCAGCTGCAAGATGACCTCTCTCACCCTTCTGATTTCGTGTGAGTGCATGGAATTTGTAGAAACACATTCCCAATCAGAGCTGCAGCTCAAAGGAAGTCTGGGAAATATTCACGTTAGCTTTCAAGATGCTGTAATACAAGAAGGTAATCTAATAGGAGGTTGAAATTGATTCTGAGTACCAATTTTGCTTACACGGCACATCCTTTATATTCAACATGGTGTCCTCATTTCACCGGCACCTCAACAGCTTTAAAGAACTCCCAGTGAATTCGAATACAGCAGCAACACTACCACCACCCAAAAGTCAGTATTATTTACAAATTTTCTTTTCCCCATTTTGCTGTGACTGCCACCACACAGTCTCTGTAAGGTCCCTCCATATCAGACACTGAGATTGAGGCTTTCCAGCATAATGTTGGCAGTTTGTGTTCTGTTTCACAAATAGTCTTCTAGTCTTCCAGGTAAACATGACCTCTTAGAAGCCTTTTAATTAGACTTGACTAATTTATTTTTATTTTATTTTATTTTCAAGTATTTATCACAAGAAAGAATGTACAACTACCACTGAAGGTAGAGCTGTACATTTTATACCTGGTAAACTCAGAAACTCAGAGATACTAGTCTTAAGGAAAACAGATGTAAGCTTTATCTGTAGCTTCTTTGATTTTTCTCCTCATTTTAAGGGATAAGATCACATTTATCCACATTGCTTTATTGGGTAAAACTAAAGCAGTAAAAGAAAAGGCCTCCCTTACTGGTAAAAGTGGGTAAAAAAATGTATTTGAACATGGATGTGAGATATTTCCAGAAAACACAGATATTTTTAAGGATTTTATTTTTGGAAGGGCATAAGAGAGCAATAAATTATGGGCAATTCTTCCAGGTCATTGAATGAAAGGGCATTTCTGTGGTTAGTATTAACACTTGCAACATCAGGGGGGCGAGTCTACCACTACAAATCATGAGAAGTACAGATTCTTCTATGGGATTCTCACCAAATGTCATGGACTTTCAGCTATTTAATAAAGTTTTCCATTATTATTTTGTAAATAGCATTCCTGATCATTTTCTATAGTAGAGAGCTACTGAAAATAATTACCCAATAATAGAATAATTATAACCAAAAAACGTGAAGAACATTCAGAAGCATGGCTTTCCCAAGGATGCTGACAAATGGATAAGAACAATAATTTTTACTTACTGCCCTCATCAAAAGGAATCAAAACCTAAAGTTTTAAAAATTCAAAAATACTTTTACTTTGACGGAAGATGTAGTCGGCTTCTGTATTAGGAGAGTAAGGGAGATGAAGGGAAATGAACTTCTGGGATCACAAAGAAAGTACAAGAGATACATTTTTGTGTGTGTGTGTGTGTGTGTGTGTATCTTTGTATATCTACCTCTCCATATAAATGCACACACACATATATATATATATATATATATGATTAAAGGATATGAGAATGATGTCATGTTGGTGCATCTTCCCAATATTAGTTCCAAGGGCAAGAACTTTATTCTGGGAGTCAGGAAAAACTTAGAAACTGATTTCAATCCTAGCTTTATGATGACATTTTAATTCATGAGGCCTCCAATTTTACAACTACACATGCCAGAAACCTCAGAATTATTCTTGACTTCTCTGTCTTTTCACAACTGACATTCAAATCCAACACGAAATCCTTTTGTTTGTACCTTCAAAATAGATCCAGAATCTGATCACTTTTCAGTATCTCTACTATTTTCACCCCAATCTGAACCCTCCCCCACCCCTGCCAGATTTCTTGTTGGCATCAATGCAAGAAGTTGCTAATTGGTCTTCTTGCTTCCATCCTTGCCTCCCTTACCCAACATAATAGCCAGAGTGATCATCTTAAAACTTAAATAGGGTCCTTTCACTCCTTTGCTCAATATCTACTGTTTGCAGAGACTGCCATCACAAAGTACCATAAACTGGGTGGCCTACAAAACATAAATTTATTTTCTCACAGTTCTAGAGAGTAGAATTCCAGAATCAAGGTGCCAGCAGGGTTGATTCATTCTGAGAACTTAGAGAGAGAATATGTCCCATGCCTTGCTTCTAGCTTGTATTGTTTTGCTGGCAACATTTGACATTTTTTGCTTGAGAAGCATCACCCCAATCTCTGTCTTCATCTTCGTAGGACACTCTCCCTATGTGTGTCTATCTCCAAACTACCCCTCTTTATAAGGTCACCAGTCATAGTAGATTAGTGGCCACCCTAGGGATCTCATCTTGACTAAATTCATCCACAATTGCTTTGTTTCCAAATAAGGTCATATTCTGAGGTACAGGAGGTTAGAATGTCAACATATAAGTTTTGTGGAATCAAAATTCAACCCATAATTCTTATTAAAAAGGCTTGTCTTCTCACACAGACTCAAGAGCCAACATCCTTACAGTGGCTTCAATGTGGGGCTTCATGACCTGACTCTCCATTTCCTCTCTCACCTTTACTCTCTTAGTCATTGCTCTGACTATCCTCTTACCTTAGAGTCATTGCACTGATTGTTTCCTGTGCTTGCAGCACTTTTCATTCAGATGTCGGACACGTGTCTAATGTCCTTGCATTCTCCATATTTTTATTTAATGTCACCTTTGCAATGAACCTAAACTGACCACCTGAAATAAAATTGGAGCTGCTCCTTCCTTTCCAACATTCCTAATACGTTTTATACTATTCTATTTTTTCCAAGCAATACTAAATTCTAATATATTCTCATCATTTTTTCAAAAAATATTGCTTTTCTTTTCCACAAAAACATAACATTTTCTTTAATAATGTATTCTAAATATTGATAACTGCCTGATGCATAAAAATAAGGTTCATTATAAATGAATTGAAAGTTGAATCAATGGTCCTTCGTAAAATAAACAGTAAGAGCCATGTGAGATCTGATCAAGACTCAGTATTGCAGGACTACTCATTGTCCACAGAGCCTGGATGTGGACAAGAGTGGTATACCCTGGTATCAAATCTGGATTTGATATTCAGATGTAATTTGGAATTGTCTCCCTTTATAAAGGTAGCAATAGTGTTTGTAACATACTAAGTAAAGGCATCTTTAGATATAGAAGAAATATGCATGCCAAGCAGTCAAAGGTAGAATTTAATTTTAAAAAAAGTCATGGAGTGAAGAATTTGTTTACAGTGATTTTCTCTTTTATAGAAATGAGGTACAATTCATATAAGCTCTCAGCCATTAACAATTGATACAGAGTCATCTGAAAAATGTTAACAAATGGAAAAAGAAAATGATAATTGTGGAGCTAAATCACACTGATAGTAGAGTTACACAGAGAAAAATCATGACTCCTGCTGCTGCAGTATCTGGAAATGTCCTATTTTCTTTCTTTCTTGTGTTTTGCTTTACATAGATTTATTGTATTTATGAGATACACAAATATTCATCCAATAAATTGACCTCTCCTTCTTTTTAGGTTTAAGGTTATTAGAGAAAATTTTTTTCTTTTTTAAATTTTAAATCTAATTTTATAAAAGTCAAGGCATCTCACTTTTATATTATTAAAGAATTTATTAAAGAATCAAAAATAATATAAAAGCTCACCTTGCTTCTTTTCTTTTCTTTTTCAACCTTTCACAGCCCTCATGAAGGATGAATTTTTTGTTTGTTTGTTTTTGAGATGGGGTCTCAAAATGTTGCCCAGGCTGGTCTCAAACTCCTGGGCTCAAGGAATCCTCCTTCCTCCATCTCCCAAGTAGCTGAGACTACTGGTATGCACCAACTTACCTCCGCATTGCTTCTTTCACTGCCCTTGTTCCACATTTTCATCTTAGATTTACCTTTATTTACATATTTATTTAAATATATAATTTATAATTTATGCATATAATTCAGAATTTGAAGTTGATGTGCTTCCATTAACACTTTGATAATCTTTTCCTACTGTATTCTGGTCTCTCTTGTTATTAGAAGCCTGTGAGAAGTTAAACATTCATTTTTAGATAAAATTTCTTGAATTTCTTGTCATTGTTAAAATTTTTCAATCTTTAGGATTCTACAGATTCATTATGTAATATTTCAGGTATAAGTTAGCTGCATTTATCTTGCTCAGAAAATTGTATATACAGAATTTGAGAATTTATGTTTATAATAAATTCTGAAAAATTCTCAGTAATTATGTCTTTTAGGTTGCTTCTCCCATTCTTTCTCATATTAATGCTGATTGCATACTCCATGTCTCATAACTTGTCTTCAGTTTCTATATTGCATTTCTAGTTATTTTTCTTCTGCAATGACTATATTTTTCTTCTCTAAGAGCATTGTCTATTTTTTTCCCAAAATTTCCCATTTTTGTCCACTGTGTGGTTATCTTTTTTTAAGATTGTCAATTATTTAATACCTAAGTTCTTTAGTAAGTTTTCATATTGTACTTTATGTTTTGTTTATAATTAATGCTCTGTTATCTGAAGATCTTGGAGTTCTGAACCTGCTGTCTGTTATACTTGACTCTGAACTGTGGCAAATTACTTCCTCATTTCTTTTGTAATTGTGTGCTATGAACTCATATTTTTGTGAATGAGTAGGAGACAGATATCACCTCTGGACTGAGTTCTTGAAGTGTTTCTCCTGATGGGTTATGTATTTGCTTTCTAGAAAGCACCTTGGCAGTATTGCCTACCTAGAACTTGTCATTGTGTTAATTATTCATCTTGAGATAACAGATCTACATGGATATTTTAAAATCAATCCTAAACCCAATGGCTGCACAAGATGTGGGATTCTATATTTTAGGGGACACTAACTTTCTTTTTCCAGGCGAAGATCCAGACAGAGGCAGATAAGCTTCATTGTCATCACCATGTGCTGGAGGATGAATTTCTTTCTATGTCCCCATCTCTTTCTGGGAGCAACCCAACTTTCTTCAGCCATCTCAGTTCTAACTGCTTATCTCACACTTGCCAGTGAGATCAAAGCCCTTAAATACTGAGACATTAACTTTTGAGGATCACTACATGATAAGTTTTAGTATTTATACATATGACTTTCATTTGCCTCTTCATATATATGTGTATATATATATATATATATATATTTTTTTTGGGCCTGTATTTCCCTCTCTTCTTTAAGGCCTTAGCTCTGCTTTTAAACATGGTAATGATATATTTCTCTAGCATTTCTCATATGACCTTAGTTTTCTATCATGCTAGTTTTTATCTTGAAAATATGCAGGACGCAACTGCATGTCAGTGTTTGGTTCTAGTGGGGAGTATCTTTAACTCTGTCTTTTCAAATTTTACCCAAATATTTTGGAGAGAAAGAACTACCTGATAAATTGACTATTCTTTTTAATATGGGAAAATAAACTATTTGAATGATTTTGGTTTGTTCCATAGACCTAATTACACTGAGTGTTACCAAAATCTAAAACAGCCTTCCCTCCTTTAGAAAGTTGGGACACAATCTAGGGTGGGCACAATTCATGGCAAGCCTCAACATTCTTCTTTGCAGGAGAGACTCTAGTTACACTTTGGTTAACAACAGGCGGCATTATTTTAACACTGAGAAATGCTGAGTGAGGCACTGATTCTTTCTCAAGAACAGTGGCAACCTGAGATTCTTGGCTTAAATGAGACCCTGGTGGCTGGAATTCATAAACCTGGACAAGAGAGAGACTCATCTACTGCCAAGTGTATAACACCTTTAATGACAGTCACATTGTTAAAGGTTAAATAAGCCCCATGAAAATAAAAATAAAAAGAGAAAGACAAATATTTTATTTTTAAAAAATCTATCTACTGTCACCATCTTTTGTCTCAATAGTGTAAAAATCCTGGGGTAATAAATAAAAAGAATGCATCAAAGTTGAGAAAAACAGATTTTTCACATATTTAATTCTTTCAGTTAGTACTATTGGCTCTACCTTTAAAATATGCCCAGAATCTGGCTCTGTCTTAATTATCATCACTTTTGTACTCATCTGGTCTAAGACACAACCATTTCAGACTATTGCAGTACTGAATGGTACTATTCAGTACCATTGCAATAGCCCCCCCACCCCACCCCGGTCTCCTTTGCAAACACTATTCTCTAGAGTCTGTTTTATCACACAGTCCTTTTTTTTCTTTTTTTGTTTTCTTTTTAATTTTGAAACATCCACAAGATAGAAGAATACAATGAACCACCATGTAAGCTTTCAACAATTATCAGCATTTTGCCCATCTTTTTTCATCTGTCCCATCCTTCCCCACTTCCTAGCCCTCTAATAATTCTTTTAAACTTGAATCCAGATCAAGCTCCTCTTCTGCTCAGAACTTTCCAAAAGTTTCTAAATTTAGAAGAAGGAGAAGCCTTAATGCTTTCGATGTACCACATACCTACCTTACATAATCTTCAATCTCTAGTCCCTCTGTCCTCTCAATCCTCTTCCTCACTCACTCTACTCCAACCACTGGAACTTCTTGCTGTTACTGGAATATCTTGACCTGCTCCAACCTTAGAAATTTACACTTGTAGCTCACTATGCCTAAAACTTTCTCTCCTCTCCCATCCTTCTCCCCTCTATGTAAACAGATTCCTTCTTTAGCTTTTTCAAGCTTTTGCTCAAATGTTATTTTTAAAATCAGACATTTTCAGGGTATTCTACTTAAAATTGTAATCTACCACAAACCACCCACCAGCATTTCTTATCCTCCATGTGTTCTTTATTTTCATCATAGCACTATTTTATTTACTAATGCAGCTTCTATGCAGACATATACCTAGTGTCTGGCTTGTAAGTGCTGCCCTATAAATATTTATTGCATATTAATATTGACTATATTTGGCAAAGTCTTGAGTGAAGTTGAGCTGCTAAGCATATTATAATTACTGACAGTCTATGTTATTTTTATATATTTTTAAAACTCTTTAAACATGCAGGTGTGTTATAACCAAAGAGGTAAGTGAAGGCTTCCCTGTTCTTGTCAGAACCTGCTATTTGGCAGCACAACAGGTGTCCTGAGAGGAGCAGACTTCTCAGGAGTGTAGTATTTTCTTGTTACAAGTTCTATCAACAAGAGGTGATGGGGATGACAAAAGATTCTCTTCTGTAACCAAAACTTTAGTCAGGCTCCTTTTAATCTCTCTGATTGACTAAGCCTAACTTTGGGCTTCCCTTTCTGTCTTTGTTCAGTTTGAGCAAGAATCCTGCTGTGTCAGTTTAGGAAAATCTCGCTTGCTATTACCACCCTTGATATCTTATCACCCTCACCTGCCTTCAACAATAATCCTGTCAAGTAATGTCTCCTCTTAGCAATTTTCCATTTTCTGACTCCCACTCTGCTCCTTACTGCAAATCCCCAGTTCTTGTTGAAGTTGAAATTGAGTCCAGTCTCTCTCCACCAATGCAAGACCCTGTTCCATTGTTCCTCTACACCTATTGACATGGCCCCTGGAATAAAGTCTGCCTTACCATCTTTGACAAGTGTTTGGATAGTTTATTTTATTTTTAACAGAGGTAAGTGTGATGTGCTGGTAAATGTTTAACCATCAGCTTTCTAGGGGAGAACTAAAAGACCTGATTAGTAGCATTGCTAATTTCAATGGTATAAGTACAGTGTACCACAGCAAATTGCAGGCTACCAATATAAAGTCTCTGAATGTGGATTTGGGAAGAGAGGTACATTGGCACATCATTGCAGAACTTCTCCATATGTATAGGAGAGATGCAAAGGAATCTCAAGAATCTAGAGAGTGCTTCAGCAAATGATGGGTTATGAGCCAAATCTGACTTGTCACTTATTTTTGTGAATAAGGTTTTATTGATCACTGCCATGCTCATTCATTCATGTAGAATCTGTGGCTGCTTTTGTCCAAGTGGCAGCCTGCCCTGGGTTCTTGGTGTGCTCTTGGCCAAAGAATGACCAGACACACCAAAGTGTCAAGT
>VBSM01002608.1:113023910-113097134 GCA_008086735.1 Cheirogaleus medius
CAAGCTAATGGCATAATAATTACCCTTAGGTTACTCTAGGTCACTTTCTAAATCATATCATGCCTGGGCTGAGGAACTCTCAGACTGATAAAGCATTCCCTCCTTCCCCAGGTGTAGTAGTTGCTGGGGATAGGATTAAGGGTGGGGCAATACCACCAAAATGGAGTGCCTACCCTTATCCTTCTTCCCAGGTGGAGCAATTACTCAAGACAGCACCAAAACAGGGAACCCCTGTCCGGAGATGAGCTGGAGATCCTAACTATCTACCCAAAATGTTCACACCTGAGAGACAGAGTTGAGTAGTTGTGACAGAGATGGTACAGCCCACAAAGCCAAACATATTATTAAGTGGCCCTTTTACTTAAAATATTTGCCAACCAATGGCCTATATGATAGAACAGCGGGTCTCAACCTTTATGGTGCCAGGGACCATTTTCATGGAAAACAATTTTTCTGCAGACCTGGGATGGTTTCCAGATGATTCAAGTGCATTACATTTATTGTGCACTTTATTTCTATTATTATTGCATTGTAATATATAATGAAATAATTATACAACTCACCATAGGTTGGGAACCCCTGTTATAGTAGAAGGTACTAAAGTAGTTAGGTATTGGTGTGTTTGAGTGCTTGCTATCTTTAGTTTTAACATACTTTCTTTAATAGGAGGTTTACATAACTTAATTTATATAATAATGGCTGTGTTTAGCAACCAGGTCAAAAAATTCCTGAAAATTGACTCTTGCAAGCCAGATCCAACACACCACTGAGAAATAGAGGCTTTTTAAACCACATATACATATATGCATGGCAATAAATGTATTAACTTGATTATTCTATAATATATTTATATTAAAATAACTCTAGGTATCATTTGATTAGTGTTTCATTAAATATTTCTGGACATCTACTTGGGGATTTAGCAATGAATAAGACAGGTAGAAACTAAGGAGGTGAAATTCGGACTGAGATTGACGAGAAAAAGGAAACACATGGCATTGCATGGAAATAGAGTGGCTCAATCAGGAGTAATGGCAAATGCAAAGGTTTTGAGATGGGAACCAGTTAGATGTATTCAAATGACAGAAAGAAAGGCATAATGACTTGAGCCTGTTAAGTGATAAATAGAGATAAGGCATGAAGTGTGAAAAGTAAGTGGGGTGCCTTTGCAGGTAATAAATTTCAATGTTTTTCTTAATATAATCAAAAACCGCTAAAAAGGTTTTAAGCTGGGACATAAGCTGATCTGATTTGCATTTTCCTGGCTGTGTGGAAAATGAGCAGGGCAAGGCAAGAGCTGGCTCAAGGAGAACCCAGGAGGCTGTTCACCAGATGAGTGTGTTGGACTAAAGCTGTAAATGTAGACTAGGAAAGAAATGACCAGATTCAATATACATTTGTATATCATTTAAAGTCAGTTGGAAAGTCTTTTATTTTTCAATTTTTGCCCTAAGAATTTTCTAAAAGTTCACGTTATTGTAACTCTTTACAACACATTATTAATATTCACTTCTTCAAATGGTCCACATGAACATAGAGCAAACTCTAGCCTACATGGTTGAATTAGGTCTTGATTTCCATTCATGTACCTCAAATCTAACCTGGACTTTGCAAATTCTTGCCTTCTCCCACCCCCTACAGTGTCTCTTTCTTAGGCCGATTCTAGGAAAAACCCAACGATATGAATTGCTTGTGTAAAACACAAGTATATAATTGAGAGCATGTTCCAGAGTAAGACCCCTAGCTGTTTTTTGGGGGGGTACAGGACAAGAACAGAAAAAAAGGAAATGCTTCCTTTATTTTCTTTTATTGATATAATTGTGACGCTAATTTTTTGAGACAAAACTAATTTGTTGAAGGAAAAATCAGAGGATGAATATGTAGCTTACCGTTTTTAAAATTTTCTCCTGCAAAGAGGTCAGCTTGTTATGACTATTCTCAGAGAAATATAAAGAGAGAGCTGCTAGGCTACAGACTCTCCAGTTAATTTTTTTTTTTTTCCTGGTTTCATTTTGTTGCCCAGACTGGAGTGCAGTGGTGCAATTATAGCAAACTGCAGGCTCCCAATCCAGGGCTCAAGCTAGCCTTCCGTCCCAGCCTCCTAAGTAGCTGCGACTACAACAGGCACTACTGCACCTGGCTAATTTTTTAAATTTTTTGTAGACACAAGCTCTTGCTATTTTGCTCAGGCTAATCTCTAAATCCTGGCCTCAAGCAATCCTTCTGTCTCTAGGCCTTCCAAAGTGCAGGGATTACAGGTGTGAGCCATCACATCTGGCCTCTCCAGTTAATTCTTTAATACTATGATGAAAGTCTAGAAATTGGTCTATAAACATTTCCTAACCATATCTCCCACCCACACTGCATTCCTTTACGTGGGGGTGTGAACACCACTCACAGCACTATGAGTAGAGCAAGTTTTAGTGGTTACCCTCCAGGGGCTCATCTACCCGTTCTCATTCTTTTGTGGGTCATGGCTGATCAGAAATCTGCACTGTCTAATGTGGTACAGTATTGATCAAGAGTCTAGGTAATCATGGATAAGTCTCAGAGTGACCTAGGTTTGAAGACTAGTTTTGGCTCTTTCTAGCTGTGTGATCTTCAGCCACTTAACCTTGCTTTGCTGCCATTTCCTTATATCTCATTTTACAAGCTTGTTATGAATATTAAATGAAATAAAGGTCATATAGTTCTAAATAAATAATAAAAATATTTATATTTGTTTTTAAGTGAAATATATTGCAAAGTCATGTATTTCATAAATCTTATATAGAAAATATGAGCAGGCTAAATATCTTCCCAAAAATATGGAATATAAATCATTCAGATATAAAAGGGAATAAATGAGTTAAAATAACAGAGTTGGAAGTAGTAGGGAGTTGTTTTCCCTATAACAATGTTTCAACTATAATTCCCATCTCAGCTCTACTCTGCAAAGATCCTTCTTTTCAATTTATTTTCAACATAACCCTACCAAGGAAAATCCTCCATGGCTTTACCTGATAGTTAAGATATTGGGTTCCTCTAATATTCTTTTGTCTGATAGGGTAGCTAATAACCACACATCACTATTGAGTACTTGAAATATGGCTAGTGCAGCTGAAAGTCTGAATTTTAAATTTTGTTTAGTTTTAGTTATTTTAAATTTAACTTTAAAAACTGGTACTGAATTAAGTTATTAGAAAACCTTATTTGGAACAACTTGGTATATGAATCTATTTTTTCAACTGTAAATTTATAAAATCCACATGTAGATCAAATATTTCCAATAAAATGTAATGTTTAGATTGAGGTGTTTTCAGAGTATAAAATACACACGAGAATTTAGGGACTTATAATGTGAAATAGATCATTAATATTTTATTACTGATTAGTTACTGAATTGATAATAGTTTAGATACCTTAGGATAAATAAAATATATTATTAAAATTAATTTAACTTGTTTCTTTTTACTTTCTTTAGTCTAGCTATTAGAAAATTTATCATTATATTGTGGCTTAAATTATATTTCTGTTGCATAGCACTACTGTAGCTCTGCCTAAGGGAATAAATAAGGAATTTTATACTCCATGTGCTTTAAGAAAGTGGATTTTTATGCCTTTTGAAATTGAGCTAAGAAAGTTAAGCTTCTATTTCAAGCTAAGATTGGAATTTTTTCTATATATGTTTCATTGAATTAAATAATTTTCAAATTTGAAGAGAAGGTAGAAATTATCCAATACAACTTCTTATCTAACAAAGAATTATCTGGCAACACCAATAATATCTCATCTAGAAAAAAAACTCACCAAGAGAAAAATCACAAGCTCAAAAAGCAGCTAATTGCATTGTACATTAGTCCTAATTTTTGGAAATGTCCTATTTATACTAAAATATTTAGCTTTTATTTATTCTTCCTTCAACCTGGGCAAAACTGAGAATTGATTTATTTCTCTTTTTATATAGTCTTTCTTTCATATACAGCTAGCATCCTTTCCCACTCTCAGTCAAGTACAGTTGACCCTTCAACAACATGGGTTTGAACTGTACAGGTCTCACAGGTCTACCCAGACACATATTTTCTTCCACCTGTGCAATGTGTGAGACAGCAAGACCAACCCTTCCTCTTCTTCCTCCTCCTCCTCAGCCTACTCAATGTGAAAACAATGAGGGTGAAGACCTTTATGATGATTTACTTCCACTTAATGAATAGTAAATGTATTTTTCTTCCATATAATTTTCTTAACATTTTTTCTTAATTGTAATTATAAATAACAATTATTATATTATTATTATAATTATATGTTATATGCTATCATAATAAAACATTATGTAATTATTATATTATTCTTATCATTTAAGAATATAGTATATAATGCATACAACTTACAAAATGTGTGTTAATTGACTGTTTATGATATCAATAAGAAGGCCTCTGGTCAACAGTAGACTTTTAGTAGGTAAGTTTTTTGGGGAGTCAAAAGTTATATGCAGATTTTTCATTGCACAGAAGTTTGAGCCCCTGACCTCCACATTGTTCAAGGGTCAACACTAGTATTATTAGAGTATTCATTATATGCAGCAACCCATTCCATCCTCAAACCATGGTGCCCTCTCCCTGACAAAGCTTGCATGGGCATACTGATCCTTTGCCCTTGTAACCTTTCCTTTTCAAAGTTCCCATAGTTTGGAAAATCCCATTTCTGACTAATATTATCTTTTTTCTTATTGGTAAATAAGAGTATGTCTAACCATTGAATGGTCTATGCCTTTTCCTAGATTGTATATTTTTCTAATTGTTGCTATGATTAGAAGCATCACTGAGACATACTGGTGATTTTGTCTGGCTTTGTGGCCTTTTGCATGTCCTTAAGATTTATTTTTCTTTATTTTCCATTGGTAGTTCTCAAAGTTTTCTGAAGAATGCTTCCACATTTAGGTCATAGCATTTTCCTTCTCCTTTCCTATTCAATACATACTCCTTTTCTTTTACCTTGGAGAGTGAGAGTGGTACAGGGGAGAGAGGTATTAATTTTTCAAGCTCCTTAAAATTTGGCCTGTATTCCATAATTCCATACTATTATAAAAATAGTAAAATACAACTAAGAAAATAAAATTCAAAACTCAATAATCTTATAATATGGATATAATTACTTCTAATATTTTACATTCTGTCTAGTAAAATTCTTATCTGTAGACACATATTTTTGTGTATTATATTGAATTTTAAAATGAGATTATGGCCATCTATATAACTTGGTAACCAGTTTTGTTTAGTAATGATAATTAGCAAACAACTGTAAAAACCAGTAAATATATGCTTACAGTATTACTTATTAGTTATAGAACACAAACACAATTAAGTAAATTCAAAATTTAGATGGCTTTTTTATTATAATTAACATAGCAATAAACATCAACTTTAATATATTTTTAAACTTTTAAAATTCTTTTCTTAAGATGAATTATTAAGCAAACATTGGTGAGTAAGAGATTTGGGAATTCTTCAGTCTTTTGACATTTGCTGTCAAACTGTCCTCCAGAAAAGTTGTACCAATTTCTAATGTAACCTGGTGGGTGTTGAGTTACTAAGAGTACATTATATCATTCGTTTACATCTTTGTAAATCTTACAAGTAAATGACAATGTTAACTTGATATCATTGATTATTAGTGATAATGAACATTTATGTCAAATATTTGTTGGTTATATTAAAGTCTGTTTTTGGAATTGATTGTTTTATGATTGTACATTTCAATTAAGGAGCTTGTCCTCTTAACAGATTTTATTCATTAAATATTTGATTGCAAATAATTTTAATGGTTGTAGTTTGAATCCATGTGTCATTTATTAATTTAATGCTTTGTTGTTAAAGTTTCACAATTTTACTTAGCAAAATCTTTCTCTCTTTTCTTTTATAAATCCTAATTTTATGAAAAACTAGTGACATAATTGGTAAAGAGTTGAAATTCAGAGAGTAAAATTTAATTTTCCAGATTAAAAAAAAAGCTAAAGACTCATACAGTGGATGTCTTAGTCCATTTGTGCTGCTATAATAGAATACCACATCCTGGGTAATTTATAAAGAACAGAAATATATCTGTTACTGTTATAGGGGCTAGGAAGTCCACAATCAAGATGTTGGCATTAATTAGTGTCTGGTGAGGCTGTTCTCTGCTTCCAAGATGGCACTATGTTGCTGCATCCTTCTGAGGAGAGGAAATTGTGTCCTCACATAGTGGAGAAATACAAGAACAAAAGAGCACTCCCTTCAATCCCAACCCCTTTTTTATTTTTGCAATTTTATTTATTCATTTATTTTTATATTTTTTAAATTGGCATAAATTATATGTTTTTACTGTATGTAACATGCTGTTTTCAAATATATATACGCATTGTGGAATGACTAAATCTAGCTAATTAATATACACATTACCACACATAGTTATCATTTTTATGGTGAGAACACTTTACATCCACTCTCTTAGCATTTTTCAAGAATATAATATTGTTTTTGAGCCCTTTTATAATGTTGCTAATGCTATTCACAAGGGCAGAGCCCTCATGACTTAATCACTCCTTAAAGGTTACAGATATTATTGCCTTTGAGATTAAGTTTCAACATGAATTTTTGAGGGGATGCCATCATTTGAACCATAGCAGTGTCCATATCATATCACACAAGTAATTATCCTTTGCTTGATAATGTCACTTTAATTAGAATGAAGAAGGATGTTAAATGCACATTATAAAAATCTTTAGTAATATTTTTATCTTCTCACATGTATTTATTAAAATCAGAGTTGCATTTCTAAGATAACTTTCATCATTTCTGCTCTCATAAAATTCATAAGACAATTTGGGCATCCTATTATATTAATATAAGGCCAATTTTCCTTATCTGGATGAAATCTGCATTAGATAGACATGATTAACTTCTGTTGGCATTTAGAGATTGTCAGAGGTAATCAATATATTTCTGTTTATTTCTGCTAACAAGAATCAAATGCCTTTGATTGTATATAAATTGTTCTCTTGACAGTCACATGAAATAGATAAAATAACAAGAAAATATAGATCTTATTAATTATTCTCTGTATGCTATCTTTGTTTGCAATGTAAAGAAAAAAACAATGTCACTATAAAAATATGTCTGAACACTCAGCTTACATGTTCTATTTAATATTTTATCATGTGAAAATTAATTGTTAAAGCTGAAATATTTAAAAAAGACAAAAGTCAAAATTCTTGCAATTACTCTTAGTCGTAAGAAAACTAACTCTGCAAGTCACTTACTTGATTTTCATAAAGATAACCAATAACCTCCTTTTACTTGTATTTTCTGTTATTGATATTCCTGTTATTACTACCTTTATTAAGGTCTTTTTTTCTTGTCAGTAATATTGGAGGAACTGCTGAGTGGAAATGAGAAATAGCACCACAGGCATGTAGGATGAGACCTAAACCAGAGTGTTTTATGGAATCTACAGTAGAAGAATAGTATTGAGGAAAATATTGAGGAAAAGTATGTAATAATATTGAATTTCATAGAAAGGTAACCAAAAATTAAGCACTAGGGAGACCCCACTGGATCTAAGACTTTGGACACTAGTCTACCTTACTCTAGAATTGGCCACAACCTTCACATTGATGTGAGAATAAATTTTTAAAAAAATACAAATGACATTGCATTACAGATACACTCAAACCCTTCAATAGTTTTTCATTTTCTATAGATCAGAACTTAGCTTTACATAAAAGAATTTCTTTTACCTCCTGTTCATCTGTCCATATTCATCCATCAACACCTCCCAATTACATCTTTTCCTCCCATTCTATCAGAATTATGTACAACTTTTTAATTGTGTTGTGCATCTGTTAATTCCCCAATTACTCCTCCCCCTTCTTGGTTGTCTTAGAAATGCATCCTTCAGACCCTGCTTGGAAGTATGCTTTTCTGTAAAGCCTACCCAGACGTTCCCAGGCCCTAGAAGACTTGATTACAGTTATTTTTTTTCTTTCCCCTGTGACCTTTCCATCTTCATGCTTTTAACTACATTGTATTTGACATTCTTTGGTCATATTATCTCTCATAATAGACTGTAAACTCTTTGAGGGCAGGAACTGTGCCTTATTAATCTTTGTATCTGCAATACTTAGCAAAAGGCATGGCATAGAATAAGCATCTATTAATAGTACATAATTGTTGAATGAGCAAACAATATATATAAATGAATAAATAAAGAAAATAACTGCTCTTAAAGACCTTGGGAAAATCAAATGGCTTTTGAAGTAATACAAGTTACATGAATAGCACACACAATTTGGTCTTCAATGTTCCTTTGACACAATATTTGATTTAATGTCAAGTGAGCAAAGTAGCTATGGTAGCTTATTTCATTGACTAAGCATTTTGTGGGCCAAAAAAAAAGCAAATATGACCGTTTAGGAGGGTATTTATCTTATAGAAGGTGTAGGGCTGTAGAGAAAAGGCTATGAAATCATTCTTTTCAAAGAATGCAAAAGTGAATTGACGAGGAGTTTAGTAAGTAGCAATTTTGTAGCTGGCTGTGTTCCTCCAGTTTGTCATTGTCATTGGAGAAGTTGCCAAACCACAGCTCCATCCTAGGATAAAGTTAAATATAATTTGGTTAACTGAAAACATGCAGTATCCACAAATGCATAGAGATACTTATATTAATATCTATATCCCAAGATAAAATACCAGATCAATTTCATTAAAACCATAAATTAACAAATGCTATTATTAGTTGTTCCAGTAAAATAGAATTTACATCATCTTGTATATTCAGCAACATTCTCTAAAGATAAAAAAGCACTCCAATTTTTTTTACTGTAAATACTATAATTAACAGAATATTTAGAAAAGAAAGATGAGTAATAAAAATAAAATTTTAAAATAATATTTATATTCTAAAATCCACATGTTAATTATGTGAAGAATCACTATTAATACAGTTGAGACTAAATACAGAGGGACTTGGATGAAAAGTAAAGAACTCTTAAGTTTGTTCTTTCCCCTCTTTTTATCATTCCTAACTATCATTCCTAAGTAGGGTTTATGAAAAACCAAAATGTACTAAATGTTGAATCCCTTGGTTTATCTAATTGTCCTCTTCTTCTCTTGGTTGAAAGCTTTTGTAGCAGAGATAGTGTCCAGCAAACTGCATTTTCCCCTTTCTTACGAATGAGTTCAGGTAAAATGATGTATTTTCCTGGGACTCCTCACTGCCTCTTTGCCAGGAAAGGTGAGGAATGAATTTCTACTTATCCATATGATAAATTGCAATGTGGGAAGATAATTTACTGAAATATTAATGTGTATGTATTTTATTCTTGCAGTTCTTGTCCCTTCCTCTTGCGAAGATATATGGGCTCTCTTAGCATCCTTGCCTGACAAGAGGGGGCAGGTCTGTCAGGGCTCAGGGATCATGCTATGGAGAGAAGAAAACAGAAATTCAATGGTTCGATTTCCAGAGACAAGGTGGGAAGTGAGGTCTTCAAATTCTGTAAGCAAAAGACATATACGACAGGTCCAGAGCCCTGGTGAGGAAGATCATCCTGGGAAGTGTAAGAGTTATTTTGCATGATGCACTCCAGAGTAACTTTGTGTTCAAACTCATCATGGAAGGGACACAGCCTCTTAGACAAGAAAGGTATCTTTAACAAGATATCCTTCTTGCCATCTTAGACAAGGAAGGTATCAATAGCCACTGTGATGAATTATGGCCACATATTCGACTTCAGGGAAGGTGAAGTGCCCCCCAAAATGGCTGGATTGTAGACATTCCTTTGTTCTGATAGGATGAAATCTCAGTATCAGATTTATTTGTTTCTTTGTCATCACCAAGTTTGTGAAGTAAGACTCATCCCTGCTAAATAACTTAAATAAGATTGTGCATGCATTAAATGTAAGGGTCCTGGATATTAGGAAGATGTATGCTTGAAATATCATGGAGTGCTGGGAAGTTTGGAATGTGTGGGGGTATGAGAAAATTTAAATTCTTACATTGATGCTGTTGAAGATGAATGGATGCAAGGAAGCTTTTGGCTCAAAGAATTTTCCTTCTATACCTAAACTTCTATTTCCTATTCGAAAACTTAGTTTGCATCTGGTCCCTGCAATGTCCATCCCTCCTGAATTCCTGGATTCACATCATTTTCTTCCAACACAGTGCCCTATATTGGGTCAAATAACTGTTTAATAATTTTTGAAACAATTTAGATTGGAGCCCCAAGAACTGCATCCAGGCAACCTGCTGTAGAATTACCCTTAGGACAGATACTGCCTTTTTATCTAACTCTGGACCCAGGAATATCACGGGGCAGAATTTTCACTCTGTCCAAAGATTAATGATGGACACAAATATGTATAAATGTCTTTAAGTAGACAAAAGCAAATCACAAATATACACATATGATTGTGCCTATGAGTGTTGCCACACACTGAGAAACCATAATATATACAAATTAATAGATACTATTTATGTTAATATTTCTATTACTAGTCTTGTGATTTGTTCATTTAAACACTTTTAAGGATTCTGGACACACTGAAGTAGTATAAAAATCAAATTTTTAGGGCAAAAATGTAACATCCCAAGAGGTATAGATTTTTATAACACCAAATGATTTATCTAGTGATGTTTATCTGGCTGTGCCCATTTGGAGCACCTGAACCTCAAAACTAAAGTGGTCAGTTACAATTAATTGTGTTGGGGTATCAATATTTTCTATATGTCTCCAGGAAATTTTTCATTCTAAAGAATGACAAAATTATACAGTGAGGATAATTAAGTTCATTTGGTAAAGATAGCTCCTATCTTTTTCAATATGTATTCGTGAAGGATTTACTGTGTTTCAGGTGCTGAGCTCAGTGCTGGGGCTTCAGTGGTTAAAGTCACAGATTCTTCTGGCATGAAGTTGGAAGTTTAATAAGAAGTGTAAATGTAACTATAATCATAAATGTAATCATAATTATGAATATATGGCAATTATAACTATGTAATTATGACTATAAATATACCTATAATTAGAGCATTTACTATTCAAAATTATTTACAACTACCAATAAAGGATATTCAGAAGATTTTGATGTCTGTTATCCCTCACCAGGAAATAGTGATAACCCTTAAATTAATAAGAGAACATTCTGGTTAAGGAATATTCTGTTTGGAAAAAGGGTTCTTCTGCCAATGAGACCTTTAGAAAATCAGGAAGTACTCTAGTATATATTGTTCCCCTTCTCAGTTTCCATTTCCCTCTTTCCTGATACATTAGTACTGAGAATTAATTTCAATGATGTGGGAAACTGCAGCCTTTCGTATTAGTTATTAGTGGCTTTTTCTTAGAGATCACTGACAAACTAGCAATCCCTTTAATAAGATACTACATTCCTAAAATTCATTCAGCAGATGTACACGTAAAATAGAAAATTGTCCTTCTTATTATATAGAAGGCAAGAGAACATTGTTACTCCAGGAAAGATGCAAGAGCCCAGAGAATTAAAAGTATGAACGAGGATTGCTGTGGTAGATGTGGGAGAGAAGGATAAATAGAATTCTACACTCGAGCATGAGAGAACAAACTTAGTGACTCATAAGACATGGGGGGTGAGAGTGAGAGAGGCAAACAAATGACTGAGAGACTTCTAACTTTGATGCTTACAAGAGAGCAATATCATTTTTATAAATGAGAAATTCTGAAGGACCAAGAAGTGTGTGTGAAAGGGGAGTTTTGTTTTAAATATGTTGATGACTTTGAGGCATTGGCGAGAAGTCCAAGTGAAAATGTCTTTCTCAAAAATGAGAACTATGGAATTAGACTTTGTAAGATAAGGCAGGGCTGGAAATTTAGTTCCCTGAGGACTTCATTTCAGAAAAGACATTGAATGACCTCTATCTGAATCCTCAAAGAAGGAGTGTAGGATTTAGTTTCAATCCATTTATATTGCCTAATTCATAATTTTTGTATCTACTTTCCTTACTAAAACATTCCAATCATATCTTTGAACATAGAAAGAATGAGTTTTAATTTAGTGCTTGGGAAGAACAAGGTACATTCACCATTGAAGTCTATCTGAAAAGAGCTATAAAAATTGAGAAACTGCATGCTTTGGAGATACTAGAGAAAATTGATTTCTTATTTGCTAAGGCAAAGTGCACATTTTTGCTGAAAACACGCATCACCTTAGTAGCAGACTAGTAGCAAATGTTTTACTCAGACTCCCAGCACTTTAGCATCTATCTACCCTAGACAGCAAAGTTTTCAGGAATTTTATAGGTCCTTGCCAATTCACTTCTCCACTTTAATCAGGTATTTCTTCTCTTCTACACTTGTGGATTCAGAACTGTTAATTTTTTATACTAGATCTTGGAAATGGTAGGGAATAAACAGTCTCTAATTTGGAAGGCTTTTATATTAGCATCCAGCTTCATTCATATTTTGGTGTCTTATGATTTTTAAGTGATTCCTTATCCACACTTTGATGAAAATCTGAACACAGTTAATGATCATTTCTTTCTTTTCCTTTTTTTTTCCCTCCCCTCTGGATTGCCTATAGCATTACTGATTTTTGTAATCAACCTTTGACATATTAGGTTCTATAATGGTAAGTTCTTGATGCTACTTTCTTCACAATTCTAGGACTATTGGATTAAATAAAATTAGGGATTTTATTTTGTTTCTGCAGCAGCTATGTGTATATTCTGCATCCCTTACAGAGGCTCAGCCAGCTTTCCTGTTCACTCTGAAAAAGGCCTTGGCAATACCCTGGGGCAGTATTTTTCAAATTTCTGAGATGAGAAATCAGTTTTGCTTTAATTTTCAATCACAGATCAATTATTTTACAATATATCCTGTACAACAGAACAATTCCACTAATGACATATTGGATATTGTGACAGTGTTAGGTTGCTATATACGTTTCTAAAACTTATTCTTAATTTTATTCTTATCTCATTATAGAATAGTAACAAACATTTTTAGGACTACTCTAATCCATGGGCCAAAATTAGAGTCACACTGCATCTAAAATATATACAAATATATTAAAGATTCAGAGCAATCTTAGGAGTGATTTATTTAAAGGGTGAAAATAATAAATTACATCTAATATCTCTCAAGCTATAAAGATTGAGTGAATGATTAAAAGCCATTCTTCAGCCAATTCATGTCTCTCTAAAACCCTAATCCCTAGTATCTTCAAATTAAATAAAATAATAAATTATAATTACATCTTACACTATTTACGGAGAGCTTACTATGCATCAGGGGCCAAGATAAGCGATTTAGAGACATTATTGCATTTAATTCTCACATTGACCTTATGAGGTAAGTCATTTTATAGATAAGGACCTGAGGTGCGGAGAGGTTAATTATCTTCTCAAAGTCACACAATCGTACTACGACTGGTAAAACCAACAAAATACCTGCTATCCATAATATAAAAATTAATTAGATTACAGTGTTATCTGTTTTCTAGCCCTTGAGAATTTACTCTGGGTATTGTACTGGATTTCATAGTCCCCAAGTTTCCAGTAACAAGGTATTATAGACCAAATTCTAAGTTCTAGGTCATTATACCATGGCCCTCTCCAGGGCCTATAGAAGGTAGGCTGTGATTGACTCCACAACCTAACCTAATGCACAGAACTGCAGAATATGTAAGGGCCACTTCTGCACATATCAATCACAAACAAATAATAAAACCACATAAGATTGATCTCACTTAGACCTATCCAATTTCCCTTAGGTTGACAGAAGCAGATTATGTAATATTTTATGGTAGTCTTCAATTTTCACCATGTATTTTCATCTTGATTATTAAAATGTGCTGAAAACAATTTCTTCTTTTAGTAGTTGATGAATGGTGAGACCCTTAATTTGGTGAACTTCTCATCACAGGAAAATTTCAATATAGTGTGAGTGAGACTTTGTTTTTTGTTCTGCTTCATATATACCTAATTATGGAATAAAACTCAGCAGTAGTCTGGAACCCTACGGTAAATAACAAAATTTTAGCAGTAAAATGGAAATGATGAAGACATTTCAGTCCTCAAATTCTGTCAGGGAACACTGGGAAGATATTCACAACTAATAAAAATGTGCATATTTGCCAAGGCAGATAATATATTGTCTGCATTATCACAGACACAGAATCACAAAATTTTATAATTTGGAAACATTGGTTGCCCAGTCTCCTGTAGACATTTCATAAAGACAAAATGTTTAAAGAAGCAATGTGTTCAGATAATTCTAAGAATTACTTCTGTGTTTGTTTAAGGTATCACAAAACAATTCCAAACTTAAGATTTGGCCAGCCAGCTATGTGCATTGTACACATTTTACAGGTAGATGGTCTTCTATATTTATAAAAATTGTTGACAGACTTGCAGCTCACATACAAATATGAGTGGCAGCAGCCATGCCAACAGGTACCATCAATCTGGAAACACTGATGTAAAGAGTAATGCATATAAGGAGGACATGTAGTCAGTAGTTGGCATCTTGGAAAAAAGTATTTTGCTACCTGCTTCTGGTGCAGGGGATGAATTAGATGTTGATGGTGTGTATATGTGGTGGCCATTTCTTTTTTTTCCCCTCCAAAAACAGAGTCACACCCATTGGCCTGAATAGAGTGCCGTGGTGTCAGCCTAGCTCACAGCAACCTCAAACTCCTGGGCTTAGGTTATCCTCCTGCCTCAGCCTCCTGAGTAGCTGGGACTACAGGCTTGCAGTACCATGCCTGGGTAATTTTTTTTTTTCTAGTTTTAGTAGAGACGGGGTCTCGCTCTTGCTCAGGCTGCTTTTGAATTCTGAGCTCAAGCAATCCTTCCACCTTGGACTCCCAGAGTGCTACGATTACAGGCGTGAGCCATCGTGCCCAGCCTGGGGTGGCCATTAACTCTCATCAAAATCTGGTTGCCAGAACATGGAGTAGAGGCAGTGGTAGATATGACAATGCGTGCAATTGCATATGAATTTATTATTATGCCTATTAATAGACTCCTCCTTTTCTTCAGTCTTTGGGCCAAGTCTATTCTTCTTCTCCTCTTGTCAATTTTTTTTCTTTGGTAGTAGGCCTGGCATCCTTTGTGGTGTGGAGCATCATATTTATAGTTATATTTCCAATTACCTCACACAAAAAATGCAAACAATCTTTAAAAAGTCTTCAACATAATATGTGTGCATGTACATATACATATATAAAAGACAGTCTGATACACAGATTGGAAAGATCCGTAATCCCATTGTGGTTATTTTGAAATAACCTACAAATTCGTTGGTATTCTTCAAAAGGTGAAGCATAATTCCCCTCCTCTTAAATGTAGGCTATATCTAGGGAGGGACTCACTCTTAAGGAATCGAATGTGGTAGAAGACAGTGTGTGGTATCTAAGATTAGGACATAAAACAGATCGTGCCTTCCTCCTCACTTTCTTGGGTTACTTGCCAGTTGCCTTGTCACAAGGACACTCATGCAGCCCCATGTCGGTTAGCTATCTTAGAAGCAAATCCTCCAGCACCAGAGAAACCTTTAAATGACAGCAGCCCTGGTCAACCTCGTGGCTGAAAACTCATGAGAGACTCTGAGCCAGAATGACCTAGGTAGGTCCTTCTTGAATCCTGGACCCTTAGAAACTGTGGTAAAATAAAAATCCGTTGTTCTAAGCACTGTGTACTGGGATAATTTGTCATGCAGCAATAGATAACTAATATGTCCACGCCTCCTTACATAACTTGATTGAACAGTTCTTGTGCCTATTTCATCCCGGGTGCCTAAGCTATTACAATGCAAAGGAGGGAGGCATTGTGATCGCCAGTGCCCCTTGACACTAAAACTTTCCCAGATACATGCTGTGGATTCTGCCTGCAGGCAATTTATTCCTGTAAATCATTCTACACTCAGTGGAATTCAATGAATAAATTTAAATGCCAGCCACCTCTTTACTTTAGTTACTGTGCCTTGAACAT
Organism: Cheirogaleus medius; assembly: GCA_008086735.1. NCBI lineage: Eukaryota > Metazoa > Chordata > Mammalia > Primates > Cheirogaleidae > Cheirogaleus > Cheirogaleus medius. The sequence continues at coordinate 113,039,886 of VBSM01002608.1, forward strand.
CTGTATATCAATATATATTCTAGATACTGATCATACAAAGATATAAAAATAAACATAATTGAGCCCCTGCCTAGGATTGTTTAGTAAAGAGTGGGTAAATCTAGTCACAGTATTTCTATTTGGGGTTTGTTGGTGCGAAATAAATTCGCTACGATTGTATGATAGCTCCTTAAATTGGAAAATTTAAAGCCAGTTTTTTCTCTCTCTGTGCACACACGTGTGTGTGTGTGTGTGAGAGAGAGAGAGAGAGAGAGAGAGAGAGAGAGAGAATGGAGTCATTTGTGTTCAGGAATCATCTATTCAATTTGTTTCCTGTCTGCCAAGGATGTGATGTTGGAACAGCTCTAATGAAGAAACAAATATGATAAAGCAGAATGATCAAGAAGATACTAAGACTCATATATCCCAGATGTTCTCCAGTTTTGCCCATGACTAGTCATGTGTCTCTGGGTGAGACTCAAGTATTTCCAGAAGATCTTTATGCAGTAATACTGTGCTCCTTCCCCCTCCTCTTTGTCCTAAAATTGTTATTGCTGAGTTGGGAAGAGTACTATTACTACTTAATTCCCACTAGTGCTCTGATTTCAGAGTTGTTTGCTTGTTTGTTTTATTTTTGCTTAAAAGCAAAGGTGCAGTTCTTCATAAATCTATGTGTTCTAAATACCTCTTTCACTTGCCTCCTGTGTCCTTACTTTCTCCATTGTTTCTGTTTATATTGACACCTGAAGTCATTCCCCTTCTCTCCTCTCCCAGTAAGAATCATATGGGGTAGAAAAGTTAACTGATTTGTGCAGATATTTAAACCTTACCCAACACCATAAGAAAAATGTTGACATTAATCATAAATTTTATTTCTAACCTTTAGTTTTCTGTCTTTGAAATGGGGTCCTGTCCTTATGAGTCAATCAATCACTACAAAAATTAAATATTCATTGTGTGTTGTCTTTATTCATAGCATTGTGCTGTGATATGATGGAAAATCCTATCTGTAGTTTGAGCAATTGAGTCCTTATTTGCAAAATGTGATAGTGCTACTGATGTCTGTCATTTTAATAGCTGTCTTCCTGAAAACCATTATCAAAGTTAAATATACTTTTTATTATTTACTCACACATACATTTTTGCATAATTGCCATCATAATACTGAGAAAAATATTTTGCATGCTTTTTAACATGGCCTGAAATCATATTTTCCTCCTATTCTATGTAGCCTTAACTATGTCTTTATTAGCTGAATAAAATGTTTATGTCTCGCAGGTAGCAGATTACAACTCTGAATCTAGTGATCCAACTCTCAAAAACAAACAATCAAGGGTTAAAATATAATGAGGCATAACAGGTTGCAAATGAGGACCCATAAAGTTTATAAGCAGAAAAACAAAAAATTGACTGTCATATGCTTTCTCTGTAAGAAAAACTAACAGAGTCTCAAGAGAAATCTACAATGCAGATAATTATATGCATGGTAGTTTAGAAAGGAAATAACAGAGGCCAGGATAAGGTTATTGCTCTTTTCTATAGGGCAGATAAAGACCCAAGGAGTAGTCAGTGCACAATCGGTAGGAACAAGCATGTTTGTAAATTATGCCTGAATGCCTCATATGCCAGCCTCTGACAGGAAATGACAAATACTCATTGCTGAGTTACTTTTTACTGTAGAAAAATCATTCATTTGCTTGACATTGCTCTCTCACAAAGGGGGCCTTCTGTTGTTTCCCCTTTGTAATTTAAAAATTTATAGTGAAATTAAATTCTATTACTTATTATGGCTGTGTACCATCTTAAACTACCATTAATCACAAAGGCAGAGAATACAAAGGAATGACTTCAATGCTGCATCTTTTACGGACTGAAAAGAAGTAGGAAATGAAATGCACAACTGGAAAGAATAGAGGCTAGACAGTGGCAAGACACAGAAGAACCACATGTTTTGAGACCTTTTATGTTGAAAGTTGTAATAAATTACCCTGTAATTCAGAGCATATATTGTATTTGTAATATATTATTTGGGGAAACAAAGCTAAAGCTGGATTATGTCACGCTGTGTTACTTCTACAGCTGGTACTATTGTTGGCAATTTTTTAAAAAAAAACTTAATACGACAAGATTTATCCCCTTTTGTATAGACCCGTGGTCCACCAATTGCTCTCCATGTGTTAAATACATTCTTTGTGATGCCATCAAAAGATATCCAAAGATTCTTTTACACTATTCTCATCACTAGGAGTTATCTATATCTTCTCCTCCTTGAAAATGGGCAAGCACGTTTCTGTATTGTTTGCTTGAATACTCTTGAATGTTTTAGCTTCTATGTAGGTAGCTCAACTGCATTGTCATGCAGACATTAGATGAGGAAGCCTAAATAAACCCGCACCAAGAGTCTACATGGAAAGAACGACTCTAGGAATCCCTAAGCATAGAGTTTTGCCCAGACATCCACAGCTGCCTTAGCACCTGACTCTTTTTTGAATTCCAGAAGTTAATAGTATAAAGAAACTATTGTTTTTTAAGTCATGAAGTTTGGGGTGATTGGCTATGCAGCAACAGATAAACAGAACACCTTCTGAACATAGGTAAAATGAAGATAATTACTATATTTCAGGATAGGTGAGGGTTGCAAATATGTGTACATTTTCTTACTCAAAGTAGGTACTCAATACATTAGAGCAATTTTACTAACAATATTTTAAACTATACTAAAACTTCATAAAGGAAATAGAAGAAAATCTTCAGTCAAATTTCCATCCTCCTAGTATAACAGGCATGAAATTCTCCACAATACTTGAGTTGTCTAAATCAAATTGGATTTGCTTAAGTCAAATGAAATCTGTCTCACACTGTAAATGCCTGGATTGGGAGAGCAGTTCATCATAGTCTGCTTTTTTCCTGCTTTGGAATATCCCAGAACCACAAAGAGAGTACATTGTCCTGAAAGGAGTTTCCCTGCTCAATCAGGAAAGGCTCCGGATGTCCCTGCCTTGTTTCTGCATACTGTATCTCTTGCTGCCTAGACACTGTATCTGCTTGTCCACCACTGTTACTGAAACCATCTGTGGCAGGGGCGCGCAACTCACTCACAGTTGTCCTTTCAATTTTCCATGGGTCCTCCTTCCTCAGAGTGGCTACATCGAAGTAGGCTCCCTTGTGGAACAACAAACTTGGTTTCCTTCTTCACAGTGTCAACTAATTTATTTTTTTACATTCAAAGCAATAAATATTCACACTATTCTTTGCTTCCATGATATCTTCTGAGGACTCATCCAGGAAGCCTGTGACTAACTCTGTGGTCAGGCCTGGGAACCCAGAACAATGAAAGAGCCCCTATTTACTAGAAACAATCCAAGTTTACTCTTCTGTATCATTTCACTTAATGTTCAATAACTATTTTACATTTTAACATTGATTTCATAATTATAATTTATTCTACTATTGCAATAAATTAATTTTTATAATTTTAAAAATATATTGTTTTTATATCTTTACATATAATTATGAAATCTGGACTATTTTATAGAAATTTTTGGTGTGTTTTGTTGAACAAAGCAAATATAAATTATTATTGTGATTCTTTGATTTAGATCAAATTACCTTGCATTTAATAATAGCTATTATTCTTAATTCTTAATTCTATGTGTATGTATGTATATAACATGGATTTATGTATATATGCAAATTCAGCATCTTAGATGTTACTGATATTATGCTAAAACAATGTGTGATCTCAAAATAATCATAACTTTTTCAGTGAACGTAAGACAACAGAAAAAATTGCTATTTTCTTCATCAGTTCCAAACTAATTTGAATTTCAATTCTGTTTCATGCAACAGGTTTACCACTAAACAGCTATTAACAGTGGCTTAAACAATCTTCTAAAGATTTGATTAATGAATTCATCATTAAGAAATAATACCATGTCATGAAAACTCAAAGATAAAGTTCATCACTTCCCAAAAGCAATCTAAAATTTTAAGACCTAGTTATGATTCGTTGATTTTTAGAGAATTTACTCTGTTGTCTGTGTGAGCCTCAGAGGAAAGATATGGAAGCAATTGCTATTTACTGTTCTTATTCTAACTGATATATGTTTATTTAGTGTGGTTTCATGCAAAAAGAAGAGACCATAAAATGGACTCTTCTGCTCTAAGAGTCCCTTTGGAAATCAAGCATTCACAGAAAATATCAGTTTTAGACTTAAGGAAAAGATGTCTTATTTTCCTCAAGTTCCACATTATGCACAAAACAGTTGCTTTCAGTTATATAATTTATGAGAATTCTGCCTTCAGATTCCATCCTAACAAGAACTGCTTTGAAAGAATTTGCTCTGCTGTTGCCCACAATACTTCACATTGCCAGTTTTAGTCATATGCAATGTTTATGTTCACCATGATTCTGAAGTATTGGTTTCTAGTTAGAATAAAAGAGGAAAAGGGCAATGATACCTGATAACACAAACTCCTTTTGCTAACACATTACGTTCGAGTGTGATATTGCGCTGAGCCTCTCTTCTCTCCCTAAGTTCTCTGCCCCATAGAGTTGTAAGAGTTCTGGCATCCTATGACTTTTGCCATAATATCTGTGATTGTTTCTTGTCTGTTCCACTGAGTAATACCTACATTTTTTTTTCATTTCAGAATATTATTCGGATACAAACGTTTTGATTACATAAATTGCCTTTGCACCACCCTAGTCAGAGCTACAAGCATGCCCATCCCCCAGACAGTGATCACCACACCTGTTAGGTGTGAATTTACCCATCCTCTCCTCCCCATTTGCACCTGCCCAACACCCAATAAATGTTACTTCCCATATGTGCACAGGACCCAATACCCACATCTTTCACTCATATAAGTAAAGGACATGGGAGGGATTATGGCTACTCTGTTGAATTATGAAGTTATAGAGATGATTTCACTTTTATTTTACCAGGAGACAGAAAAATTATAACTTGCTTGAAAGCAAATGGTTAAATGGTGGCCAAGCCAGAGATGCTGCCATTTCAGTTAGGAAAAGTGCCACCATTTTGATATGTCAAAAATGGGCCTATTGTTTCTACCCAGAGAAGAAATCATCATTGTTGGGAGCTGCTGCTCCTGGGAGGTATTATTTTGAATTTTCAACCAGTTTTGTTTTCTTACTTTACCCTTCCAGCTTGCCAAATAGGAGTTATTGCTGATTTTTCATCTCACTGGTTGGGCTCTACCTATTTCCAGACCAAGTACAACTTGATAGTATTTCAGCAGTGTCTGCTACTCATCTACCTGGATTTAGGACAAACCACTGTCCCTTTCACTGATCAGAGGTCAGTTCCTATTTTTTACCACAGGAACCTCCTGAATTGCTGTTATTCATCCTTCACCACTGATCCTCTCGGTCGTCCCAGAATTATTTCACCCCAGCTTTGCATATTATCCCCAATACAGCCAGCTTCTGATCTTTGTGAACCTGCTCATTATGATGATAGATTCTTCATACTCTAGTACCCTAGTACCCTAAACCTCAATATGTGGGTTTCAGCTCACCAAGGTGATGGTCTTTTTTATGTTCCTCTTGAATAGAGTAATTGGACTTGCTTTCCTCATGGTAGCCCACCTCCCTAAGTTCTGTAACTTTCATCATGCTAAGCCACCTTTTTTCTCCTCTTGGTACATTATTGATTTACTTTATAATATAGAGCTAAACCTTTGCCATACTCTTTGAACACTGTACTGATACAGCAAACCACTTTAGATTTTCTCTGTGGACAGTTAACATCCTTCACTCCATTTTTCATGTTAGTTGAAAAGTCTAGTGCTGTGTCCTGATCACTCTTATTTATCATATGCTTTATCTTGATATATGTGATGGAAGAATAGATATACAAATAAGCAATGGTAAGACTATACATAAAAATAGAAGTCTGACCCACAACCTCCAGCAGTCAGCCAAGGAAGCCAATCTGCTGTTTGTTTTAACTACTCCAGAAAGCAAAACAATACCCGTTGTAGCAACTGGCTCAAAATTACCAGAACTTGATTAATAACTGACAGCTTCCCTAATTTTTGTCCTTGCTTCCAAATTAAGATCAACTGGAGAAAGCTAAATATGCATTCTTAACCAATCACATATGATGCCCCACTTCCAGTTAGACCACCTACAGCATCTCCATACTGAGAGCCTCCAATAAGGGCATACCTGAAGCCTTCTCTTTCTTTTACTACAAAGCTTTCCCAACCCTCTGTCTGCCTTTGAGGCTCTGTCAAAAGCAAGTGATGGTGGCTGTTTCTCTTGTTATAACAATCTCTGAAAAAACAGCCTTCACTTGTTCTGATTTGGGTGACCTTCATTTATTTTCACAATTAAAATCATATTGTGACATATTCTAAACGAAGAAAAGCATTCAGGGTATCCTTTTTCATGATGGAACTGAGATGAGGCTCCTTAGAGAGATGCCTTGAAAACCCAGAAAGGTCTCTTTGACTGGGATCATCACTGTGGGCAGCAGGCATGTGTTGGTTATATAAGGACTGGTTGACATATAAGCTTCATCACCCACCACTGATGTATCATGATCTCTCTGAGCCTTAAATGCCTCCTCTCCAGAAAGGGAGATAAAAAGACATAATTCATGAGTCAGTTGATTGGATTAAAGTGATGAATACAAATTAACTACTATTGTGTTCCTAAAACTTCCTTTCTTTTCTCCATTTAAAGGTATCTAACTTTCATCACAAAAAGATTGTCGTGGATTGTCATTTCCCCAGAGGCTGTTTTGCTGGTTGGGGATAAGGTTTGCATATTTATTTTTGCACTGTTTTATTCTTTAATATATTAATTTCTTCATTTAATTCAATTTTTGCTCAGACACTGTGTCTAGGGAAGAGGACAGTCATGGGTCCTGCCATTTCACAGTGCAAATTTAGGAAAACAAGTGATACACATAAAGTGGGATAAACACATAAAAGGGAAAATTCAAGATATTATAAGAATCTCTAGAAGGAACATTCAGTTTAAAATGGCACACTGAGAGCATATGTCCAAGTATGATTGAAAGAAACATATAATTGCTGGAATATAAAAAAACATGGTCATTATCTTACAAGGAAGCTTAGAAATGAGATAATTACTGAACAATAGAAAGTTAGATGGGATGAAATTAGTAGAATTATCAAGGAAAGGAAACAGAAGCCCAAGAGAGCAGAGACTAATAAGATGTTGAGTACCATGTACAAGGCACTTTACATGCATTAAGTCACTTAATCCTAAATGAAGTAAATACAATTATTTTTATCTTAGTCTTTGAAACAATAAAACTGAATTCTGGAGAGATGGCATAACTTATCTAAAGCCACACACCTAGCAGTGGAGAAGCTGGGCTATGAATTGAGGTTAGTTTGTCTCCACAGCCCATGCTCGTAACCACTATGTTTTATGGGCTCCTGACATAAATGTAAGCAAAAGTTTAACCAATGATCCCCGCAATGGAGAAGTACTAATTTCAGCGTTAAGAAACAGAGAGCAAGAGTTTTCTTTGAGGTTTCTGTTTTGGTAATTGAATAGGCATTTATGCCAATTAATAAGAAAAAACTCTGGAAGAGATTTATGTGGTTTTTGTTGTTGTTGTTGATTAGAAAGAGACTCTAGGCCAGGTGTGGTGGCTCACACCTGTAATTCTAACACTCTGGGAGGCCGAGGCGGGAGGATCGTTTGAGCTCAGGAGTTCAAGACCAGCCTGAGCAAGAGTGAGACCCCGTCTCTACTAAAAATAGAAAGAAATTAGCTGGACAACTATATATATATGGAAAAAATTAGCCGTGCATGGTGGCGCATGCCTGTAGTCCCAGCTACTTGGGAGGCTGAGGCAGAAGGATTGCTTGAGCCCAGGAATTTGAGGTTGCTGTGAGCTAGGCTGACGCCACCGCACTCACTCTAGCCTGGGCAACAAAGCGAGATTCTGTCTCAAAAAAAAAGAAAAAGAAAGAAAGAAAGAAACTCTAGGGAGTTTTAGCCAATATCCCCAAAATTAAAATCGTAATAATAATTTCATATTAATAAACATTTTATTATAGCAAATATATAGTTTTTATTATAGTAAATACCTATATAAACTAGGAGCTAATTTTATATTATAGTTGTTACCTTATTTATAATGTTACAGATATGGAAAAACTTAGTGGAGGCTATTTAATAAAGCGCTTATCACTTTATCTAGAGTAGTTGATGATAAAAAGGAATACACGGATGTGAGGGCAAGCTGGCTGAGACATCTGTCACCCATTAATTGCCAGGGTTGATTTGGCTGATCTGGCTGGCTAGGCAGGTGTCCCCTTCCTCCCTCACCACTCCATGTGCATCCCTCCTGAAGCTGTGTGCTGGGTGGAAGAGGACGACCTCCCCAGATAAAAAGGGATACAGGTCTAAAAGGATTATTTATTCTATTGATACCTTTAGTGAATAACCATAATGGTTCTGTTTCTCCTGTAAATTATGTAGGATTCCATTGCATTATATTTGTGATGTACATAGTGTGTCAAATATAGTAATTGCTCAATAAAACACTTGAATAATAACTGAATTTATTATAATACATACCTTTTTAAAGAAAAAATAGGTAGAAGCCAGAAATCAGATTTTCTGGATTCTATTTTGTTCTCTCTTTCTCGCTCCTTCTTGCTCTACTCTCACCTCCTCCTCTTAGTTTCTTGAAAGAAAAGAAGAAATATAGCACTGGTTAAAAAACCCAAAAAACAGAAAACAAAAAAGCACCGCTATCATCATTAAATGAGCCATGCTTCTAAATTATTACTGAATCATGTGCTGCTTAATCTTCTTTCAAGTTATCAAAACTTGCCAGTAATAATTTTTCAAAAGATTAAATAATTTTGAGGTGTTCAAAGATTCAAGGCTTTGACAACTGTATGTGTATATACGTGTGTGTGTGCGTGTATTCACACACAAATACACATGCTCAAACTTGCATCCTCTTGACATTTTCAAATGTCATTTAATATATTAAGTACTATTATACAATGATAAGAAATATGTTTTTTTTCCCCTTGAGAAATGTACTTCAGGGAGCCTGAATGAAATTTTTGGCTGAAAATACTCAAAGTGAGCCAAGTGTAACTAAATTTTAAAATAGATTGATCCAAGCAGGAAATATGACAGAGACTTTGCTTTCAGTGTTTCTATTGATCCCTTCGTTTTAAATTTTTTTTCACTTTTTTCCTTGGCAGAGAGGATTGAAAATATACCTTCTAACAAGAAAATATTCAAACTTTTACAACTACATTAATTTGTTTCCTTATATATTATAAAGACAATGAGATCCTATTTTAAATACCCTGAAGGACAAACAGTTGGTATTAACATGTTCAATTTCTTGACCATTATGTATATGGTTCAAAGTTTTTAAAATATTATATAAATACTGATTATAATAATCTCTCTTTTTCACTCAGTGCTTTGGACTATCTTAATTATAGTCTAAAATATTAAGATATTTTAAAAGTCATTTTTCTTTCCACAAATTTTCACAAGCATTATCATTTTTCCCTGACCCAGACAGAAAGTAATTTAAAGATGCATTCTTTCAGTATTATCTTCAATCAATATCTTTGATTGAGGAAGCAATTATAATATTAAACTTCCTGCTTTAGGACTATGGAATCAAGTAGCTATGCAGGCAACTAATATGAGTCTTCTTTTTCAGAATTTATCACAAAGACTGCTAAGCTGAAGCCTCTGTCCCCAACTTGTGAGAGCCCACTGTCTACAGAGCTGCCTGTAAATTGGAGAAAGGTATACTATTTTGAGGTTTATGTTTTTCAAAGCATAAGTACTATGTACTATGAGTAAGTAAATGTATGTCTATTAGGACAAGCCTCTGCACAGATATCTAGAGTAAGCAAGGAAACAAGATTGATATAGGAAAGACAATTTTCAACCACCAGATTTTGGAATATAAAACATGTTAAAAGGAAAAAAGGAAACTTTTATCACTCATGGTTTAGTATCATTCTTTTTAAGAAAAATAATCAATACTTTAGTGTTGACGTCTCCTTGTGATCTTAGCTTACGAATCTCTGGCTATTATATCACATGCTTTGCACTGTTTTCTGGTCTCCTCAACTCAGATATGGTGCATATTGAAATCCTTCTCTCCCACCACCTAGCTTTCAAATATACACAGTCATTGAGGAACTAATTCTATTTATTTTTCAATACACCAGTTAGCCAAGTTACAATGACCACTGTTATTAATTCAAAGATGATTGACATCATCCCTCCTCCTCCCCATCAAACACTTTAGCTACAGAGACTATAAACAGGAATGTGTTATCCTGTCTTTTATTTTATCCCTGCAATAAGGAGGAAGAACCTCTCCTTGGTAGAGTCTATAGATACAGCCCTATCTTCCATTTCTGCCTTACAATAATGAGGTGCTGTCCCTTCCACTCCTTACCTTATAGTGGTTATGAAGACTGCCAGGTGAATTCCTGACAACTATCCTCACCCTGTATAAATAAAAGCAGAGAGGTTACCTCCACCCACCCAATTCTTCAAAGACTATGTGTGGCTGGAACCCTGTCCTCAGTGTAGCCATACACAGTATGGACCAGATTAGCACCACAAAATCTTTGTATAACTAAATTGATAATAAAACCACAACCCACAAAAATTGGCCAGGAAGTGCAGTATGGACCTAAACAGATTGACCACCTTTTAAAATAAGATATTTAAACAGAAATCAGAGTTCCAAAATACAATTCTCCAAACATCCAGGACAGACCCAAATTATTTTTTCAAACCAAAATCAGGAAAATCTCAACTCAAATGTGAAAAGATAAAAAATCACCAACATTAGAGAACATATGCCTTAGAATTACCAGTCAAGGATTTTAATGCAGCTGTTACAAAAATGTTCCAACAACCAATTCTGAACACTTCATAGCAAATTGAAAAAAAAAAAGCAAGTCATGGCAAAAAATAGACAATATAAAGTAGTACCAAGTTGAAATTTTAAAACCAAAAAAATTAAAATAACCAAAATAAAAATCTCACAGAATAGGTTAAATAGCAAAATGGAAATGATGGAGGAAAGAATCAGTGAACTTGAATATACATCAATAAAAATTATCTTATGTAAACAATATAGAGAAAATAGATTGACAAAGTGAACACTTCTTAGGGACCTGTGAAACAATAACAAAAGAGCTAACATTTGTGTTATCAGAGTTCCAGAAGGAGCAGAAAAACAAGGTGTAGCTGAAAAAAACATTTTGAAGCAACAATGGCTGAAAATTTCCCAAATTTGTCAAAAAATTATAAACTTTTAAAACCAACCCAAATAGTAAAACCACACAAATCCATGCCCAGATATAATATAATCAAACTGCTTACAACTAAAGACAAAAAATTAAAAAAAAAATCCTTGAAAGCATCCATAGAGAAATGATTCATTATCTATCAGTACTCAGTACACTTGAATAACAATTCAGATGACAGTTGCTTTCCCATTGGACACCTGTGGGGTTCAAAATGAAGTGGCACACAATTTTTCAAGTACAGAAAGAATTGTCAACTCAGAATATTATGCTAAGCAATGTATTCTTCAGAAATGAAGCTGAAATAAATACATATTCACATATATGAAAACAAGAATTTATAACCAGCAGAAGTTCTTCATAAGACCAGCTAAACAAAATTCTTCAAATAAGAAAGGGTGTGATAACAGAAGGGAACTTGGAACATGAGTAATGAAGAATGAGCAACAGAAATGGTCAATATACAGGTAAATATAAAACATTTTTTCTCTTCTTGAGTTTTTAAAATTATGCCTCACACTTAAGAGCAATAATCATGAAATTACTGGATGTGCTTCTCAATGTAAATAGAGTTAATTTTTAAGGTAATTATAGTGAAGGGGAATAGCAAAGGAATTTAAATGTTGTAATTGTAGCTACATTCCATTTGAAGTGGTAAATATTCAAATTTCTAGATTCTTTTAATTTCTCGCCATTATCTTTGTTTCCTTTAGATTATTATTTTAGATTCTTTTAGTTTGTTACCATCATCTTTGTTTCCTTTAAATTATTATTTTTAATTAAAGTTTCTTTAACTCGACATTGGCCAATATTTCTCAATTATATTTATTTTTTATTTTACTTTTTACATTTTTTAATTATTATGGGTACATTATATTTGTATACCTTTAGGGGGGGCATGTAATGTTTTGGTACAGACATACAATGTGAATCAATCAAATCAGGGTAACTGGGGTATCCATCACCTCAGTCATTTATCATTCATGTTAGGAACATTCCAATTCCACTCTTTTAGTTATTTTAAAGTATACCTTAACTTATCATTGATTATAGTCACACTGTTGGGCTATCAAATATTGCTCATTCTATATAACTATCTAACTATAATTTTGCACCCAGTAAACATTCCCACTTTATCCTTCCCTTTCCCAGCCTCTGGTAACCATCAATCTACTCTGTCTCCATGAGATCAATTGCTTTTAATATTTGCCTCACACAGATGAGTTAGAACATGTGAGATTTGTCTTTCTTTGCTTAGCTTATTTCACTTAACACAATGTTCTCCAGTTTTATCCATGTTTTGGCAAATGGCAGGATTTCTTTCTTTGTGGCTATATAATATTTCATTGTACATATGTATCACAATTTCTTTATCCATTCATTTGTTGATGGACGCTTGGGTTAATTCCAAATCTTGGCTATTGTGAATAGTGCTGCAATAAATATGGGAGTGAAGATATCATTTCAATATACCAATTTCCCCTCCTTTGGATATATATTCAACAGTGGGATTGCTGCATCATATGGTTATTCTATTTTTCGCTTTTTGAGGAATTTCTGTATCATTTTCCGTAGTGGTTGCACTAATTTACATTGCCATCAACAAGGTATGAGGGTTCCCCTTTCTCCACAACCTCACCAGCATTTATTATTAACTTTTTAATTAAAGCCATTTTAACTGGGGTGAGATGATATCTCATTGTACTTTTGATTTGCATTTCTATGATGACTAATGATGTTCAGCATTTTTATATACGTGTTGATCATTCATATTTCTTCTTTTGAGAAGTGTCTGTTCAGATCCTTTGCCAATTTTTAAAATCAGATTATTCAATTTTTTTCCTATTGAGTTGTTTGTTCTCCTTATATATTCTAGTTATTAATGCTTTTCAGATGGGCAGTTTGCAAATATTTTCTCCCATTCTGTGAATTTTCTCTCCCCTTTGTTGATTGCCATGCAGAAGCTTTTTAACTTGATGTGATCCCATTTGTCCAATTTTGCATTGCTTGCCTGTGTTTTGGGGATATTACTCAAGAAATCACTGCTCGGACCAATGTCTTCAAGCATTTCTACAATGTTTTCTTTTAGCAGTTTCACAGGTTAAGGTATTACACTTAAGTTCTTAATCCAATTTGATTTGATTTTTGTGTATGGTGAGACATAAGGGTGTGTCTTTGTTCTTCTGCATATGGATATCCAGTTTTCCCAGCACCATTCATTAAAGAGACTATTCTATCCCCAGTATAGGTTTTTGACACCTTTGTCAAAGATAAGTTCACCATAGATGTGTAGATTTATTTCTGGGGTCTCTATTCTGTTCCATTAGTCTATGTGTTTATTTTTATGCCAGTCCTATGCTGTTTTGGTTACTATAGCTCCATTGTATAATCAGGTAATGCGATTCCTCCAGTTTTTTTCTTTTTCCTCAGGATGACTTTGGCTATCCTGGGTCTTTTGTGGTTCCATGTAAATTGTAGAATTATTTTTTCTGTTTCTGTGAAGAATGTCATTGGTATTTTGATGGGGAGTGAATTGAATGTGTAGATTGGGTGATATGAATATTTTAACAATATTGATTCTTCTAATTCATGAGCATGGAATATCTTTCCATTTTATTATGTCCTATTCAATTTCTTTCATCAGTGTATTATAGTTTTCATTATAGAGATCTTTCACTTCTTTGGTTAAGTTTATTCCTAAGTATTTTATTTTATCCATAGCTATTTTAAATGGTATTACTTTCTTGGCTTCCTTTTCAGATTGTTTACTGTTGGTATGAAAATGCTACTGATTTTTGTATGTTGACTTTGTAAACTGAAACTTTACTGAATTTTTTTATCAGTTCTAATAGTCTTAGTGTGTGTGTTGTGTGTGTGTGTGTGTGTGTGTGTGTTTGGAGTCTTTAGGTTTCTGTAGATATAAGATCATATTGTCTGCAAACAGGATAATTTCACTTTTTCTTTTGCAATTTGGATGACCTTTATTTCTTTCTATTGACTGATTGCTCTAGCTAGAATTTTCAGTATTATGTTGAGTAACAGTGGTGAAAGTGGGCATCCTTGTCTTGTTCTAGATCTTAGAGGAAAAGCTTTCAGTTTTTCCACACTTGGTATGATACCTGCTGTGGGTCTGTCATATGTGACTTTTATTGTGTTGAGGTAAGTTCCTTCTATACCCAGTTTTTTGAGAGTTTTTATCATGAAGGAATTTCTATACACATACAACCTACCAAGGTTGAACCAGGAAGAAATTCAAAACCTTAATAAACCAATAATAAGTAATGAGATAGAAGCAGTAATAAAATGTCTCCTATCTAAGAAAAGCCCATGGCCAAATGGTTTCACTGCTGAATTCTACCAAGCATCTGAAGAAAAACTAATACTAATCCTACCTAAACTATTCCAAAAAATTGAGAAAAAGATAATACTCCCAAACTCATTCTATGAGGCCTGTATCACCCTGATACCAAAATCAAACAAAGACACAGCAATAAAGGAAAAGTATAGGCCAATATCTCTGATGAACATAGATGCAAAAGTCTTCAACAAAATACTAGCAAACCAAATTCAACAGCACATTCAAAAGATTATTTATCATGATCAACTGGGATATATCCCAGGGATGTCTTGACATATGCAAATCAATCATTGTGATATGCAATATCAACAGAATGAAGGACAAAATCCATATGATCATTTCAATTGATGCTGAAAAGGCATTTGATAAAATTAAATATATCTTTAATTGATTATAAACTTTATTTTTATGGGAGAATTTCTTTAAAGTCACTATTAGCCTAAGCATTGCTTTTTATCCCTTAATATGCACACTATATTTTAGAATTATAAACTTGAACATAATAATTGGTGACGTAGAAATCTGAAGGAATGAAGCATTCTGGTGAGGTTTAAATGTTAGTCCATTTATTAAATTTCACTCCTTACTTCTAAAACTATTTAAGAATAAAATTCATCATTCTTCCATAATAATTGTATAATGGATTACATTCAGTTCTTAAAATATTAGTGAAAAACCACTAGGGATTTAAACTGAAAAACATATTCTAACTTTTAACTTTTATAGATTAGAAGTAAAAAAAATATGTTTCCAACTAATATGCATGTGTATTTCCCTCCTCAAAAGTTTGCTTTCTTGATATTTGCATATTTTTCTTAGACATGAAGTACGGTGAAGAAATGGCTAATTCCCCTATGTGAGGTAATGAAGGTTCTTGTTAGCAGAATGCATCAGGATTGCTCCATCAGGAGAACATTTCACAACACATATCAGCCAATTATAGAAGTCAACAATATCTTAATAAGCATTATATTTGGAAAAGTCATCAAATGACTTAGTGTTATAGTTAGAATGCTTACAGGAAAATAAAAACAAATTAGAAATTGGAGATATCTCTATGGGCAAATAAATCAAATATGTTATCACTAAAGATAAAGTAACTAAAGTTCATATCCTGCAGAGAACTAATGGATTTGATTTGAAATTAGAAAACACACAAAAATACATTACATACATTACTGCTGATCATAGTTTTGGGCAATCAAGAGCCATTAAAGCTATCAATGACAAAACTGTGTAACTATGTAACCATTGAAGTCTTTGGTAGCCATGCCTAATAAACTCTGACTTTAATTTGGTAGTTGTGAGGTCACACAAAGATGTCAGTTACCAGTCACCATCTGTTTGATTTGCTTTCTGGAAAATGGAAATCTTAGTATAATATATTATGTAAACTGTACCATAAAGAAGTTTCCTAATAAATGCACAATGAATAAACAAAAGTATGACTGAATCAATATATACATGAATAAAAATAGTGAAGACTTCAATTCAGTGAAGCAGAATAATGAAACCTGTAAATAGCAGAGCCTCAGCGTGCTCAGTTTTTCCTGCTTTCCTTTCAAATGCTGGCCAGTCAAAGAAAAAAATATATATTCAGGTCTTACTAAAAAACAAAACAAAACAAAAACAACAAAACAAACAACAGCAATGAAAAGGGGCCTTGTAAGATGAACCAATTTAGAAGTAGGCAATTAAGAAAAACTTATTGTTCTTTTAGTGCCATAGCCTACCCAGTTAAGCCAGTCAAATAGCAAATATAATTAAACATAATTGGTTTATACTTTGTTAAAATATTCCCCTAATTTAAAAGTAATATATATTAGTTGTGGAGAATACATTTGAGTTTGGTATGTGTCTTTTGAGTCATCTTCTCTCCTCTTTGGAGTACATAATTAGATTTTGTGTTATCATTTCCCTAGTGGTTAAAAGTTATATTTAATATATTATATATTTTTACGAATATGATTTTTAGTGATCACAGCATACAAGTTTGTATAAGAAATAAAATGTTTTCTGGGCACTTATGATATTTAAAATTGTTTGATACTTTTCTAATACTTATACAAATATCCTTCATATAAAGATTTCTGAATTTTCCCAAAGTAGGCACACTCATATTACAACCACCTAGATAAAGATGTGCAATGTTAATAGCATCACACACAAAAAATCTGTTCCCCATCCTCCTGTTTATCACATCCTTTTTCCTCAAAAGTAACTGCTATTCAGATTTCTGTCACCATAAAATGGTTTTGTTTATTTTTATATTTATTTAAATGGAATTACTTTGTAATTCTAGATCCTTCTGCTCAATATTATGTTTATGAGATTTGTCATATTGTTGTTGTCTGTAGCAATAGTTTTGTTCTTGCCCTTGTTTTACAGCATAGCTTATTCAACATACCTATATAATATACTTTTAATTATACTATTATTAATAGATATTTGAGTTGCTCGGATGCGGAATTGATTGGCCATAAGGCAGGAACATATTAAGCTTTAATAAAAGTTGCCAAATAATTTTCCGAAGTGGTTAAATCAATTTACATTGCCAACAACAGTGCATATTTTAGTTGCTTTATTTCCTTGCCATCACTTGATATTATCAGTTGTGGTTTTCTGTTGTTGTTTTTGTTTACATCATAGCCATTATATTAGGTGTATGGTGCCATATCATAATGATTTTAATTTGCATTATCTTGTTATTCAGTGTTGTTGAACAACTGGTAATACAGTCATCCCTTGGTATCTGCAGGGATTGATTGGTTTCAGGACACCACCCCCCGCTGGTCCCCAGCTGCCTCTCCTCCACCTCTGCAATCCCTCCTACTTCCTCATACCACCTTCCACCCCAGAGAATGCCAAAATCCTGGGACGCTCAAGTGTTCAATTTGCTGAAGCCTCGGATGCAGAGGACCAACTGTAAATGCATTGGTCATTTGAACATCCTATTTGTTAAAATGACTGTTGAAGCCTTTTGCATATTTTTCTACAGTATTGTCGTTTAATTTTCTTATTCATTTTTCAATTTCATTTCTTGCTACCATTTCTCACCCACATTCTAAGGTGTACATTTCCCTACTAATTTTTATTTTTAAAAAATGCCATTTTTCTTGCTCCTGTCCTTATTCTATTCTTTTTCTCCTCCCTTTCTTTTCCTATCCTTCAATCTCTCCCTTCCCTCTTCCTTTTCTGTAAATATGCACTAAGTACAAGCTGTTTTTTTGGTTTTTTTTACTTAAATGTATTTCTTCATTCTCTTCACTCCTGGTTGCTCTATTTCTCCCTTGTATCTTATATGTACTTTGTCTATTCTTAAGGACACTTTTACTTCTAAATTTAGCACCCAGCCACAGTACAACTACTTGCTTCATCACACCATGTTTCATACTGTACTGTAGTTCCTTCTTTGCCCAGAAGCTCAGGAGATTGTTAATTTCTAAAAGAGAGGCTTGGTCAATTGTATATAATATTGATTTTCAAGCACCAAACACAATATCTGACATGGTGTATATTCTTAATAAAATATTTTAAATGAATGTATTTTGCATACTTACCTTTTTAGTAAGATATCTGGAGATGCTATTTTGAGGATTACTAACTAGATGTAATTTAAAACTAGGAGGCATTGTACAAATTTATGTACCATTAGCTATATCTTTTCTTTTGAGTTTATATATTGGCTTTTATATAACTCTTTGCTATTCAAAATGTTTTGGTTGTATTTTTTTTTTTTTTTTTTTTTGAGACAGAGTCTCACTCTGTTGCCCCGGCTAGAGTGCCATGGCGTCAGCCTGGCTCACAGCAACCTCAAACTCCTGGGCTCAACTGATCCTTCTGCCTCAGCCTCCCGAGTAGCTGGGACTACAGGCATGCGCCACTATGCCTGGCTAATTTTTTCTATATGTATTTTTAGTTGGCCATGGTTGTATTTCTGAACACAATTGTAGTATTAAACTCTCAGATGTCTATTTTCAAAATAAATCCTTATTTTACTAATTTTATTATTGATTAAATATGTCTGGTGTTTACCTTATAAAGTAAGATATAAGTATTAATAAGTCTATTGATACATCTGCCTTCTTTCAGAAGGCACTGGAAATAATATTTTTAAAAATTGCAATAACAATTTACTTCTACATACTGCACTCTGTAGCACTATATACATTATCAAAGGAAAAAGTACATACAGTTTTCCGAGATGAACAATGGGAAAATTGGCAGTCAGCTTTGATAACACCATAATAAAGACTTTCAGCTGAAATCTCTATATTTTGTAAAATATTAATAGAAGTTATGTAAGAGTTCCAAGTTTTATTTCTATAAAGCCTACCATTTCTTTAAAAATCAAAAATTCTAATAATGAGTTTTATAAAGTATAATCTGGAGATGAGAAAATATACATTTGTAAAGTTAAAAAGAAAAGTTTTCAAAATATTTATGATTTTAACTAAGTTTATATCTTTAAAATTTACTATTATAGTCAAAAAAAGAACTTACTTAAAAGTATGTTTTGCATTAATATTATACTTCATCCTGTTTTCTTGGAATTTGAAATAACACAGAATTTTATTTATTATTCAATTTAACTTTATATCAAATAATGTTCCAGACTCCTTATTCCAAGTTTGAAAGCTCATAGGGCATTCTGCCTAAATCCTATTAACAACTTATATTTTGGCATTTAAAAATGACAATTTCAGTAACTTGGAAATTTTAATGTTTCCATATAAATGTTACCTAAAATTTTCATGGAGTTGAAAATATAAATGATTACTCACAATTAATTAACATAAAAATAATTGCTTTAAGTGGCAGAACATTCATTTCTTTGATTTTATTTGGTTGAAACAGATGGGTGGCAAATGGTCATTCAACATGTAATATTTTAAACATTTAATCTTTAAGGGCATATTAGATAAAAACTAGGCATGCTAGGCAAAAAGCTGCAGTCCTTTCTCATCTTTCTGATCTTATTATTTCCCTTTCAGGCTTTCTCCACAAGTTCTTCCTGCCTTTGCCCTTTCAAGGAAAGAAAGACTTTGATTTCCCATAGCATCTTGTGTCTACAGGTAGCGTTCATAACCTCTTTGTACCTCACGAAGACTTCTAGTCATTTTCTTTTCACATAAATGGAAAGGGCTAAACCCTTCTCTTTCTGGAGCTGAAGCCTTCCAAACACAATTTCCTGCATCCTCCATTCATCCATTATCTACCAATTACTGGTCTTTTATTCATAAAGTCTTTGAGCTCCCATTTATCATTTTCTGCCTCCTGTCTTCATTCCACACCCACTCCTGCTACCATTAAGGGTAATAACAACTTAATTGCACATTTGCTTTAATATCTCTGTTCTAAATACATATTAATCACCCTTTTCTTTATCTTTTCTGTGAACTATTTCTTTACCAAGAATTGAAATATCTTTGAAATATTAAACTACAGCATATCATACTTTATTCACATTCTTTTTATCTTTATAGCTCTTAACAAGCCCTCCAAATAACTACCTCCAACTTTACTTATCAGACAATTACATACTATTTCAATTAAAACATAGTGTTATCTCTAAGATCTCTTTAATTTCCTGTTTTGAATATGTAAACCACAATCTGAAAGCACATACACCCTTACCTGCTTCCTCCAAGCACATTCATAGAGCAAAGCAATTATCCAATTATTTATCTTTTTCTTTGGATGCTACCCTGTCCCATGTCTAGGTTTTTGGACATTAATTATCGTTTTTTTTTCTTAGGTTTCCCTCTTATCTCTGTTGAATCTTTTCCCTCAACATATATACCTTGATCAAATAAAAATTCTTCCTTAATCTATTTATTCATTAAATATAAATTAAGTAGGTGTCGCTCTTTCCTGTTAGCGCAAGCGGTGGGAGGCCAGGGTTGCGAACGCCAAGTTTCCCGATTTCACTGTATAGACAGACAGCTCTACAGTAAAGATGGTCAATGTACCTAAAGCCCGAAGAACTTTCTGTAAGAAGTGTGGCAAGCATCAACCTCACAAAGTGACCCAGTATAAGAAGGGCAAGGCTTCCCTGTATGCCAAGGGAAAGAGGCGCTATGATCGGAAGCAGAGTGGCTATGGTGGGCAGACAAAGCCAATTTTCCGCAAGAAGGCTAAAACCACAGAGAAGATTATGCTAAGGCTGGAATATGTTGAGCCTAATTGCAGATCCAAGAGGATGCTGGCCATTAAGAGATGCAAGCATTTTGAACTGGGAGCAGATAAGAAAAGAAAAGGCCAAGTGATCCAGTTCTAAACTTTGAGACTCTTTTTGTCCTTTAATTTTGAGGAGAAAATGTTGAAGCTATAGAAAAATTACCTGTGGGGAAATAAATACAGTGATATTAAAAATAATAATAATTAAAAAAATAAATTAAGTAGGTGTCTACTGGATGCTTGGTATTGTTACAAGTGCTTGAGATACACCGGTAAAAATATCAGATATAAATCCTTTCCCATATGAAGTTATATTCTAATGGGATCTGGGGACTTCCTCAGCTATCACTCTATGCATTGTCTATTGCTAAATGACAAATTACCCCACTTAAAAGCTTAAAACAACACATAGTTTCTGCAAGTTTGAAAACTAGATGGGCACCATTCCAAAAAGACAAAATCCAGATATTGGCTAAACTGGGCTCTTATCTGGAAATTTTGTGGAAAAATCTGCCTTCATCCTCATTTGATTGTGTGCTCAGTTCAGTCCCTTGCCCTGTGGAACTGAGCTCCCCATTTCCTTACTGGCTCTCATCTATGGACTGTTATTAGCTTCTACAGTCCACCTACATTGCTTAGCACGTGTCCCTCACCAGCTTCAAAACCACCAACAGTGGGTAGTATTCCCCTCATGCTTTTAATCTCTGACTTATTTTTCTGCTCCCAGCATTCTGTTTTTAAGGGCTCATGTGATTATCCCAATCCACCCAGTCAATCTGTTTTAAGGGCAACTGTTCCATATTCAATAATCATGGGAGTAATATCTCATTCATTAAGGAATGGAACATTGATGGGGGTGGGGAGAGCACTTTTAGAATTCTACCTACCATGCATTATATTTTTGCTATTTTTCCATTCTTTCACATCAAGATATATATATATTTTTTACTGTGGTAAAAATTATCTAATGTGAGATCTCCCATCATAACAAAATGTTAAGTGTATAGTATAGTATTTTTAAATGTAAGCAAGTAAAACACATTTCTAGGATTTTGTTATCTTGGCAACCACCATCCCACTTTCTGATTCTATGAGTCTGAATACTTTAGAAATGTCAACTGGGATCATGCAATGCAGTATTTGTCCTTTGTTGACTGACTTATTTGACTTAATATAATATCTTCAAGGATCTTTCTTAAGAAACTTTGATATTTGGTTTTTGACCAAGCACTGGAGAAAACTGATTAAGTGACCACATGAGTGGCCTTCTCTCTCTCCCTCCTTGCCAGCAAAACCCAGGACCCAACCAAAATGAAAAAGAAAACCTAAAACAAACAAACTAATTAAACAACAACAACAACAACAACAACAAAACAACAACCTTGAATTTTTTCTAGAAATATCTTGTGGATATATTGATGAGAGGATGAGAAGAGTAAGGTTCTCTAAACATCTTCATTGTCCTTTTCAGGGAACTCCTTTAGAAAACTGGCTTGCAATTTAGAAAAGGCTAAGATACTACCTTTTAACACGTAATTTTCCTATTGAATAAATAAATTTTATAGGTATTATTTGTGACAAAAACTAATTAATAAAGTTTTTGTTGTTAAAATAGAAAAGGAAAATACTAAGGCATTCTAAATTTTGACTATTTAGGTTTTTTCTCTACTATCTATTTCTAGAAGTAATTATAGTACCATCAAGTGTT
Organism: Cheirogaleus medius; assembly: GCA_008086735.1. Lineage (NCBI taxonomy): Eukaryota > Metazoa > Chordata > Mammalia > Primates > Cheirogaleidae > Cheirogaleus > Cheirogaleus medius. The sequence goes on from VBSM01002608.1 coordinate 113,062,436, forward strand.
GCTGAACAATGGGGATATGTTCTGGGAAATGCCTCCTTAGGGGTTTTGTCATTGTGCAACATTGTACAGTGTATTTATGTCAGATTGCTGTCTGAAATGCTGATTCTTGGTGCGCTCATGGCCAAAGAATGACCAGATGCACCAAAGTAAGGCAAGCATGAAAATGAGGTTTATTGAGGAGAAAAAGAGAAAATTATAGAGCAAGAGCGAGATATAGGTTTACAGAGTGAGATACATATGGCACAGATGACGACTGGACCCATTGTTGTAGCATCAAGAGAGCAAAAAAGGGGGCTTGGTTATGGTCTCAGTTTTGTCTTATAGCGTCCAGATTGGGACCTCCCTCATGGCTCAGACATCACCATGGAATCACTTTGATTGACAGTTGAGAGTTATATGACCTGAGTTTTACTGTGCACTGAGATCTCCCATGAAAGCCCACTAGGGAGAGGGGTGAACCTCAAAAGCACACACTTTTGTCTCTCAGAGACCTGAAATCCCTTGCTATCTATTTAACACTTACACTAACTTAGCCAAACTACTACACACCTAGGATATAGGGTATAGAGTTTGCTGAGCCTAGGCTACAAACCTGTAGATCATGTTACTGTACTGAATTCTGTAGACAATTGTAACACAATGATAAGTATTTGTGTGTCTAAACATAGAAAAAATACAGTAAAAATATGGGTATAAAATACAAAAAGTAGTGCACTTGTATTTATACCAGCATCACCACAAACACATGAATAATGCATTGCTCCAGAACATTATGATGGCCGTGACGTCACTAAGTGATAGGAATTTTTCCGCTCTCTTATAATCTTGGAGCCACTGTTGTATTATGTGGCATGTGACTGTATATAATTTAAAGAAGATACCTATTAACTAATTTTGAGAAAGAATTATAAAAACCTAGAGTGATAGTGATTGGAAAGAAAATAGAGGTTATCTAGTTCTAGGGTCAGCAAACTGTAGCCTGTTTTTGTAAAATCATTTTACAAATAAAGTTTTATTGGAACACAGACACAGATACACTTATTCATTTACATATTGCCTATGATTCTTTTTATGCTCCAGAAGTAGAGTTAAATAGTTGAGATAAAGACCATATGGCTAACAAAACCAAAAAAATGCTTGCTTCTGGCCCCTTACATAAAATGTTGGCTAGCCCTGGGTCTAATTGAAACTTGTAATTTTGTAGATGAAAATTAATGCTAAAGACTGATTTTCAAGTCATACAACCAGTGTTAAGTTTAAAATATAGTACAAAGTATCTATATTTTTACCTTTGTGTATGATAAAGACTCATTTATAGTACCTAGTTTTTGCATATCAAATAGATAAATAAATTTGACAGACTGATTATTTGAGTTTTGATTTATGGTGGGTGCTCCACTCTAACTCCTCTTCAGAAAAGAAAAATTAATTTTCCCAACTATTGGAAGCTTTACCAGCAGAAAACTCTCATCTGTCAGACATCTACAGGAACTGAGTTGAAGAGAGCTGCATTGGCCAAGATCATACTTGCTTCCCAGGTAGTCAGCATCCAGTGAAGAGGAAGTTTAAAGATCTGGCCCCATTAACTCAACTCAGGGCAGCACTGAATGGATTTTTCTGCATCACAGCCCTTCATGGACAGTTGGCTAAGGTGCTTTCATTACAGCTCAATTTCTCTTAGGACCTAATTTTTCTATCATTCTTTTCTACTCCTTCCTTACACAAGTGCTGATCCCAAGAAAACTCCCTTAATAAGCCTCCTGCTGGCTGCTTCCCCAGGAGCACATCCTGGATAAGTTACCATTAACAAAATAAAGACTAAGAGCATTTCCAAATCAATGTCTGAGGAACAATTCTCAGATCATTAATTCCACAACTACTCAGTAAGGATTCACAGGCTTTTATAAATGTAAGCTTTTCCTGTTTCTTTGTAGGGTGGTTTCATTAGTTGATTTGGTGGAGCTCACTTTGTGATGTGAGCTAATGGTGCAATTATTGGAGCTCATTCCTTCAGAAGGTGAATTCTATGATACTGCAAATTGTTGAAAATCTCTCTACTCCTTATGCTGGTAAACAAGAAAGACATCTTGACCCCTTTTAACCACCATGTTGCTAACAACACAGTGATTAATGAAAACTGAGAACAGATCATGGTAATGATGGAGCAAAGGGCTAAATAACATCCTACTGTCCACTAACATGCAATTTATCCTTTGTACCTTTCCTGTGTCTTTCTATTTTGTCTTAACCATACAGAGAGAAAAAATAGATGATTAGCTTAAATTTGATTTAAATTATGTTTTTACTTAGATATTAATGATTACTGCATTCAACTTAACTGAGAATTAAAGGTTTAAACTACTGAAGTATGCAAAAAAATGGGAAGGCTGCTTGGGAGAAAAAACAGGTTATAATTTTTATTTCTGTTATCTTCTGACATTTTTAGCAGCTTATGTCAACTGAATGGCTTTACGAAGTGAAACTAAACAAATAAAAGTGAGTAGGGATATAGAGAGAAATGCTTAAGTGTCCCTGTCAGAGATAGAATGACAAAATATTATAAGTATTTGACATATTCTGTGAATATGCGGCACTCAATCAAAAGCCACTGAAATCTTGAAAGGACCAGAAACATAATAAAATTGAATGGGACACTTTCAGTTTTACCAATTTTCCTAGAATATTTTATTGTATATTTTTCAGATGTGAATTTTTAACTTTGAAATTCACATTTAAGCATTAACTTTTAAATGTGTCATCAAAATTCATGTTGCTGATACACACACGAAAAAGATTAATAATATTTAGATTTCTGTCTTGGCGTATACAATTTACACTGAAAGCTTCCTGGTAAATCACTGCCCTTTTATGCTTATCACAAATAAGTGGAAATTTACTACAATTTACCAATTGAGTTTAAATTATGACTCTAAAATCCATAAGCAACAATATTAGAAAACTAACACTGCTATGAATGCTATGAAATGCACAGACATATTGACACAGTCAAAATTCCAGGTTTGTGGTACCATTTGTTAATATTTTTTAATAAATTTTAATAAATTATGTTTACTCAAAACCAGAAAAAGGCAAACTCAGGCAAGGAGTATTAGGCGAGGCTCCTGAGTGCTCAAGCACTCATCTCTGGTGCTACTTTGAGGTATAGGTGATCATACCCTTCCCGGTCCTAACTGATAGAAGGCTATAACACTTGGAAGGTAATAATCAGATGCTGTTTAACTCTATCTGAACCCATCAATAATTTCCAATTTATCTGGCTTATAGTGTATGCTCAGCATGTTTTGCATTGAATAGAATGCATTCATTCTAGTCCCTGCTTAGCCACCAGCACAATTAACAAGAGACTTCACTTCTTTGAAATTCATAGTCCTAATTTTTGGAATGAGATTGATAATACATTTCCTCAGGGGTTGTTCTAAGGTGAAATAAGATAATAGATATAAACTCTCTCTGGAAATAAAAAACTTCCAAATGATATTCACAGTAAAATTTTTGAAATGTGTATGTATTTTGTTTCTTTTCTTATATGTCCATATGTTAATAGTTTAGTAATAAAAAACAGTGTCAATTTTCTCATTGGCATAGTTTTAATCAATAAATTAGATAATCTCGAGTGGAGAAATGTTTTACTTTTATACCACTCATTCCCTTTTTTTAAATTATAGTCTATGAATAGGAAGTATTTTTTATATATTTTAGATTAAATGGTTTCTCACACAACAAAAAAAAAATGTGTACAGACAGTGGTGTGGTCAGATGTCCCTGTACATTTGAGATATGGTTTTCTCTTCATACTTAAGTACATTTATTCACCTGGATATTCACTCAACTACTGTCAAATTCTAACCTCTTCACTGTGGTGAGAAGATTATAGATTTAATTCACTACATGAATTCTCACTAGAATGCCTTATATAAATATCACATGACAAAAAGTAAAATATATTCAGTTCTAACTCTCCTCCTCCCCATACACAAATACCTGTTCCTCCCCCACGTTCCCCGTTTGTGGAGTAACATTCCATTGTATGGATGCACTAGAGTTTGTCTTCCCATTTACCAGATGAAAGATATTTAACTTGCTTCTAGTTTTCAGCAAAGCACACTGTAAACATTTGAATAAATATTTTTGTGTGAACATTAGTTATCTCTTCTTGAAGAAAAGAAAAGAAACAATGGCACTGAAACTCTGCCAGTAGGGTTTGGGAGAAAACATCAGTAGCATCCACTGCTGTGTCTGAATTTTGACCATGTGCATGTATTCATTTTCTAATCAAAAATAGTTTTAAATGGCCAATAACTTAACTCAATTCATGGCCTAGGAAGTTTCTGTCTTTCTCTCCAATCTCATCAAATGTCTTCATTCTTTCTTTACATCCCATTCTTATATCAGTTCCCTAAATGTAGAAAAAACTCTGCACACATGTTTTTCACTCCATTTGGAAACTTATTCTCTACTTCTGCCCTCTCCCTTTCACCTGGCTTATTCTTACATATCTTTCACATTTCAGCTTGGATATCCCTGCTTTTAGGTACTTTGCTTTCTTGACTCTTTAGGCCAGGTTAATGTCCTTGTCAAATACTCTCATGACAAGCTGCAGCATTTCCTTTGTCACAGGGATGTCTTATTTAGAAAATGTCCGGTTGTAAGTGGGAAAACCCAACTCAATAAGAAAAGAAGAGAAGTTAGTGTCTCTTATAACAGAAAAGTCCACGTTTGTTACCTAATTCAGATAAGGTTGCAATGAGAAACAAATTTTTCGATCCTGACTCTGCCTTGTGTCTTGTTGCCTTCATTTTCAGGTTTCACATGGCCGTCTCCAGCGTCATCGGTTCCTATCTTCCCAAGTTGAAATCCAGTGGTAAGGGAGCATGCTTCTCTTCACACATGCAGTAAAAATCTCATTATCACCATTGATTCTAATTGGTGTCACTTCCTTACCTCAAGATTAATCAGTGGAATCAGAGGATGAAATTCTGTGGGAAGGTCATCTAAAAGACAGTAGTTAGGACACAATTCCAACAAGAGGAAGAGGACTTGCCTTCAAAGTAGAACCATGAACAGAAATTCTATCACTTGAATTAGACAAATTGGTGCTCCTATAGCTGATTCAGGGAATATAAGGCATATAACCAAAATATTATTTAGAGGGCCCATTTCCTTAGCAAGATAGATAGTCTTCAGTAATTGTAGCAGGAAAATAGCAGAAGAAATCAGGAACTATAAAGGCATAAGGACTTTGTATTGTAGCATCTTTTTAAAGAATCAGCAATCATCTATTAGGAGAAGCAAGTTGACCCTGGAACAAGGCTTCTACATCCCCACAAAGTCTGGAACACACAGAGGAATCCTTTTATTGCAAAATAAAATCAAAAGGTACCTTATACAACATATTCTTTCTAGTAGAATTTAATAAACTCTTAATGTAGTTTAGTTATTTGTTCCATTGTAAACAAATAGTAAACTCAATAATTCCAGGAAAAAAAATGAAGTCCAATAGTTGAATTCTTGAGAAAGGAATTTATATACATCTATAACCGAATACAGGCTTGAGAAGGATAATCAGATTTTTAGAAAAGTTTGCCCTGTCAGGCCTTTATGTACCTTATTCACTTCAAATTGGGTGACTGAAGTTAATGTTTCACAGAAATACTAACTTTAAAAGAAAACATCAAGCAAAAGATCGAAAATACCTACAATTTTTATAAAGCATTAAGTATATGTCATCTGTCAGGATCACATATTGCTTAATAAAAAGTGGTTTTCCAGTGACTACTAATTTTATTTGCACATCATTACCTACAGTAGCTGCACAAAAACAACTGGCCTCGAGGAAGTATACTTAAGTGTTTCACATAGAAAAATGTACAAGAACTCAGATATCGATCTGATGAGGCCTCAAAGAAATTTCAGTCTGGTTCTCTTATTCCTATCTCAGTTAAATTGGCCAAGTGATTCCGAGTATATGTTCAGATGATTTTGGCAATAAAATTGGGATGCCCAAAGTGTTCGGTATCTGGAGCCATCACCGTGCATCATACTGTCAGTGTGTTGAGCTTCTCAGTAAGGGAGAAGTGAACATGTCTGATGTACATTGTGTGTCTCTAGTAAGTTGTGTCTAGAGATTTCTGTGGACTCGGAAAGATCCAACATTCTGGACTACATACTTTTTCCAAGCTGCTAAGTTAGTTTGCCACAAGGGTGTTTTTGCAGAGATAAATCTGTCTTGGTTATTAATTTATATAGGGTGATACATCTGGACTGCTTTTGGAGTTGGCAATACCAGTGAAATAATCACCACTCCACACATCTTCAAAAGCTTGAATTCAGGCCTATTCTTCTAACTGGTAATATGACCCAAGGCAAATGTGGTGGTGGATCTTCTTGGGAGTCAGGTTCCAGGTATTACAGCATGATCCCTGGCTCAGATACTCAGTTTATTAGAAGCAATGAGGAGCCCATCCCAACTGTCACCCCACTTCTTACAATTCTGATACACACACACATAGGAAGGACAGACATTAACTTTGCCTTTGAGCAGACTCTCACTTTCCTTAGACTTTCATCTTCTCATAGCAACTCTGCCTAAGACTGAGGGCTTCTAAACAGTGGTGAGCCCAATAACTCCCCTCTTACCTCTGCATATATAAGTAATGAGGGTTTTTCTGAAGCTGAAAAACTGGTTTATACAGAGGAAGCACAGACACCAGTGTTAGAGAGTCTGGGCTTCAGCCCAAGCTTTTCCACTCAAAGACTGTCTGACCTCAAGCCAGGTATTAAACATCTCTAAATTTTAGGGGTAGTAGTAACAATTATGCCTAACCAATAAGGTTGCTGCAAAGATTCAATTAGTCCCTGGTCACAAAGTAAATTTCCTGGAATAGAGTAAGAATAATAAAAAAAAAATGATAACCATGGTCTTAGTCATATTTCCCTAAGTTTCAGTTGTGTATAATGTTCATGTAATCAATGAAAACTTATGTTTCCATTGGTTGGCTAGACAGTTATAGCAGGCAAAAATTTGAGAGTACCCCAAGATTTCTGTCCCTACTATATTGTCTTGTGCAATTTTCTTTCCTTGTGTATGGGTGAGATTTGAGAATACAATGGGATTTGTTTTTATTATTATTATGTTACAATATAATATGGGATTTTTTTATATATGTATAAAATAAAAAGTAGGTATGCGTGTGTGTGTGTGTGTGTGTATGTGTATAAGTTGTCCCTAGTTCCTGGCACAGAGCTCATAAATCTCTTTGCCTGAGTGGTGGAGGTGAGAGGCACATCTTTTGTTATTTATAATATGCCCCTTTCAACCATACTTGAGTTTTTGCTAATTAGGCAACTCTTGGTGGGTCCCTAGATAGCTTTAGGATGGGGGCTGGTTGCCAGAGGAAGCCACTATGTAATTAGAACTTCAGAGAAGGGAGAAGGGTGAAGATTGAGTCAATTACTCCTAGCCAGTAATTTAATCAGTCATGCTTATATAATGGTATCTCCATAAAAACCCTGAAAAAAGGGGCTCAGAGAGCTTCTGAGTTGGTGAATATATTCACATGCCAGAAGGATGGTGCAGCTCAACTCTACAGGGATAGAAACTCCTGTGCTCAGGGCCTTTCTGGACTTGACCCCATGTACCTCTTTATCTATTTATTTGTATTCTTTATAATAAACTGGTAAGAGTGAGTAAAGCACTTTCCTAGTTCTCTGAGACATTCTAGCAAATTATCAAACTCAAGGATGGGGTTGTGGGGACTTCTCAACTTTATAGCTGATCAGTGAAGAATATAGCTCAGGACCTGTGATTGATGTCTGAAGTGGGGTGGTTTTGTGGTACTGAGCCCTTAATCTGTGGAGTGTGTGCTAACTCTAGGTAGTTAGTGTCAAAATTGAACTGAACAATAGGACACCCAGTTGGCGTCTGGAGAGTTGAAGAATTGGTTGGTGTGAGAAAAAAAAACCCACAGAGTTAATTTCAGAAGCATGATCATTAACAGTGATGTAGAATTACGTTATTTTGCACTGTAAAAAAGATTGTACAAATGTACTTAAGATCCCTAATCAGTTAACTTTGATTTAAGCAACAGAGAGGATCCCGGATGGACATGACTGAACCAGGTAAGTTCTTTAAAATGACTTCTCAGGGATCAGAGAGATTACGGCAGATATATTTTACTGCTGTCTGGAAAGAACGCAAAATGCTATGGTTTGAAAAGAGTCACATGGCAGGGAATGGCAGGTGGTCGCCAGGGCAGCGGTCCCCAACCTTTTTCCCACCAGGGATCGGTTTCAGGAACACAATTTTTCCATAGATGGGGGGTAGAGGGGGACACACTGCAGAGCTCAGGCTGTGATGCGAGGGAAGGGGAGAGGCTGTAAATACAGATGAAGCTTTCCTTACACCTACCACTCACCTCCTGCTCTCCCGCTGTGCAGCCCCAGTTCCTAAGTTTTATGGAAGACAATTTTTCCACAGATGGGGAGAGAGGGTTAGAGAGGCGGAGCTCAGGTGGTGATGCACAGTGGGGTTCCTAACAGGCCAGGGAGGGTACTAGGCTGCAGCGAAAGGAGTTAGGTACTGCAGTCTAGGGGATAAATGACCTAGTCCTACAGATATAAGGAAGTAAATTGTTCCAAAAACCACTGAGGTTACAATAAACTAGGAACTTGAGATGAGATTATAGCACTAGCCATCACCTAGATTTCAGCCTGGAGATACCCTGAGCAGAGGACCTAGCTAATCTGTCCCCAGATTCTTGACCGGTGAAAGCTATGAGTTAATGAATGATTATTGTTTTGAGCTATTATTTTTGTAGCAACTTGTTATACTTCTATAGAAAAATAATACAAAAGATTACATGCAAGCCATGCTGAGCTGAATTATATATATATATGTAAAATTATTTCAATACAAATAGTACCCAAACCCATTGATTTTGATTGAAGCAGAAAATAAAACAGAAAAATTGTTCTGTGTGTAATAAGAAAGGGCCTATTTCGATTGTGTTTCCTGAAATAATTATAAAGATGCAATTAACCATGAAAATATTTGTATGTAGCTCTTTCGAAAAGAGAAATTGCTTTGTTATATACAATATCAACATTACAAGATAGTTTCTACTGATTTCCTAGGGTCAAATATATGTTAAGAACTGATTTGCAGCTGTTATAAAGAAGGGCATTTATAAGCATTTAGCTATTTTGCTATTACTTTATTATTTAGGGAATCATGGGGAAAAGAATATAAAATGGAGGTATTTTGGTTCTGTTTATGATCCTTTTCTTATATGAAAGAGAGAAGTCATCGGTATGTCTGTTCTTATAGTTAAATCTCAGAGGCTTTACTGAAAATCGAAGAGCAATAAAACCAGATGGTAGTTTTGCATGAGAAATGTTTATCTTCACTCCACTTCTTAGGTTGTATAGACATATTGGACATAAAGCAGCCTAGGGCAGTACTGGATTGTCTCACATCATTTAAATGGTGACACCCTCAGGAAAAAAGATAGCTGTGTATACAATCAATGTCATGATTTGCACCCATTTATTTAATTTCCCATTCTGCCCAAATTTTTATTTAAATGTCAAAGAAATACAAATCATTAGGAAACATTTGTATCAACACTTCAGGACAGTAAAAATTAATATCTAAAGAAAAGAAAATTTCAAAAAATTTCTTCAGAGTATAATAGCACAGAAAGAATTGGGGGATGGAGCAAAGCATTGGTTTAATTCTTGGTTTCTAAAAAATAAACATTACAATAAACATATACGCAGGCAGGATTTCCAAAATATCCTTGTTGTAAGAGAATCTAGGATTGTAGAGATGATGCCCCATGGGCTAGTCAAGCTGGTATGAATCTTAATGTTGCAAATAATTTTAAGAAATATAATAAAAATCTTTTTGTGGCTATCTAGCATGCATTTGGTTAAGACGGATTTCTGTAACACAATTTCAGTGAGGGCAGTGGTACCTGCTGCAGAAAGGAGTTGAGTTCTAGATAAATTTGGGCTACCTCAACAAACATGGAAAAGTGAAATTTTAGTAGTAGAGTAGTGAAGTTTCTGGCCACAAAACCACCTATTAAAACAAACAATAAATAAAATGTTAAGAAATGTATTCTAGCAATCTAATAAAAGACTAATAAAAATGGCCAATTAAGGTTTATTCTAGGAATGCATACATAACTCCAAATTATAAGTCCCCAAATCATTTATTTCACCCAACACAAGATTATATTAATATCTGGTAAAATTGGGATACCTACTTACAGCAGCTATGGTACTGAGTTTTTAAGTCTTCACCTGTAAAATAGAGCAGAAACTGCAGAGAGAGAAAATTATCTGGCCACATCACCAATGCCCTGAATCCTTGCTTCAGTTCAGCACGGCATCCAAATGGATAATGAAAATATATATCAAAAGTGTATTTTGGATGCTTATGTGAAAAATTTTAAGATTTGGTGAAACTGTTGCAATTTCCTTAGAAAAGTAAACACATAGTGTCTGTAGAATCTTTAAACAGAAATTTTATGAAAAATCTTGATCTATACCATCCTGATCTCTCTGGCAAATCTCATAACTGTACTCTCAGGGAGGAGTTGGCACCCCTTCCCCCAAAAGCCCATAGGTCCTTGGTCAGCATGGTCGATATCCTCTTCAATTTAAAACTACATGGTTGTAAAATTCTGGACAATGTCAAGAAGAACAGAGACAGGGAAGTGATTAATGCCAGAAGCAATCAACAAATGCCCACAAAAATAATAAAGTTTAGGAAGCCTATTTGAATAACATAATATTTATACTGAAAAAAAAGGGAAAATTAATATTCAACTCAAGAATTTAAAATAAATAACATATTAATTAAGCCAACTAAGGCAAATTATTGAGAAGGAAAAACATATTGTTGTGATCAAATTTAGATGATAGCTTTGATGAGAACAGTACAATACCAAAATTAACTCACATCTGATTACAGAAATAACCAGAAGTTTGTTGTTGTTGCTGTTGTTGTTGTCATCAAACGATCATAAATATAAAGAGATGGCCAATATAGTTCTGCAAGTAGGATCATTAAAATCTTCAAGTAAAAGATCATTTAAAAATTAGATTTCCCTTTGATGGAGAAAACACAATTATAGGTGCAAAATCCTACAACAAAATTCCCACATCTAATGTCACAATATCAAAAATTTATTCACACTTGGTGCCTAAACACACCTACCTGTCAGGTTCAGGCGATCTGCTCTTCATTCTTAAGGCACTCTTGTCAAAGAATGACAAGACACACAACAGCAAGGCAAGCAAGAGGAGAAGTATATTGAGAAAAAGCAAGATATGTTCACCACAGACAGGGAATAGGCCCCTGTTATTACGGAAGGCCCTGACTATTAAGTAAAGTTTTATTTTATAATGTCTGGGTTGGACCCTCCCCAGCAGCTGTGGCTCATGTGTTACCTTGATGCACAGCTGTTAGTTATATAACCTGAGTCTTACGTGTATGTATAACCTGAGTCTTACTGCGCATGCGGATCTCCCGTGAGCCTCTCCGAAAGCCCACTCAGGGGGCAAAACTACAAGGCAGATTTATTCTAATGACATGATAATTAGCGGGTATGAGGTTATTTTTGGTCAGCCCCTACTGCACCTGCGCTACTTGGCTTTCTGGGAATTCCTTCTTCCCGGAAGCCCCAGCTGCTTTTGTGATTAGCGCACTGAGTTCTGATTGGCAGCGCACTCTCCTCCCTTCTGCTGCGGCAGCTGGAGGCACCTCACTATCTACCTAACACTAACCTCGGGCATTGGTTTAGGGTGGTGGTGACTGCGAGATCTAAGTTTTATTTACTAATACATTGTGGTGAGTTTAGATCCATCAGGGAATAGAATCGGCCTCTTCCTGTAAACAGTCATTTTTGGATAAAATGCTGTCGTTTCATGTTATGCTCTCCTTTTCTACCTCTCCAACTCTTCTCTCCTAGTCTGTGCCTAGGTGTTTAGAGAGGGCTTGTGATCTCGAATCAGCAGAGAAAACTTGAAGTATTTATATTAACAGTTGCTATCTGTGGCAGACCCTCTCTGGAGTGCCAGGTCTGGACTCCTCCTTGGCTGGTAGCTCCTGAATTCAGACGTAACAATATCTGCCTTCTGGGGGATGTGATGCTCTGGCAGCCACTTGATCCTGACCATTTACTTCTTGACCCAAAGTTCCTATAGCTCACGCACATCCTTTGTAACTCCACCCCATGCCTTTGCTGTTGCAAAGGATTTCTTAACATGTCTGTGTCTCCTTACTGGCTACATGGACACTTCTGGGGCCTTTTCTCACACTCCCAGCACATAGATATCTAGACTATCTTCTGGCTCACCCATCTTTTGCCTAAGCTACTGCACTGTTACTCTATGTTTTGGGAAAGTGCCAATCTATGGAGCTTCTCCAAGAGGCCAGTGGCCCCCATATCTCTCAGGTTCCTTATATAGTTAATTCTTTCTACTCCAGCCTCTATGAGTTTATTATCTATCTGTGCAAGTTTAGAAGCATAACTCATGTATACTTGACCTCCTAGAGTCCCTACATTGTCTCCTGTTTCCTCTCGCAATCCATGGGATCAAAATGTTTTGACTTTCCCTAAATTCTTTGATTCTGGTTAGGACCATCCTCCTACCCCCAGTAATATTCTATATTTATGTTAACCATAAATACCTCTTTTTATGATAAAGGTCAGAATAATGAAATTCAGACAATCCTTTTTCTGTGGACGACTCTCTACTAAAGAGGTCATGAAAGTCAGCTTTAAGACTCAAAGCTGATCAATAGCCTCTTTCTTCTAGGAAATAAGTAAAAATTGCAGAACATATAGATTTTCTGTGAAGATTAAATGATATAAAGCAGGCCAAGTCCTTAGCACAGTGCTCACTGTGTAGTGATCATTCACTGCAAGTTGACTGCTATGATTGTTGTGGTAATTCCCCCATCATCAAAGGAGAAATTCCTGATAATTTCTTAAAACTCAATTCATTGTTCAAAGAATGCTTTTGAATATTACTTTGGATATGGGCTTTCTCAGCAAGGCCTTGCTCAATCTTCTCTCTCAGATCTTTGCTTTTTCTCCTCTCTATACCCCTTTCTGGACTCCCACTGCTTGCTTCCTCTTCTTAATTTCCCTGAAAACTCTTCTGGCATATTCCTCTAAATATTCTCCCTCCTTTCTAGGACTACCACCCCCAACCTAAACATATAGAAGCAATTAATTCCTTTTTCCTCTTTTGAATGAATTTTTTTACTCTTTCATACAGTTCTAACTTCACCGGTAAGAGTTAAACCTTTCTCCTTATAAATGCTTTTAATTCCTCAATTTCTATTGTGTTCCTAATATGCTTTCTGTCACCTTTAAAGCTAAAATAGTTTTCTTTTGGCTTAAAATATCTCATAGGCCCATCATCTGCTTTGTCCATAGTTTCTGTTAGCAGTATGATTCCAAGACCCAAATGATTCTGGGTGAAAGATGTCTTCTAACGTGAATATATATAAGATATATAGGTATGTTCTATATATCTAAGCCCACTGAGGGGTTTTGCCCCCCTGAGTGGGCTTTCAGAGAGGCTCATGGGAGATCCAAATGCACAGTAAGACTCAGGTTATATAACTAACAGCTGTCCATCAAAGTGATGCATGAGCCACACCTGCTAGAGATGGTCCAACCCAGTCATTATAAAATAAAACTTTACTTAATAGTCAAGTCCTTTTGTAATAACAGGGACCTGTTCCCTGTCTGTGGTGAACATATGTGTGTGTGTGTGTGTGTGTGTGTGTATGTGTATTATATATACATATATATCTCCTTTTTGTTTAAAAAATTGTTCTTCTTAGATATGGCAGAAACCTGGAGGTGCTTGAGTACCCCAAAGTCAATCTCCACAGATCACAACTTAGTCCTTTCTTTTACATTTTAGACATTCCCAGTCTGTTTCCTTTTGGAAGTTGGTGTTTACTAAAGGTGTAAACTATGAAAAACGAGGCAAGAGTTTCTTCAAAGAATTCCAGACAATTCAAATGAATTATTTCTGTCAGATTAACCTGTTCTCCACTGGTTAGGCATTTTTAAAACAAAACAATTATTAATATCATCATCAGGAGAGAGTTGCCCATTATGAAATGAGACTTTCCTCATTCAAGGGATAGACAGCCATGATGAATGCTTTTCTATAGGACATGGGCTTTATTTGCTTCTAGCATACAAGAAGCAATCTTCTATGTTTGTGACAGTAAATACAGAAGGTGGATGAAACCATCTTTCATCCACCTAAATACAAGGCACATTGTCCTGGAGCATCAATTTATTCTATGGTAAGTCATTTAAAACACCTTTTTAAAAACAGCAAAAAAATCCATTATCATGAATTCATTTAAAAATAGACCTGAAGATTTTAAGGCAGAATATGAAACTCTATAGGGATTTTCTCTTCCCCTTGGATGATTTTGAGACTCTAACATGGCCCAGAGGTTTATATTCTCTTGCCTGCCTTATTAATTAAAGTGTTAAATGTACCTAGTTGAGAATTTTTAGGATTTAATTGGTTTAAAAATGTTAATAAGCTAAGAATTCAGAGGTCTGATAGATTTGCCTATCATAAATTTTAAAAGAGCTTAATATTTAGTAGGTTTAGAATAAATTCTATTAGTGAAAATTTAAATCTCTTATACCATTTTATCTACTAGTTATTTGATATTTTTTTAAGTAGAATAATTTTTCAAAGGCCATATATTTGTATAGTGGATTTTATATAATTTTTTTTCAGTCCTAAATACTAACTTGAGGATATCACCATTCATTTCTGGGAGAATATTTTAACTATGGTTAACTATGGTCACTAGGTCTCCAAGGTTCAGATTACAGCACAAAAACAACATTATTTTCCCTGTTTATTAGGTAAAATCTAATGTTTTAGGATGTTTGAAGTTATACATTGTTTATTTGTAATTTCAAAGAATGAGGAAGTGTTCCTAGACAATAATATCAAAGATCTTCCCTGCTGTCCTTTTATCAGTTGCCATGGTGACCCTGCAGCAGGCCTCTAAACAGAGAGGAATGGACCAAATTTCCCATTTATTGTCTCTAAAGAAAGTAAGTCAGGCAACACCTCGCTTCCATGTCATGGTTGTTGTATGATCAATAAAATCATTCTAAATTCTGAGCCTCAGTTGCTCTCAGTGTTCTTTTATCATACCCATCACTCTAAGGCTCCTGGGTGGCAGGGCTGAGTGTGGGAAATGTATTAAGTTCCTATTTATAATTTGTTGTAATATGACAAGGTTGGATAAAAAAATCATCAGAATAATTTGAGAAAAAAAATAAACTTACTGGTATTAATGACATTACAGGTGACTTTGGCTGTGACTTGAAAACGTGTATGTGGTACTTGGTCCCAGGAAGAAAGTCATTTTTGTGGAAAATAAATGACAAAATAGGTGGTGGTAGACAGTTTCAAGAAAAGAGGGATGGATTCATAAGAAATGAATGGACTTCTACATCATTATTCTTTGCACTGTCTTGTATGTTCTTGATGCAAATATGAAGTATTGACTCTCTTGGCTCTTATGGAGTGAAGAAATGGAGCATCATTGTGGGAAGGTATGGTATGATAAATAATATATCTGGATTTCATTCCTTGTTCCTGGTGCATAGCTTTGAAAACCCTTGGAACTTCTTAAGTGAAAAAAGTGTCTTTGTTATACTAATGAATGACTTATGGTGAGCTTCTAGATATTCTCAGGATGGGGGATGGTCAGGTGAAAGACCAAGCAAATGATTGAAAGGTTGAGATGTTCAACTGCCTGGCATCCTAGGAAAGAAGGAGGTTGGAGATTGGGTTCAATCCTGTGGCCAGTGATTTAATCAATCATGTCTATCTAATGAAATCTCAGTAGAAAACTCTGTATCCTGAAGCTCAGTAGAGCTTCCTACTTGGTGAACACATTCAACTCGTTGGGGAATACATGCCCTGACTCCACAGGGAAAAGGCACGGAAGCTCGGAGTTTGGGACCTTCCCAGACTTCACTCTATAATAATACCTTATTTATAATAAAACTGTTTTCTTAAGTATAGCACTTTTAATGAGTTGTTCTAGCAAATTATTGAATGTGCAGCGCTGTTAGAATATTTAAATTTGTAGCCAGCCAGGCAAACACTAACTCAGGGTGATTAAAGTCAGAATTGTTTTTAAGTATCCCTATTTGGTATTATATCAGTGGGAGTGGGCACAGAATAATAGGAAAAGAATTCCAGTATGCTGGTAATTGTCTTTGATTAGGAAAACATAAAGACAATGTCTTTGAATATAAATAGATATTTTCCTGCTTTGCTTTGCTTTGCAAAACCACTTCCCGCTAGAGTTTAGAGGGACTATTTGGAATTATTCCTCAATATAAGGTGAGAACAACTTGGCAGATTGATGTTTTTCTGAAAGATGACCAATAACAACTGCATTGAGGAGGGCTGTGTTGTTGTGATGGGATTTCAAAAAGATCACTTATGAGTAAAAATAAAGCCTGAGAGATTAAACAAGACTTTGACTCTGATATCAGCAGGATATCATGGAATGACTGAGCAGGAGGGCTGTATTTTTCAAGGATCACTTTGGCTACTTTGGGTTGGGAGTAGGAAAAGAAGAATGGCAAGAATGAACACAGGTGACCAGTGAAGATGCTGCTGCAATAATTTGGGTGAGGGATGATTTGATCAAGGAAGTGGCAGTTGCTAAAGTTGCTAAAGGAAAAAAAGGAAAGCATCAAAAGTAGTGTACAAAGTTATAAATGAAATTATTCACATAACTAAAAGCAACTATAAACTTCACAAATTACAACAGTAAAACACACACACACTCACACAAATGTCCACCTATGTATAAGAAAATATAATCCTATACCATATATTGAACGATAAAGAAACTTGATCTTTGATGGACATTTAGGTTATTTCCATATCTTGTCTATTGTGAATAATACTACAATAAACATGGGAATGTAGGTGTCTCTATAGGGTCTTGATTTCAATTTTTTTGTATATATACCCAGAAGTGGGATTGCTGGATCATATGGTAGCTATATTTTTAATTTTTAAAGGAAACTTCCTACTGTTCTGTATAGGCTCTGTACCATTTTGCATTCTCACCAACAGTTCACAAAAGATTCTAATATCTCCACATCCTTACCAAAGGTTATCTTTGTTTTTTTTGTTATTTTTTTGTTATATTTGTTTTTTTAATGATAGCCATCCTAACATGTATGAGGCAATATCTCATTGTAGTTTTGATTTGCATTTCCCTGAAGATTGCTGATATTGAGCATCTTTTTATATCCCAGTTGGCCATTTGCATGTCTTCTTTGGAGAAATATCTATTCAAGTCCTTTGCTCATTTTTAATGAGGTTATTTTATTTGCTGTTAAATTCCATAATATATCCAAACATATTTTGTGTATATCAACCATTTGTCAGATATATGGTTTCAAAATATTTTCTGTTATTTCATGTTATCGAAATAATATTCTGTTATTTCTTTTGCTGTGCAGAAGTCTTATAGTTTGACATGGTCCCACTTGTTTATTTTTGCTTTTGTTGCTTGGTTTTGGCATTATATCCAAGAAACGATTGACATAATATCATTAAGCTTTTCCCTATGTTTTCTTCCAAGAGTTTTACAGTTTCACGTCTATATTTAAGTGTTTAATTCAGTTTAGTTGATTTTTGTATATGGCATAAATGAGTATCCAATGCCATTCTTCTGCCTGTGGATATCCATTTTCCCCAACATCATTTGTTGAAGAAACTATTCTTTCCCCAACATGTAGCCTTGGCACCTTTGTATAAGATCATTTGACCAGGTTTGTGTGGATTTATTTCTCAGCTTTATATTCTGTTCCATTGCTCTACATTTCTGTCTTTATGCCAGCACCATATTTTTTTGCTTACTTTTGCTTTGTGATATGTCTTGAGATCAGGAAATATGAGGCCCTCAGCTTTGTTCTTAGTGTTAAAGATTGTTTTGATTATTTAGGTTATATATTAATTTTGTGGTTCTATATAAATTTTAGGACTGTTCTATATGAACTTTAGGATTTTTCTATTTATATATAAAAAAGTCAATGAGCTGACATATGCGACAACTTGGATGAACCTGGAGGACATTATGCTAAGTGAAATAAAACAATCACCAGGAACAAACACCATATGAATCATGAGGCGCATGAAGTATCTAAAACAATCAAACTCTGACATAGAAGTAGATAGTAGAATGCTGGTGGCCAGAGGCCTATGAAAGGGGTAAATGGGGAGTTTTTGTTCAATAGATATAAAGTTTCAGTTACACAAGGTGAATGAAATTCTACAGATCTGATAAACAACATATAACTTCCTCTTGTTTTTCATAGCTTAGTGAACCGTACCATCATTACTTTAGTGCTAGCGATAGAAATCTGGAGCTAGTCAAAATAATCATTGACTCCTTCTTCACCATGCACACCTAGTTATTTGTCAGTTCCTCTCCATTCTTCCTCACAAATATTTCCAAACCTGAAATCTTGTGCCATCCACTCTGCTAGCTGCTGCCTTATTAGAGGCTACCATTGCTTCTTACTTGAGTAATAGAAAAAAAACTATGAACACAGATTCCCCCATTCAGTGTTTCTTCCCTCCATTGTATTTTTTATATTGAACCAGTTATCCTTGTATAAATATTATCATGCCACTCTTTTGCTAACAATCTCTATTGCCTCTCCATTTTTTTTTAAACATTCAGACTTTCCATGTGGCTTCCAAGGTCATTCTGCTTTATGCCGATTTTCCCAATCTCCTCTCTAGGTACTCATTCTCACTCACATTTTGAGCTATAGCTATCCCTATTTATTTTTATTTCTAGAAAGTGCCATTTTTTTCTCCTTGCCATCAATTTTCTGCCTTAGTCTATTTTCTGTTGCTGTATAACACAATACCTCAAACTGGATGATTTATAAATAATATAAATTTATTTCTTACATTTATGGAGGCTTGAGAAGTGCAAGGTCAAGGGGCTGTATCTGGTGAGGGCCTTCTCTTTGGTGGGGCCTCTCTGCAGAGTCTCAAGGCAGTGCAGGGCATCACATGGTGAGGAGCCGGAGTATGCTAGCCCAGGTCTCTCTTTCTCTTCTTATAAAGCCACCAGTCCCACTCATACGATAGCCCGTCAATTGATGAAAGTCCCCACCTCTCAATATTGCCATATTGGGGATAAATTTCAACATGAGATTTGGAGCAGACAAATATTCAAACCATAGCACCATCATCCTTCTGCCATTCCTTCTTTTATTCCTTTCTCCCTCCGTCCCTCTCTCCCTTCTATTTCTCTATTCCTCCCTTCCTTTTTCCTTTCTGCAATTAAGTATCAAATACCAATTTCTCTCCTGTACAGAAATATATTCCCTCCTCCTCCTTCTTTACTCCTGACTCCTCTGCTTTTTCCCTTATATTTTGTAGGTATCAATTAGTTCATTCCTCAAGGAAACCTTCCTTTACCTCCAAATGTGAACCCTAACAGAGTACATCCTACTTGTCTCATCACACAGCATATTTAAATATATATGCGCACATATACACATTTACATATGTCTAATAGTTTTCATATATATTCTCTACAAATATATTTCACACATATTTTTCTCTACAAATCTCTCATTTCCACAAATAAAAAAGCTCAATTACTCAAAGTAGGAATAATATAGACTACTTTCTCTGACTAATGCTAGGTCTTGAGTGAAAGAGAGGAGAGAGAAAAAAATTACCAAAAATTAAATATTTTTCTCATAAAAATCTATTAAATAAAAGAAAAAAATTACTGAAAATTAAATATTTTTCTCATAAAAATCTATTAAATAAAAGAAAAAAATAAAAATGGAGATTGAAAATGCCTAGAAGTAATGGTAGTGGAAAAACTCACATCAAAATCAAGCATCTATGACTAAATTGTTGCCGAGAAACATTAAGAGACTTAAATGCTCACATAAATAAACACATAATGATCAATCTCAAAAACAATTTTAATTTTCAAGCTTTACAATCAACTCTGGCAACTAGAAATAAAAAAAAAAAACTAGAAAAGGATTTTTGACAATTCTTCCAAATTTAGTATCTGCCATTATTTCCTTTAAATATTTTTCTGTATTAAGTGTATGAGGCTTCTGTTTGAGATGCTAAGGTTTTATGGCTTTCTAGTTTTCTGCTGTTACCCTCAGTGGGTGGTTGTTCTTTTTTTTCTCTTTCTCTCCTTTCCTTACAGATATTAGAAAGGTGGGTTGTGTGCAGTTTCCAGGACACTAAGTCAGATACTGTGAAACACAGAATTCTTTAAGCTCAGCATAGACCGGTGAGATGACTAGAGTTGGCTAACAGGCAAAATTTTTTGTGATGTTCACAGAGAAATAAAACACAGAAAGGGGTAGCTTTTATAAGAAAATAAAAGAACCAATTTGAGGAATTATTAATTCATTGGGATATAGAGATTTAAAATGCAGGGTCCTGATATCAATTAAAAGGAGCTCTGGGATGTGAAAGAATATAATAAACGTAGCTGGAAAAGAAATTTTCAATCTCCTCAAATCATCCATTAATAGTTAGATACATTGATGGATAATGGGCATCCTGTCCTTCTCTTTTTTCCCTGGAACATTACTTTTAGGATATCTCTGTGGAGAATTTGAAATTTGTTTGTTTGAGGCAGACTGCTGGCCTCTATGTGTGTGGTTATGGATAGGAAAAGGTGAAGAATTCATATATTTTTTTCTAATTAGCATGTAATATTTAGCTATTTAAGGATTTTTGATGTATTATAGTGAGAATTAATATCTATATGTATAGTCTCTTGGGATTATAAAGGAATAAGACAAGACCCCAGAAAAGATAGAATCTTAAGGCTCTCACTTTGTCTCATTTCTTACGAGAGTGATTTAAAACATGTTTTTATATTGAAGTCATAACACCTTTAACCACTTGGGTACCGTGCTCACCGGCCGCGAAACCTTGTCCACAGCTGGCACTCACAGTCCACACGATAGTTTACGCTGTGCATTGATGACGAATCCGTTTTGCTCTTGTGTGATGAGGAAAGCACTGAAAGCTTGTTTTACTTTACAGGCAGCTTTAGAAAAATAACTATAATAACTCCTACTAAGGACTTGTTAAAAGGCCACAGATTCGTAGTAACTTATTAGCTGAACGTACACACTGCAACTGCAGAGATAAAAGCTGTAAAAGCTTTTGGCTGTCAACTAAAGTCACCGCTCGGCTGTGCACCTTCATATCACGGCTGTTGGCTAAAGTCCATGCTCACGTTCATCTGTGTCTGTTGACTAGAGTCAACGCTGGGCTGTGCGCGTTCATCTGTGGCTGTCGACTATAGTCAACGCTGGTACCAAAGTGGTTAAGTAAATCACTCTCTTGACATCACACATTAACTGGATCATTGACTGACTCATAACATATGAACAATGCCAAGTGGTCAATATGATCTCCCCTATATCTACAGCCAATGGAGGTTTCTGTTATCTCATGACATTCTGTGCTCCTACCCACTTCAACAGGACTACAAATAGAATATGTTGTCTTCTTGGTTCCATTCTCAATGTTCTTTGATGGACATTTATTTCCAATTATCTTATACATTATTTTGTAAGTGGAGATCAATACATTAAAATGACATTTTAATGCATATTTTTGACTATGCTTTGGCTCCATTGACAAAAAGCAGAAGAAAGAGAGCTACGAAAAAAAGAAAAAAATAAGTGCTTGCCTCCAAACTGGCCAAAATGTACTCTTCCCATTAAACATGCCATCAAATAATGTGACACAAATTTGTTTCTTAATATTCATTAATATCAGATGCTGCAGGGCACCATAAGGAATAAGGACACATATTTAGGTTATTTACATAATATTTTGGTAATTAGATATTTTACCTTTTGCTAGAGATTTTTTTTTTGTAAGCAAATATTTGAATTTTTAACTTTATTTTTGCTTTCTGGATTTCTTGTTGGGGTTAGAAAAATTATTTGTATAAATCCACATTTTTATTTTTATTTATTCTTTCATCCATATATTTAAGCAAGGATAAATTGCTTTACTTGAAAGGAAAATACTGGCTAACTTTCTGTTCAAAATGCTCCTAAAAATCAGTAAGTAAAAGATAATATTCAAGAAGTAAAATAGTCAAAGCATGGACAGAAATGCTGTTCAAGGTATAATCCTCAATATATGTACTTTAGTTTTTAAAATGATATTGAATATTTGCAAAAATATCCATCAACAAGGGATAGTAAAATGAGTATGGGCCATCTAAAAATGAAACATTGTGGAGCTAATAAATGGGCAATGAAGATCCTTTGCTCTCACTCTCTTGCTCTTTAATACTCATCAAAAGTACAGGTCACAATCTAATGGCTGGAATTACAAATATTCATATTTTTCATTTTTTCTTTATTATTTACTATTTTATTAAATATTTTGTTATAAAATAAAGATATTTTCAGTTGAACAGAGCAATATTTGAAATTAGTTATATTAATCTAATTGCCAAATCTCCCATTTTCTCTATTTATGCTTTTTCATACCTTGAGTTAGATAAAAATATTATAACATTTATATTCAGTGTTATAATTTGTGTTTGTAGGTATTTGATGTTCCCACTTACCTTAATCTTATATATATATATATCTTTAGGTTGTAAACATTACTTTGATATGGACCATCAAATACCAAAATAATTTTATAAATTGATTTGTTAAAATTGATGAAGGCTCCTTCAAGAATATAAAAGCATTCAATGGGTTGCACATTAGAGCAAATGCTACTTTTAAACCTAAAATGTTAAGTCATTGACAAAAAGCAGCTCTTTTCCTCCCCCACTCCTCGCAAAAACTGCTTTTTCTGTGCCACAAAATTGACCAGAATTCAGTGACAATGTTTAGAAGTTATTGTTTTGTTGCATTTATTATGTAAATATATAATACCTTTTAAATATAAATTCAAATGTCAATTTTTCTAATCAAACAAGAGATTAAAGTCATTATCTTTTATCTTGCTGTATAGATCATAGGTTTTCAATTTATTCATATTTTAGTCGATGTTTATGACTTTATGTAAATGATTAGAGATGATTTTCCTCAGAATCTGGACAAATTTTCCCACGATAACTTCTGCGTATCAGAATCCAACCTCATTTTCTGCTGGGGGAATCATTTCAACTACACAGACTACTCATAGAAGCTGAATTACATAATGTATACATATCGTGAGAAAGCTGTCATTTTGAACATTTGCAGCTATTAGGAAGCTTTCATTTTCCAAGAGCATGTACTTTTCATAGTTTCATTTTAGCTATTAATTTTATAAAGCTTTGCTTTGTCCACTCTTGTTATTAAATTATTAATAATACTTAAATTCTTTCTTGGGTGGAAATTTATTTTGCATGACTTTGTTTTGTATCTTTTTTGAATATTCAAGGCTTTGGATTTAAAGCTTATAATTTGTCTAAGAGACAATGGACATATACAGAAATGAAATGATCAATTGCCATGGAGATAAGCATATTACCATAGCAACTTGTATTGTGTATGTGTGTATAAAAATGCTGAGGGGTGTGGCAGGAAAATAGTGTGTTTGTGTACATGTGTTTGTGTGTGTGTATGTGTGTTTTGAATTTTCAAAAGCTGAGGAAGACTCATTTATTTTCTCCTAATTAGAGACTATCTTAGCAATCTGTTGAAGAAATAGATTCACAGTCATCTTGCCAATTGTGGTGTTTTGCTCTGTGTTTAAAACTTACTCATTCTCTATGTATAGTAAAATTAGTTCTTCTCTTGCTGATCCACTCATAATATCCTGATATTTCAGAGTTCGTAAATAGCATTTCAATTATTTGCACAGTGGGTCAGCTTAATTAATAATAAAAAAACACCGCAGGGCATTCAGAACACTGTGGGACACAAAGAAGGTGGTAGATAGAGAATAGGCAATTAACTTACTGAGATAAAATGGAGTCAGGGACAGTGATATAGGTAGATAGAAAATAAAAAAATGTCAAACTTCTCATTATACTTAATTTTTGTATTTTAATGATCAAAGAATTAGAGTTATATTAAGAAATCCAAAAGCAGTAGATTATGTTATTGTTCATAGTTAATAAGATCCCTCTCCCTCCACTTCCCTGTAAAAGTATTGATTATACATTCTTGCCCACTGCCATGTGACTTCATCACAAAGAAATATATATCCTACTACTTTGACTTTAGGCTAGATTTTATAACCTGCTTTGACCAATGGAATGTGAGTGGAGTTCATCAATGATATATGTGAATAGGAGCTTTGAGAGACACTGTGACTCTCTGCCTGCTCTTTTCCTCTCTTTTTTTTCACACAAGAATGACATCTGAATCCTCTCAGCCTGAGTTGCGGAAAAGAGGGTATATGGAGCAGAGTACTTGCAAAAGACTCTCAACCATCATTATGTAAGGTGGAGTAATACATAATGTGTAAATTATAGTTTTCTACTTTCGCACATTTGACAAATATACTAATTAAAGTATTTTATTTATTTATTTAATAATTTCTCATATCTCATTCCTCCACCATTCTTTACATGCTTTCAATAGAGCTGACTCCATCCCAGCACTTTGGCTTATGCTGGATCAACCACAATATGGCTTTCTTCATATTGTGGAGAATGGAGACTAAAGACTAAATAAATGGAGACTAAAGACTCCACCTGGAATTGTTGAAATAGAGACATCATACCCCCCACTGTCACCTGCAGCCAATGGGCTGTTACAGGTTGGTCATGCTGCAGTAACTTGCATCAGTGAAGAGACAGCCAAACTGAGAAGGGCTATTGCATCAAGTAGTATCTGATGTCATTAATCTTCCATTATGGGAACTGAACATTTTCTACTTCTTAAACAGATCTAGTTGGGTGTTTAGGTCACTTTGCTCTAGCAAATCAACAATTATATTTTCCAAAATTTCTATAGTTTATCTAAGAGTTTGGATTAAAATATATATTAATGCTGCAAACCGGCACATGACGAATAATAATTTAATCCTTATGTGGATTTTGATTTTAATCAAATAAAATATTTCTATTGCTGTCATTTTATTTTCCTAAAATTCTGTTGGATTTATTAGACACTGCCATACACATTGTCTCTGTTTTATTATGTTTTGCCATATCTTTTTATTTTTGTCTTTTTTCTGTCCTTTGACTTTAGGTGAGGTTTAAGAAAACAACAAATATTTGGGTTTTGTTTTTTGAACTAAATCTAATACTTATCTTAAATAGTACCTTTAAAGTGATTGTGTGTTATGAGGTTTTATTATTTTTTTTTTGCTTATGTTTTAATTTTTCTGTCTCTTTGCCCTTCTTAAATTATGCTATATGCATAGTTCTTTGTCTTTTTGGCCCTATGAGTATTTTAAATTACCTAGTTTTATTTTCTTAGTTAATTCCCTCAAGTTACTATATTTTTAAATTACATTAGCTCACACTATATACAATGTTCTCCATGCTTTTTTACCTTAAGAAAATATGGTGACTGCCATTTTAAATTAGTAACTTCAGAGCAATATTCACATGATAATTTGAATGACTTCCTAGTAAGCTTTAGTCTTTTTTTAAAAGATGTCCTCTTTTCTCTAATTTACTTTTAAATGTAGTATTGCAATGAATATATTTGCACATGCAGATTTTTGTGAACTAATCTAAATATTTCTCAAATGGAAATCCCTGTAACTTTTTATTGTGGGTCAAACATTATAAGCTTTTTAAGTCTTTGATACATAATGCCAACTTACTCTCGAGAATGTTTCCACCAAGATATATTACTACAATTAGTGCATGCAAATGCCTTTCTATTCACACATTCATTCTAACATGCCCATCTGATGGGTTTAGGTTATCTTAATGTTTGAAAAATGTTTTCATTGATAGATTTCAATCAATATGAAAAATACATAAGTGTCTTTTAGTAAGAGACATGATGATAAGAGTTCAGATTTAACAATAAGCTGCAAAAAATCAAATCCTGGCTTATCTGCTTACTAGCTGCTGGCCTGCGCCTCATACTCTTATCTGTAAAATGGGAGTAATAAAAGGACCTACTGCATAGAGTTCATATGAGGATTAAATAAGTAGACTGATTAGTGGAGTGTCTGTAATATAGTAAGTACTATATAAGTATTGACTATTGTTATTATATATAAGATAAGGTGTTCAAGATATTTAGATTTTATGTTTTTATTATTTTTCTTTTCAAAATTGTACAACTTTTTACTTAGTATTGTTTCACTTTCACTTTTCACTTTTCCTTCCTATATTTTATTTATTTATTACTTAAAATTTCATTAAAATGTTAATAATTTTTTGTACTTCATAGTTAATTTTAATGGTTTTATTGTTTACCATAATTTCTTTTTAAGTAGTGCACTTGAGAACTCAGATATGAAAATGATTGAGCTCCACTCCAGACATATAAAACCTGACAAGCTGTGAGTGGGGACAATACAATCCATAATTTAACAAGCACTTCGGGTGGTTTTGGTGCATGCTCAAGTTGAGAGCCACTGCATTAAACCATTCTGCAGGAATAAGGGGAGCAGAGGTAACTGTTATTACTCTATGGTCTCTGGAATCAGATTGTGTAATTTTGAAAACTTGCTTTACTACTTGTTAGCTGTGTGACCCTAAACAAGTTAAACACTTTCTGTCTCAGTTTTTTTTTTTATTGGTAAAATGGAGATAAAAGAGTTGTGAAAATCATATGAAATAATATTTGTTAAGCCCTTAAAACAGCACCTGTTCCAAAGGAATGCTCAGGTGAATATTAACGATTTTATCTTCCCTTTATATGAGTCCTTGGTATTTCTTCATGACTTAGTCGATAGGACTATTTGTTCAACATATGGAATTTTCTGAATCTGTCATTTATATTTCTTTTGCATGCAATATGCAAATGTTAGCAAGTAACATAAAGGAGAAAGATCCAGGATCAACACTCTGAGTGCATATTCTTGTCTTATTTCTGGTTAAAGATACTTACCTTAACTCACTAGTCTATTGTGTTTCTTACTCCAACATCAGTTCTCCTTTTATTTATATTGATGAAGAGTTTTCATATAAAATTTCATTTGAACAAAGAACTGTGTCTAGAAGAAAAGACAAAAACATCCAGTCATCTAGTTGAATCCTTGCATGTTAGAGATGAGGAAACTGAGACCCTTTGAAGTTAAGGATCATACACAAGGTCTCAGGGCATAAGGAAACAACCAGAATCAAAGCACTCGTGCTCTGATGTCTGAGTTTTGGTGGTTTTTTTTGTTTGTTTGTTTTTTCCAATTTTTCCACTTAGCAGCATGAGGCTGGGAACATGTCTACGTGACTGCTGGTTTCTGATGGGAAGGTGATTAGAGTGTTGTCAGTGTGAGAATAACTATGAAATGTGTTTAATTTTGGCCTTCTCCTTTATTCCACACGGTGCAAAGTAAGGCTATCAAACAAATGGTAAGGTGGCGAGACATGTGGGATTTCTCCTTCAGTCTTGAGATTGTCTGCCCAGAGACTTCATATTTTGGGAAGCCATCTGCTGTATCTCTTTATTATTGACTCATCAGATTGTGTGTGCCTATAGTTTTCTATTATATCATGGAATTTGTACAGCTGTTGTATTTAAAATATTTTTTAAAATTATCCACATTTTCCACTTTATATTTTCTATTGCCTTTTACTTGTATTACTGTGCATAATTAGATTTTATCTAATTATAACTTAACTTATTTTATCATGTTTATTTTTTGCTTCTTTTGTTTGCACTCTTTTAATGCACCTCAAATATTGTTCATTTTAGCATGAGTTTATCTTTGTTTCATTTCCTCTCTTTGATAGTTATGTTTGCTGATTTTATCATGTGGTTTCTCATAATTCTTAAAATTTAGTCTTCAATCTAAACAATTTTTAAAATTTTACTCTGGCTTTTTATACCTTAATTATTTTATATTAGCTTTATTTCATAATTTTAATATTCAATATGTTTTTAGTTTCTCACTTGTTTTGTTTACTCTGTTTAAGCAATTGGACAAGAGGAAGCAGAGCTATAGCGAGAACTTATGTGAGAATAATTGGTATCCATGGATCCTCTTCCAGCTTCAATTAAATGACTCCACATTGTCTTCGGTATTGAACCCCCAAGAATAACTAAAGTAAGTAAATTGGGATTTTACTTCAACTCTTCAAAAAAAATAAACAACTTTATTGAATTATAAATCATATACCATATAATTCACACAATGAAAGCAAAAAATTCAATGAATTTTCCACAAAGTTGTATATTCATAACAATAATCAATTTTAGAATATTTTTATTATGGCAAAAAGAAACTCCACACCCCATGAAGGTCATCCCTCAATCTACCCACCTTCTATACCATAGGCCACTGCTAATCTACTTTTTTCCATAGATTTACCTAGTCTAGATATTTCATATAAATGAAATAATACAAATAATCCTTTGATAACTGGCTGATTTCACTTGGCATTGTGAACTGTTTTCAAGGTGAATCTATGTTGTGGAATGTATCAGTACATCATTTATTATTGTTGAATAACATTTCATTGCATTGAAAGATCACATTTTATTTATCCATTCATAATTTGTTGGACATTTGGGTTGTTTCCACTTTTCATCTATTACAAATAATGTTGTTATGCACATTTGTGTACAATATTTTTCATGAACATATTTTCATATCTTTTGGTAAAATAGCTGGATCCTAGGGTAATTTTATGTTTAAATTTTTGAGGAGCAGAAAATCATTTTTCAAAGTAGATGTGCCATTTTACATTCCCACCAGCAGTGTATAAAGGTTTTAATTTGTCCATGTGTTTGCCAACAGCTCTAATTATCTGTCTATTTTCATTATAGCCCTTCCAGTGGGCCTAGAGTAGTACCTAATTGTGGTTTTGATTTACATATTCTTGGTGACTAATGGTATTAAATATCTTTTCAGATGCTTATTAGTCATCTACATATCTTCTTTGGAGAACCATGTGTTCAGATCTTTTGCCCATTATTTAATTGGGTTATAGTTTTATTATTGAGTTGCAGCAGTCCTTTACATGTTGTAGATACATGGCTTGCAAAATATGGTCCCTTATTGGATATATGGTTTACAAAAATTTTCTCTCATACATGTCTCCTATAATTACCTTTACTGGTGCTTTTTGTTTTTTATATAGATTTGAATTTTCATATGGTGTACATGCTTTCTGCCTGAAGAATTTCCGTTAGTATTTCTTTCCATTTTTCTTTATCTGGGCAGGCATTTTTTTTTTTTTTTTTTTTGCCTTCATTTTTGAAAGATACTTTTGCCTCTGGGCTATATTATTTCTGATGAGAAGTCAACTGCTGATGTTATCTTGGCTCCCTTGCATGTGACAGTGGTTTATCATTTGCTTTTTCTAAAATAGTCTTTTATCCTTTTCCTTTTGACCCTTTTGCTATGTTGTATTTGGATGTGGACCTTTTTCGTAATTATCCTGCTTGGAGTTTTTTGAGCTTTTTGGATGTGTAGATTAATATTTTAGTATTTATTCTCAAATTAGAAAAATTTCCAGCCATTAACGTATTTGACTTTTTTTCTCCATTTTTTTCATTCACTCTTTCATCTTATGTTGGTGTGCCCCTAATGGTAACATACAATACCTCTTGGTGGAAGCTGAGGGGAAAAGGAGCCCCATTATTTCAGGTACACACACTCCTTTGACATATCGCTGGAAACTGTCTCACATTGTTAGTCATTCCATTTTCACATCCACATGTTAGCAACTGCTTTTAAGCTTTCTGAAGACAGCATTGGGACTTACATATTTTAAATACTCCAGTAGAAACAGATGAGTATTTTGGATGTAAAATGTAGATGATAATGAAAAGTGATGATATAAATACATAAAGGTATAAATTTATTACTTTCAAAGATTTAATTTTCTCAATTTCATTATTTTCACTTATTACTTTATGAGAAATAAGTGATTAATCTTTTTGTTGTTTAATATTAAAGTCAGAAATTATATTAAATTCACTGATTATTTAAAGCAACTCTTCTTTACAATTCATTTGCATGATAGTTTTGAAGTTTTACTGGCTAATAATCCAAAATGTCACTGGTATCTGAAATTCTTCCAATCTTCAATATTTACCCAAATATTTTTATAATCTCTCTTACCTTATACCCAGGGGTATGACAAAAGCAAAACTTTATGGTTTATAGTCTTACATGGGTTACAAGCAAGGTAAAAATATTGCCTGATTCTGAAATTAGGATATAAAACATTGAAAATAATTTTGATTTGACTAAAAAGGTAACCAATAGTTTTGGAGATATATTTCTGAAAAAGAATCCTCTTGTAATTTTAATAACTCAAGCATTTATGGGGACAATACAATAAAAATATGGGTTCTCTAAGAAAACTCAGGATAAATGTTCAAAATAGTTATAGATCCAGTTTTGCCTTCTTCCAAAAAACGTCTAATATTAATATTTGGATGTTATGTTTAGAAAGTCTGTTTTATTTAGAGTAACTTTTTGCTGAATAGAATCTTTGCTACTAAATTTATTTTATGTATGTTTCATCAATATTAAATGACATTTTAAAATACCAACAAGATGCAGGCTTCAGGCAAGTTTAATTTTAATCTATACTTTGATTCAGAAAAAAAGCATTTCTAAACATCCAAGCCGTTATTGTTTTTATACTTTTATTTTGTTAAACAACCAATGAAAAGATTAAAAATAATACACTGGAAAAGTAGCTGCAACATATATTAAAAGGAAAGAGTTAATATTCAATATTTAGATATAATATGACCTATATAGATATTTAATATCTAGATTAGCACCTCTTAAAATAGAAATTATAATAGTAATAAAATTGACAAAGATGTAGTCATTTAAAAATGCTAAATATTTAAAACATAGCCTTTTAAATTGCCCACTAAATGATCATACACATACATACATTTATATACACTCACACACAAGAAAGTATCCACATAAGAACTTCAAAACAGGAGTGTTTGTCACTAATACACAAGAAAATTTTAAGAATCAACACGAGTATTACAACTTGAGATTGAGAAAAGTACTAGCCAAGCTAGGATTCAAAACATGCAAATGAAATATGTCAGTTTTTGAAAGTCACAGTATCTCTTTGAACATATTCCAGATCTCCTGATATTGAAGAAATATTGACTGGAGCGCAGTTATGTTAGAACGATCAACACCTGGCTGTCACGCACACCGTTAAGTCCATGATAGGATAAGATGATGTGCATAAGAATGAAAAGACATTAGCATAAAAGATTCTAAAAAGAAGGTCATATAAGTATGAGGAGAGCAGCCTAGCTAACCTGTAGGTGTCACAATTCCTACAGCAAAATACATCTAGGCTGACACTAATACTGTCAAGTTTATAAAGGCATGAAATAGAGAAGAGAACCAGGTGTGCCCCAGTCAATGCAGATGGAGGTGAGGGCAAACTGCAAATCCATGAATGAATTCTCACTGTTGACCAGTGAAATGGCTAACCTTGATAGTCACTCAAGCACCTCATAAAGCAAGCACAGCAAGCTGACTAAAGCAGAATATGTCCAAATTGTTGATAGATGCTTGGTATTTCCTAAGCTAATTTCAAGCTTCAACAATTGAGATGAAAAAGAAACCTTGCCCTGATATCGATTCCTTTTTACCCTTCTAAATTAATAAAATATGTAATTTAATAATAAATGAAATTAGAATGTGTATATGTATATCTGGCCCAAATCTCTGTAAAGTAACTCACAAAATTTTAATCTCTATTAATTCCACATGACAGGCAAATTGGGATCTCCATTTAAAAGTACAACAAACAATGAAAAATAGCAGTAACATTTTTTTAAAAAGATGGAATTGTTAAAAGTAGAGAAATCTATGTGATCGATTAAAATACATAATTTTCCTTATAATAGATTTACTCTGAAGTTAAGGTTTTGAATGAGAGGGGCTGTTATCTGGCAGATCTAGGGAATAATTAGTTTTCAAAGGCATCTGATTGTTGTCAGCATTCAGGTCCTTAAGGCTATAGGTCTGAGTTTTCCCTTTCCCTAATGACTGTCTTCTGGGGCCACTCTCTCCTCTTAGTGTCTATTCAAATTCCTTCTCATATGGCTTCCTCCATTTTCAAAGATGGCAGCTGCCTATTGGCTACTTCTCATGCTTCAGATCTCCCTTATTTTTCTTCTGCCTCCAGCCAGAGAAAATTCTCTGCTTTTAAAGGGCTCGTGTGATTAGATCAGGCCCACCTGGTAATCATCCTTTGCTCACACAGGTTTCATATTCCCATTGGACTTCACTTTAAAAACCTAAATTCTGAGGTAAAATTATTAAAAATTTAAAGAAGGTGGAAACAGAACATTGAATCAAGTACAAACTCCTCTGAGCATGAAGCCCTGTGCAACTGCACAGGTTGCACACCTTTGAATCTGGCTTTGAGTAGGAGAAACTCAATAATTTCTCCAATGCTATGTATGGATGTTGAATATTTTAGGATGACTATCAAAATTATAGAACTTTGAGCTGTGGATTCCAAATCATCCAACAAAAGGGAAGGTGGAAAAATAAAACTGTTTCAAAATAATGATGCTGCAATATGGGCTGAAATGATTTACTTACTCAACATTCATGGTAATGGTTGTCTTTAGAAAGATTTGAGGCCAGAATTGAGGACTCACTAAGGGAAAATGTAAATTTACTAATTTGTGTTTGTAAAATTTTTTTAATTAAAAAATATGACCAAAAAAAAGAACACATAAGAATATTTGATATTTTTGGTTGGTGAGTACTTTGGTATAATACTAGTTTGTATGTATGTGTATGTGTGTGTCTGTAGTAAAAAAATAATAAAACAACGTCAATTCAATAGTGGTGTCCATTAACAAAGAAATAAGAAAGATCTAAAACATGAAACTGCTATGCTAAAATTAAAATGAACAATAAAATCAACCTTACAATCAATACATACATGTTAGTAGCATGATCTTGAAATATTGCAATTGTGGCAGATAAGTCCTGAAAGTTTACATGAATAATGCAAAAAAATGTAATATTAATTTAACACTACATATTTCAGCACCTCTAATATAACATGCAAATGAAAAAAACAATACAATAAGAAACTAGTCTCTGTATATTGACTGGTTTCCATCATGGCTATAGGATGCTTTTGATAAAATTTAACACTTATAGATTAAAAAATAAATCCTAACAGACCTGAAATAGAGGAAAACTCTCTTAACATGGTAACTATTAAATACTTGCAAATGATATTATGATTAAGTATACTATGGAGAATAAACTCTATGGACTATTAAGCAGCACATAGATTCATGATGATGAAAATAGATCTAAAAAGTCCCATATATACATACATGTGTGTGTATATATGTAAGAAACAGGATGGTAATTTAGCCAAATGACATTCATGTAAATTTAAATGCATGCATACAAGTCTCTAATTTATATTTTATAAGAATCCATGAAAATGAATTATATTTTATATATTAGCATGATTGCACAGGGAAATTATTTTGGGAAATGGGTAATTATTATAAATAAACAAAACAAGAGTGAACCATGCCCATTATCCAAAGTGAGGTGACACAAGATCAGAAAAATGGGCTTCATATGTACTCGCCATCAAATTGGTATTGACTGATTAACACTATGGTGCCCGAATGGTGGTGGTGTTCACTGGGATTCAGGGGTTTGGGGGATAGACCCCTATCTGAGGGATGTGGTAAGCATTGTGTAGGGGAAGGGCATACCTCTAACCTTTGCTAGGGAGAGGCAGAGATATAAAATGTAACCAAAATGTTCCTTCTTTCATATAAAATAAAATAAAAATAAATAAATAAAATAAATTGTGATATGTGATGAAAGGGTTAACTGAATCTACTGCTTATGAGGTTAAAGACATTTATATGTTTTCTCAAGACCTAGCAAATATTAATAGTAACTGGCAGAGAGAATATATGCTCCAGTCTTTCTGACCATATAATTTGTTCACTTAAGTGCTAAGTGGCCCCTCATTTTCCCGTGGCCATCACTATCTGAGAGCAACAATACATTTGTGCCTTTGAGATGACAGTCCTGAAGCGACACCTAGCAATGTGTGCAAGTTGCTGGCCCAGGCAAAATTTCAGAGCTTTTCCTAAGCTTGCCCAGGCTAAGCCTAATTTCTCAGGTGTCTTTGTCTTCTACATCTGGAAATTTCATTTATCCCAGCACCCTGGGCCGAATGGAACCCATAGTCTCTTGTTTATTTATTTATTTCACCTCTCATAATATTTTTGAGGTTGAGGATGTCAGCACATGCAGGGAAATGGATTCCGTAATAGTTTCCCTTCATAGAACGCTAAGGTTGGAAGAATCATCACTGAACATCCAAATCAGAGCCAAAGCTTTTCAAGATGTTGCTCAGTAGAAAGAACAGGGAAGTCGGTGACCTCCAACCCCACTTTACTCAGATCACTTTTGCTTTCTTATATTTTACATACTGGGTTACATACTGGGTTGCTAA
>VBSM01002608.1:113097234-113110008 GCA_008086735.1 Cheirogaleus medius
AGAAAGAAAGAAAGAAAGAAAGAAAAGAAAAAGATAATTAAGTCAATGCTGTTATTTCTTTTCTCACAAAGGAAGAAATCCTTGAGACTCTGAGAGGTTCAGCAACTTCTCAACTCCAAAGCACTTGAGTAGGAGAACAATGATCCCCAGAGCTACTGATAGCATTGCTCACAGGACAGCAGTTTTACCTGTGTTGTTGGCTCTATGCCAAAAAAGACTGTGTTTTAACAAGCCCTTCAGATGATTCTTACGTATGCTAAATTTTGAGATCCAATAATCTGAAGCTATGCTGATTTGATACTAAGCCTATGTGTTCTTTCCGTTATGCTAACAAAACTTCTACAAGCCTTCTTCATGCCCTTGCTAGCATAGTTAAAAATTTCTGTCCCATAAGGCAATATAAGGACACAACAGATCAAGGAAGACTAGAAATATTTTTATGTTATCTTCTTTTTCATTGATCATTTTAAAGGGACAGAAGTGCTTCTTGGATAACTTACTTTATTATACAGGGGAATTCCATTTGATATTTGTATTAGAAAGTAAAGAAAATGTTATCATGTAACTGACCATCGTTTATAGATAAATATCCTGAATCTTTTTAAGCTAAAGTTGGCATTAAAAATCAAGTACAATTCTCATATGAACTGATATGGTTTATCAACCTCTGATTAGTTTAGGAATTGTACCTTTTAACTTCTCTGTTAAGTAGTGAATGTTTAATTTTGGACTGAATGTGAGGTGGAATTCCTTTTGCAGGATTTGCCAGTGTATCCTCAGGCTTTATTTCCCTTCAGCAATAGTCATATTATAAGCATTATACATGAAATTTTTACATGCTTTTATAGAATCCAAAAATCTTCAACAGCTAACTATTAAGAATTTGCTATGAATGATTACATGCCATATAGCAGTTTCAAATTAATGATTATGAGTTGCCAGTAAATTTTAGAGGCTGATTAAGAATTATAAAAGATTCTCTCAAAGTAAATACACAGGAAAAAAGATATTGCAATTTGAAACCATTAAAGTTGGCTACTTAATATGATATGAATATGTCCCTCTTCTTTTAACTAACTGCTGGATTAAATTTGTAGTTGCCTGTCTTTAGTTCAATTTTTCTATCATATCACTCCTATTTTCTTTTAACGAATTTAAAATACTGTAGTATTTAGAAAATATGTTTAAATGTATGTACTCTTCATTGTGGAAGCTTTTAAAATTCTCTTCTCTAATGACTATGTGATGGATTCTCTCTCTAACATCCCTCAATACATAGTCAGCTAACACTACTACATTAGTCCACTGACTTGTATTTCATTTGAATGAGTTCAGGACACACCATTCCAAATATGCTGGTATATTGAATATTTTGAGTTTAAGGCACTTAAAAACAACAGGTACAAAAAGAACACTCTGAAAATCCTTCTTGTTCTTAAAAGCAGGAGATGAAATTCCCATGTGAAAGATGTTTTCCCTATACCAAAAGGAAAGTACAATTCTTATCAAGGAGAGGACATGAAAGCCAAGGAGAATTTGTACAAACCTGTTAAACGAATCCTTTCTTCTTACTCACATCTGCACCCAATTAATTACCCCTTTGCCTTACCACATTTTCAAAATACACTATTCCTTTGTCCAACTCAGTATATAAGTGTCCAACTCTAACTGCTTCTTTTGGTCTTTATTTTTTTTTTATGAGAGCTTCTGTATTGAGTAAAACTTATATTAAATAAAATTTTATTCTTTCTCCTGTTAATCTGTCTCATGTCAATTTAATTCTCAGGCCCAGCTGAAAACCCTAAGAGGGTAAAGGTAAAATTTTGCCTCCTCTACACATTTAAGTTGACCCAAGCTACAAATCATTATTATAAAGTTTTAGCTATGCTGAGATGTTACTGTCATTGCAATGTTGATGAGTCATGGTTTATATGAAGCCTTTCACAACAGTTTTATGCTTGTGTTGCCAAGTATTTCTCTGTATATTTTTCGACATCAAAATCAAGTTCTACACAAAAAAATATGTGTTATATATAGCCCCAGACCCCACCTTAAATTCCTATAAATTTTTCTATAATACCACAAAATTTGATCCTATATTATCAAAATATATGCTCTGATTTAAATAAATATATATTTAAACAAAAATGTTTATGTACACATATATGTGCATTTTTTATCTAGTTTTATTTTTCTTTATGAAAGGATTGTATTGTATATACTATATTGGAATATGACTTTTTACATAGTGATAAATTATGGACAGTTTTCTATATCAGTGCATTTAGATTTTTTACAGAAAAATGCATAAGTTATGTTTTAATTTTTGTTTCTCATTATCTAATTGCAGATGTTGAAATAAACAAAAATAGAATTGATGTTAGTTTATCATCTTGGTTCTTTGCTTTTTTATTTTTCTAATTAAACAATATAATGTTTTTCCCCCTTCTTTCAAAATATATAGAATGATGTTATGTTTCAAGTGTTTAGAGTTTACACAGTATGTGGGGTTTTATTCAAACTATATGGTGAAATAAAAGATACATCTTAACTAGTCAACATGCTTTTGTAAGAAGATATTATAATTTATTAACTTTGTCTTTCTATGATACATTAGGTTGAATAAATTGTAACTAGACCCTCTCCTTTTTGCTATTGTATAAGTAAATGAAAGATAAATCTCTATTTCTGATGTACTATCACTGGAAGAGAGAGACTAATGAGAAACTGGATGTGTTCAATGAATAACATTTGGAAGTAAGCACTTTAAAATACATGGGTTCTGATCATAAGCTTAAACTGCACATTTGGCATCATCATAAATCAATTAGCCTGTGATATCCTGAGTCACATGCCTTATCCTTTAGCTCTCCCTACAATCAAGTGTGTAAACTCCATAGATCCATGCCAGGATTCAGAAGGGAACAATAACACAGTATCTGGCATCCACCATATCAACCAAAAAGGTAAATGGCTAGATCTGAAAGAATATTTTATGCTGGGACCAAGCAAGTATGTGATGGGGATGGGGGTGCCAGGTAGAGTGGGGGTGGGCAGACAGGGAAAGGCTGATTGGTTGGTGCCATAGCTGTATTTCCTGAACAAATGCAATAAATATTATAAAATATGTGGAAATTATTTTCAAATATAAGGAAGACAAGTTAGAAATTAATTTTGATTGTTTAAAGGCAATATTTTATAGATAAGGTAGCATTTTGTATGGATTTTTAACAAAGTGTAGAATTTCAGAATAAAAAAGTATTTCAGGCAGATGAAGAAACAGAAACATTTGGGTTTTTAAAGTTTATAGGAAATTATAATTTGAACAAAGCTGCATTTTGTTTGGAGTCCTACATGGGAATTAAAAACTAAGTAGTATAAAATAATCTGGAATGTGGATCCATTAACATTTATGAATGAAAAATTAGATATAAATATAAACATAGATAATCGATGTGTGCATGGACAATATGCTTCAACTAGGGCATTGGCAGGAGAGATGAATGGGTCAGTTTAGAGAAATATTTTTGAGTATTCTTATTTCATAGAGAGATGAAGAAGAGGAGGAAGTTGAGGCTAAATCAGCTTTCAACTTTGGTGACAGGTAGGTGTCAGGTGTTCAGTATTTTGCAGTTGAAATGCATTTTCACACAAGGTATGTCATTTAAACTCATTGATTCAAGCATATCAATCATTAATATTTCTTCTTTCTTGGAAGAAAATTTAAGTTCACTTAATTAAAATTTTGGATGCATGGTATCATCAGGGCAGATAATTAAACAAAGTATTTTCGAGTCTAACTCCACTATCTTTTTTGACCCCTTGAATGTTTCCTAAAAATACGAACTTTGGGTAGTCTGAGTTTAGCAGGTAAAAGAGACTTCTTGAAATTTTGTTAGAAATGTGGAAAATATGAAGTATTGATTTTAATGGATGTTATCACAGAAATGGTAGCAAAAGGACAGAGAATGAATGAAATTTCCCCTGAGCAGAAAATCTATAGTGATAAGAATACAAAAACTAATGTATTTTTCAATAGTGTTTGCAATGTGAACTTGAAGTGAAAATATAGGGTGGTGAGTGCCAAGGCATTACCCTGCTTATTGGCGTCAGGACATTGCCTGATAAAATCTCTCATGAATGCTACATTATCAAAGTAGCATTTATGTGATCAGATGAGATAGGCACAAGAATAAGAAGAAATAACCACAAGATAACAACTTAAAGCAATTTTCTATAGTTGCAGGTATCTGGAGAGGGCAGGAGCAAGCCAATTAATCTTACATGCCCACATCAGCAATTGGGAAGGTTCTCTGGGTAAGCTCAGTGTTTCAGACAATGATAAAAAGAGTGTTGAATAGCATAAATACCTGTATTTTATTAAATATGTTATCCATGGCAAGATGAACTACACTTTTTATAAACCAGTAGTATAGCAAAACTGCTGCTAATGAAATGCTGACAAAATGTATTTTTTCACAGCTAATTTTATTTTATTTTTAATGAAAGAGGTCTTTATATGGATCTTGTTTTACATATCCCTTTGTGAATACGAAGAGGAAAATGTAAGCAAAGTAAATTTAAGATATCATTAAAACTATTTCACATTCATGGTCTCATCTACTGAGTCACTTTTCAACTTGAAATCATCATTTGTGAAAATAGCATCCTCTATGCTATTATAAAAGTTGATGATGTAGCATTTTATTTAAATTTCTTTTTAAGTTCTTCTATTGTCTCTGGAATTTTCTTTAAAGATGTTGAATAACATATACAGATACGATATATGTGACATACTCTCAAATGACACAGGAAAAATTACTGAGAGATGATTGATAGATGACAGATAGATGGACAGACAGATAGATAGAAGGTGGATAGACAGATTCTGGTCCAACTTCCTGAAACCACTGAATTGAATCCTCTACCTACTTCCCTGGCATTACCACTCCCTCCCCCTTATTTGTTTCACTTGTAAATTTGCCTTTCTTTGTTGGTTTAAGAACAAATACATACTCCTTATGATATATTGCTCTGGCCCTCCAGCATAGTATATGCTGTGTGCCCTATTGTTAGAATCAGAAGCTCTCATATAGAGGAATTTAGTAAATTGCTGCTGCTACTGCTACTGAAAATGACAGAGAAGAAGAAAAAATCCATTGCAAATAACAAAATACAGAAAAGTAATTGAAAATTACTTTGGGCTCAAAAATTCTATAATCAGACTGAAGAAATATACTTGTTTTTCCTTCATAGTTATCAAACCATCCAAGGTATCTGACATGATTTATTAAGTTGTTCGAGATGCCTTTAGATTTTGTTTAGATGTAGGAAAAATGTTGTGAAATATACTTTTACAAAGTGCAACATCATTTTCAATTACAAATAACATATCCAAATTATTTAATTTTCAAATTCAGATATTTTTCAAAGTGAAAAAAATAATATAAATGATTAAAATTATATATGTGGGTATGTGAATACTTGTGTATTTGTTGACTGAAAATGTCTTATTATACTGGAAAAGCAATAAAATACATCTGCTAAAATATTTTCAAAATTTATTTTATTTTTCCCCAAAATATATATCAAGTGGCTGAGAAAAAATTATTGTTATTTTCACCATACCTAAGACCTAGAAGGAAGTACCTCTTCCCAGCAACTGTGCCCTATCTCACTCAGTTTTAGCAAGCACTCTGCAGACTGGCCTTGGGAAAGAGCTGTTAGTAACACATAGCCTGGAAAATATCAGAAAAGTAATAAAAAGATTATATCTGGTTATCTTTTTGATGTAACTTTGCATAAAAGTGAAAACTTAGCTCACTGCTCATGTGTCTTACATGATACCAAATAAGATCAGAAGTGTGCAGCACCCAGTGGAGGTCTACCAACACATGGGCTTATATTACTACAACTAGTAGGAATAACACTTGTTTAACATGTAAATAGAACATCTAACAAAAATATTAAACTACCTAGGATATTGGAATAACAGGCATAAATGCATCAGTTTCAGGTAAATGGAGAAATATGATCACATTAATTATAAGTTTTAGATTTCTGTTATTGTTTCTGTATCTTTATACACTGTATCTTTCTGGTATAGATAGTTGACTATCTTACAGATTCAAGAATAGTTACATATTATCAAAGAAGAAAACTACTTTCATATAAAACATATGTTTGCATTTATTTCTAACTTTGTGACTTAAGCCTTATATGTGAAAAAGTAAATTTTAAAATGGTCCTTGGAAGTTTATAAAAGGAACATGAATTTGTTAAGAGTAAATTTTTATATTTTAAAAAAATTGATCACTCAGGCTGAGGTCTTCAAGTTGTTGGGGTATTAATAATGCTTTTCTTAAAAATCACGCAATAACATTTTTCACCTGATGATGGATTCACTAGGGTAAACGGTATATTATGACAATAGTAGAAGCAAATCACATCTATTTAGTAACTTGTGCTGTTTCAATTGCTTTGAAAAATAAATGTATTGCCCAGTCTGTTTTTTAAAAAAACATAATTTCTTTGTAAAATAATTCTTTGCTTCATATGGAACCAGAGAAAATTCCATATAGCCAAAGCAATCTTAAGCAAAAAGAACAAATTAGGAGGCATCAATTTACCACACTTCTAGCTATACTACAAGGCTATAGCAACTAAAAGAGCATGTTACCAGCACAAAAACAGAGACATAGACCAATGGAACATAACTGAGAACCCAGATATAAAACCATCCTCATATAGACATATAATCTTTGACAAAGCAGAGAAAAACATACACTGGGCAAAATAATCCTTATTCAATAAATGGTGCTGAGAAAATTGGATAGCCACATGGAGAAGACTGAAACAGGATTGGCACTTTTCACCTATCACAAAAATCAACTCACAGTGGATAACAGACTTAAACCAAAGATATGAAACTATAAGGATTCTAGAAGAAAATGTTGGAAAACCTCTTATAGATATTGTCCTAGGCAAATAATTTATAAAGAAGACTCCAAAGACCATCACATCAACAACAAAAATAGATAAATGTGACCTGATCAAATTAAAAAGCTTGTGTACAGCCAAGGAATCTATCATGAAAGCAAACAGACAACCTACAGAATGGGAGAAAATATTCACATGCTATACATCTGATAAAGGGCTGATAACTAGAATCTATATAGAACTCAGGAAAATCAGCAATAAAAAAATCAAACAACCCTATCAGAAAGTGGACAAAGGTCATAAACAGAAATTTTTGAAAACAAGACAGACTAATGGCCAAAAAACATATGAAAAAATGCTGAATAACTCTAATTATCAGGAAAATGCAAATCGAAACCACAATGAGATATCACTTAACTCCAGTGATAATGGCTTATATCAAAAAGTACCAAACAATAAATGTTGGTGTGGATGCAGAGAGATAGGAACACTCATATATTTTTGGTGGGACTGCAAACCTCTGTGGAAAGTAATATGGAGATACCTCAAAGAGCTACAAGTAAAACTACCATTTGATCTAGCAATCCCATTACTGGGTATCTACTGAAAGGAAAAAAGACATTCTATAAAAAAGACATCTGCACCATAATGTCACAATTGCAAAGATGTGGACACAACCCAAGTGCCCGTCAATACATGAGTGGATTAATAAAATATGGTATATGAATACCATGGAGTTCTACTCAGCCACAAAAACAATGGTGATCTAGCACCTCTTGTATTATCCTGAATGGAGCTGAAGCCCATTCTACTAAGCAAAGTATCACAAGAATGGAAAACCAAGAACTATATGCACTCATCATTAAATTGGTATTAACTGATCAACACTAAAGTGCACATATATAGTAATATTCATCAGGTGTCAAGCAGGTGGGAGAGGGGAAGAGGAGATGGGTATATTCACACCTAATGGGTGCAGTGCACACTGAATGTTACTACTCTATGTGAACATAAGTGTTGATCAATTAATACCAATTTGATGGTGAGTACATGTGGTGCTTGTTTTTCCATTCTTGTATTACTTCACTTGGTAGAATGGGCTTCAGCTCTATCCAGGATAATACAAGAGGCGCTAGATCACCATTGAATTTGATGGCTGGGTTGTACTCCATGTTATACATATACCACATTTTATTAATGCACTCATGTATTGATGGGCACTTGGGTTGTTTCCAAATGTTTGCAATTGTGAATTTTGCTGCTAAAAACATTTGAGTACAGGTGTCTTTTTTATAGAATATCTTTTTATCTTTTGAGTAGATGCCCAGTAATGGGATTAAAAGATCAAATGGTAGTTCTTCTTTTAGTTCTTTGCAGTATCTCCATACTACTTTCCCTAGAGGTTGTACTACTTTGCAGTCCCAACAGCAGTGCATGAGTGCTCCTATCTCTTGGCATCCACACCAATATTTGTTATTTGAGGTACCTTTGATATAAGCCATTCTTTCTGCAGTTAAGTGATATCTCATTGTGGTTCTTATTTGCATTTCCCAATAATTAGAGATGTTGAGCATTTTTTCATGTTTGTTGGCCATTAGTTTATCTTCTTTTGAAAAGTTTCTGTTCATGTCTTTTGCCCACTTTTTAATGGGGTTGTTTGATTTTTTCTTGCTGATTTGCTTGAGTTCTATATAGATT
Organism: Cheirogaleus medius; assembly: GCA_008086735.1. NCBI lineage: Eukaryota > Metazoa > Chordata > Mammalia > Primates > Cheirogaleidae > Cheirogaleus > Cheirogaleus medius. The sequence goes on from VBSM01002608.1 coordinate 113,105,872, forward strand.
CTAGTTTTTAGCCCTTTATCAGATGTATAGCATGCAAATATTTTCTCCCATTCTATAAGTTGTCTTTTTTTCAATTTTTCCATATTTGTTTTGTTTTTTCTTTTTCCCAGGAGTGATGGGTGAGTCTTTAGGAATATCATGGAAATGATCTGAGGCAAATGCTGTCAACTCTATTGTTGGGCTTTGTGGATGTTGAAACTTCAGTTGTAGAGTGGATTGTTGGAATTTTCCATAGAAAAAGCACACTTAGCCTTGCTATAAGCCCACTTCGAGGAAGAATTTGGAAAAATATGTGTAGTCAGGTTGGACTGAGTGAAGACAGAGTCAATAGACTTATGGCATTGTGACAGAAGTTTCTTTTTGTAATTATTGAAGCTCTGACTCCAGGGGTAAGGGGGAGCAGGGCAACATATGTAACCTAAACATTTGTACCCCCATAATATGCTGGGAAAAAAAAACTCCAAAAAAATAAAAATAAAATAAAAATAATTTTATTAAAGGCAATTCAACATTTTTAGATACACTATATTCATATTACATTAGTTGGGATTATTTCAAAGTATGAAAGGAATAAATTTTAATTGTTCTAAAGGATGTCTACACATTTTAATTATATTTTAAATTATTTGCAAAGAGAATATGCCCTCTCAGACTATTTTATGATATTTGAGCAAAACATGATACACTCAACTGAAATATTGATTTTTTAATTAACAAGAGATGGTTATGTTAGTAAGCACTTTTCTCAGTTTATCACTGATACCTTGATAACTTTTTGTATTTTTAGATGACTTACATTTGAAATCTTACATTCCATGCAGGCAATTGTATTTCTTCATGCCAAGTTTCCCCTTTTAAAATTTTAACAAAATCACTATCAAAGACACTAATGGGTTATTATCTTCTCTTTTCAAGCTAGTTATTGGACTTTAATAGCTTCCATTCCTTTGACAGTATCATTTTTCCCCCGACAGGCAAATAATCAACCAATCAATTTGTGGAGACATTTTCCCTCTTTTGGAATTTCTATTTATTATGTCCTCTAAATTTAGAATAAGGACAATCTTCTTTAAATTTGAAATGATTCTCAAAATTGGTTTACTTCCCTGCTCCCTGCTTTTATTATTGCTTCCATTCCCATGTGCTCACAAATTCTTTATAAATATTTCCATTTTAAATGCTTTAAAAAATCAAGTATAAAAAGTGGTGCTTCTGGGACAAGACACTTGACTCTTTTGGATATCTAAATTTCAATTTAAAATAACTCAATCAATATAAAAAAGTCTATATTATCGCTGGAAAGTAGAAAATGTCCTTCCAGATGTCTAAAATTTAAAGGAGTATTTTCCAAAAGGAAAGGTTCAGAGTGAGAAAAATGAAGCATAAGCCAAATATATTTCCTTGGGTACCAAAGAGAAGTCTACTGGGATAATAAGTGAAAATTTCCCATCTTTCCTCAGAGCCTGTTATCCACTTGCATTCTATCAGAGCAGGAGCCAGAGGTGAAGACAGAAGGCAGTGTGCTCAGTGGGTAGAAACCGATCTTACCACTCTCAGAGGCTCCAACCTGCTCACTGACTAGGGAAAGTGGGCATCACAGAGATCTGCTCACAGCTTGTTCTCTTTACCTTATGTGCTCCGATGTCTGTCTTTTCCCTGCATCACATGAAAACAGGGCATCTTACCTCTCCCTCAAAGCCCATTTTTGCAGTAGATTGAATGTATTATGTGATCTCAGAACATACCTTACTTCCCCTTTGCAACATTGTTGAGAGTAATGTTATGTTAATGTCTGTCTCTTGTGCTAAAACGCAACCATATGAAGGTAGGTTTCTCATTTGCTTTTGCACACCCTTTATATCCAACACAGTGCCAGTTATATCATAGACCATCAATAAATACATGTCGAAGGAAGGAAGAGTAGGCGATACTTACTGGTAGTTTTGAAATAAGAAAAGGTGAATGCACACCAGCAAACAACTTGAAATTAAGGATTTGCAACCATTGCTGTAAAGACTGTCAGTCATTCTTGGCCACAGGCAATATTTCCATTGACTATGTCACTCCTGGACACTGGATTACAGCAATCTTATTCATTCTCTCTGCTGCTACCTCAGGTTCTAGTCTACCAAATCGTATTTCTTTTTTTGCAAAGTAAAAAATTATGTTTTTATTTTTGCTGTTGGATCTTCTTATCATGACTTGGCTGTTCAGGTGAAGAATGTTTCCCATTTACACACATGGACATCACAAAGGTACTTCCTAAATTAAGTTGCATATTATCCTTATATAAATAATGCTGATGAAGTGTAAAAGCAGCACAATAACTATTTTTCTAAATGAGAAATTTCACATACATATGTTTATTATGTTTACATTTGTGTTACATAAAAAACATAATAGATACATATGTGTAAACTTAATAGCAGTTATCTCTGAATGGTGAATAGTTTTATTATAGATATCTGTAGTTCCTAAAATTTTTCCAAAGTGATACTTATATAATAATAAAGAAGCTACATTTGAAAACTTCAGAAAATTATAAATTTTGATGATCTCTTTTTCTCTTATTCCTCATTTTTTCAAAAAAGTAATCCAAATATATATAGTTTGATAAAGATTTCTAAACATGACCTCAAATTGTATCAATTTTGAAACAATAATAACTTGACTTACCCTGAAAATTAACTCATACTATTAAATTAAAATGCTTAAAACATAGCAGGGCTTACATTATATCTATTTTCTCTCATCAAGACTTAATTTATTCTCTCTCCATTGTACATATAACTAGAATGAACAAGGCACTGATATCCCCAAGCATATATAATTTTTCACTCAAGAAATCACTGAAGGAAGTAAGAAAGATCTTTCCATTCTCATATAATCTAGTCTATTCTCCACTGATGAAGCCATTCCATGTCAGAAAGCTCATGCTACCTGGAACCCCATACCTTTGCATAACTTCTCTTCCATGTAGTTCCATATCTAAAATAGGGAGCTCTTTTTCAGCATGGATCCTGTATGGAGCTCTGGACCATAAATGCACTGCTATGTCATTAGCTTAATATGAACCAGACCTTTTCTTTATAGCCATGGCACCAATTGACTTTTCTAACTCTGACAGTAATTTCATGAAGTCTGGGGGTGGAGAATGGGTGAAAGAAGAGGTGAGAATGGAGGGGTTTGCATTTATTCTTTAAGAATAGATTGCAATGAATAAAAATACCAAGAAGTGAAAGCAAATGTTCTAAACTATAAACAATCATTTTTTTCAACCTCATAAGGTGAAATTTCTATGGTTTAGGGGAAAAGAAAAATGAAAGAAAGCTAAAGAAAAGAAAAAAGAAACCACAAATGAGAACAAAAAGCAAACTCTAGAACTAATCTTAGGACCTAGGAGTCTTGAATTTTAGTGACTATTAGGGAGATAGGAGACAAGGTTATAAGGATATCAACATACATTTAGGGTTCAAATTTGTCTTATCCATATGATCTGAAAAACCCCAAATTGTGACAGTCATCTAGGCCTCTCCTGGTAGTTCCTACAGTTCCATACATACATAATAAACTGTAAACAATAAATGTTAGGCAGTAATAAACATCAAATTTCAAATTCAAGAGTATCTACCTTTGGCTCCATGGGAGAGGAGTACAATTAAGATGATACAGAGAGCTAATATTTTATTTCTTATTCCATATGGAGTGAGCATATTGTTTTTGTTAGACTAGTCTGTGAACACTTTTACATATCTAGAATACCTTTTAATAATTTAAATTTTAAATAAGAATCTAGTTGAATAATTTAGTTGTGTGGTGACACTAAACATCAAAAATCAGACATTAAGAAAAATACTTATACTTTTGTCTGTTATAAAATTTTTAAAACTTAAAAAAGTTTGCATTTTAATTAAAAGAAAAGTGAAAGCCTTAGAAGACTATGAAGTATATAACTGATTTATGTACTTGATAATAACGAGCAGGGAAAAGACATGAATAAACAATTTGCAAAAGGTAAAATGGCTGATTCATGAAAATGGCATGCAGATTTGGTTTACATAGGTTAACCTTTGTCCTGTCCAGTAAAATATGTTAACAGATCAAATTAGAGAAATTAGAATAATTTTTTTTTTTTTT
>VBSM01002608.1:113110108-113163875 GCA_008086735.1 Cheirogaleus medius
ATATCTTCTAGAAGCTTTCTTTTCTGCAGAGACGCTCTAACTGGCAGTGTTTCTAAGAATAAATGTTTAATATTCATTTAAATATTCAGTTTTTTGAATTCATGAAATATCTGAAGCTTTATTTAGCCAGGAGCAGACTCGTAGCTCTGTCCCTACATATTCCTCTTTGATTATTGTCACATATTTCTGTCTCAAAGGAGAAGTATTGTTTTCTTAAGTCACTCTGCTCCTCTTCATTATTTGTTTGCAAGGTCTTTCAAAGTCCTTATTTCTTTTCTCATTTTTGTGTCAATCTGTATTGAAAATGTTTGTGAACAGTCCCCTGGTGCTGCTCTAGCTGTTCTGGCTGTTGCTTGCATTTTTTTTTTTCCCTTCTCCTCCAAATCCTTACACACGAGTATCCTATATCCTCTCATGTTGGAACTGGTTTCCTCAATCTTCCTTTTTTCTGTTTTCCTCTGCTCGTGTTTCTCTTGATGTTTCTCTTTAAGAGACTCCTTCCCTGACGACATGATCAAGGAGCATCAAAGAGAGAGCACATGAGGGCAAAATGAGGCTGCTGGGGCTGTCTGGCTCCAGATGAGCTCCCTCTGTGTCTCTAAAGAGTTTTTTTCATGGATGATAATAAACTTTTCTGACTTCACTTCTACCTTTCTCCTCCGGAACACCTTGCATAAAATAGTTGCATGATGCAAGGATTACCAACTCATTGAACAAATCTGAGTCAGAATGAAGCTTCTAATGACTTCAGATGCTTTCTCTTCACATTGCATTCAAAGGAAATATTGCTTCTCATATTAAATACATAAACAAATGGCCTGTGCTAAGAATAAAATCTTGGGATTACAAAGATAAATTAGATTTTATTGTGGTTGCTTTAAAATTACTTTGGGGTATATTTTTAACTCAAGTGACATTTAAACACTTTAGCATGGTGAAAAATTTGAGTAATAGGGGATGTCCCAAAGTTTTATAAAGTTTGGGAGGATCAACTTTTCATGTGTTTTATAAGTAGTATGTTCTGGACCATTGTTTAGCAAACGTTTCTCCAATTCACATGATATTAAGCCAGTTTCTTAATGTTGTAAAAGTTCAGAAAATATATAAACAGTAAATATTGAAGGAATGGGAGCATGTGTAAACAGTACATTTAAGGCTAAAGGAAGCAGTAAGATTTAGGATAATTATAGAAAAGAGTAGTTTATATGACTCTCCATTTTGGATAGCACATGCATACTTATATTTTGTATGTTAATATATAAGAAAACAAAGTGCTCATCAATTCATGAGTGAATAAAGAAAATGTGGTATATATATATATATATATATACACACACCATGGATTACTACTGAGCCATAAAATGGATGGAAATAATGTCTTTTGCAGCAACTTGCGTGGAATTGGAGACCATTTTCCTAAGTGAAGTATCTCAGGAATGGAAAAACAGACACCATATATACTCACTAATAAGTGGGAGCTAATTGATGCATAAACACAGGGACAAAGAGATGTAAAGGGCACTGGAAACTAAAAAGGGGAGAGTCTGGAAGGGCAATGAGGGATAAAAACTTATCTATCAAGTACAATGAACACTATTCTGGTGGTCAGCACACTAAAAGCCCTGATTTGGGTATTATACAATGTATCCATGTAAAAAAAAATGTACACCCTTAATATTTTGAAATAAAAAATAAGAAAATAATCAAATAATAGATTATATTATGGATGCAATTATATTTCCTAAAATATGATATGCAAAACAACATTGGTCACATTTTGAAACAAACACACAAAAAACATAAATGGTGTTTGCCCTTTTTCTTAAAGCATCCTATAGGATCAAGATGTTTTATTTCTATTTTCCCCTATTTTCTGAAGCTTTGTGCCCAAATTACTATTCTAATTAAAAGCAAATTAAATCATAATTCCTTTGAGGCAAAGACACATATACACATAAACAAGCATGATTTGCATTATAATTAGAACTCTTTCCACATTTAGTCAAAGAAAATGAGAGCTAAAGGATTTACACACTTGGATAATATTTGAAATCATAATTCAAAATATAAATCAATGTACCCAGAGAATATTAAAAATTCATTTCGAATATCAGCCCAAACTGTCAGGTAATTAAGCTAGCATTTTATTGCATAGCATGACAATAGAGACTTCTGTATTCTCTGTTGTTCTGACAGCAATAAAATGTCTTGACAACATGTTTACTGAAAGTAATTGCCAACAGAAGAAAAGTCTCTTTAAAACAATCTATTAAAATAAGAAAATTTACCAATTTCACCAATAATCTTTTAAAAATATTTTTAAAAAAATAGGTAAACAATAAATTAGTTGTAGATATGATACTATGTAGTTTTGAAAATATTTTCCCAAGCATTAATTGATTTGATCAACTCAAAGACTATGCTAGTGGGAATATGACTATCATTCTTAGTAGGAAGATGAATAAACAGATATTTAGATATCATCACATATAATATATTAGATAATTAGCTAATAACCTATTTAATGACATAATTGCAAAAATTGCTGTCAAAATTAAGCTCAATAATTATGAGATCAAATTGTTACCCTGTGTCCTTTTTAAATGCATAATCTCCACTTCATTTAAAAGACTTTTAAGATACGGGTAGATATAAAAGGAGCAGGAAATCCTGCATTTAAACCCAAATTTCATTTTTATACTGGGTTAATAGTGGAAGATATTTAACTATTTTGAGGCCAATATGAATGTGCATTTTAGATTTCAAGTGATAAAAACTCAAATCAGTTTTCACATAAACCAAAATGTAGAGGGGACATTTATTTGATTATGTCATTTTGAAGTTCAAGGGAATGTTAATTTAAGATATAACTGAAAATTGACCTTAAAGATTCATCTACTTCAGCTCTTTCTGTCTCTTGATTTGTCTTCTACAGTAAATCAGATTTATTCTCAGAAAGTCTCTTCTCTATAAAGAATATAGTTATCACTATCCCCTTGTTTCTCACAATAAAAAATAAAGAGATTTTAAAGCTCTTCCAATGTTCTAAGGAAAATAGGAAGTAAAACTCTGATTGCCCATGGTTTTCTTTGATCATCTTTGAAGTAATCATTGGCTGATAAACTTAAATATTCTGATTGGCTAAGCAGTGCTCTCTTGTCCATGTGACGGAAGCAGCAGGCATATTTTCTGTATGCTTGACAGCTCCTTAAAATTATGATAGTGGAAGAGGATGACTCGCATCAGAGCCACATGTTGCAGATTGACAAATATTATAAACATACCACATTTTCCTCATGACTGTGAAGTGTTCCTATGCTCTTCTTTCTATATATGCGTAACTACAGCAAAAACTCCCCCACTACATGCTAGAACACTTTGTACCCTCATCAAAAGAAGATATCATCGAGTGTTTGAAGTTCTTTGACTCAGTTTCAAATCTAGGCTGTCTGTATTATGCATATTTTTGTCAATCATTGCTTGGCAAATAATGACTAAGAGATAAATATCAAACTAATACACTCAAAATTTGGTAAAGTAAAAAAAAATAGAGACTAGATATAAAACAAATATTTAGTTAAGAGAGAAAGAAGCTGAGCATGGTTGCTCAGGGGTGTATATCCCAGCAGTCTGGGAGGCTGAGATGGGAGGATTGCTTGAAGCCAGGAGCTTGAGTCCAACCTATGCAAAATAGGAGACTTCATCACTATCAAAAAAAAAAAAAAATTAGCCAGGAGTGGTGGGGCACACCTGTAGTTCTAGCTACAGGAGAGACTGAGGCAGGAGGATCACTTGAGTACAGGAGTTTGAAGTTGCAGTGAGCTGTGATGATGCCACTGCACTTTCGGCCCAGTGACAGAGCAAGTTCCTATCTTAAAAAATAAAAAAAGAGACCTAGAGTGGGATGGGGAAGAAAACTTTAGTAAGAATGTATTTTAATTGACAAACTTGTGAGTGCAAGAAAATATCACATTTCCTTATTTTTTATGAATCAACTTCATTTGTATTTCAAGCTTCTATCCCTTCAAATTAGTGAGAAATCCTACCATAGACATGATTGTCCCCCTTCCCCTAATAGGTATGAGATTCAGAGAATACTAAGATATTTGGAGTGGTGGGTGTGGAAGAGCTGGTTGTAGGAGAAAGCCCCTTATATGTTCTTTGTCTATACGGTATATTTTCTTAAAAAAATCTTCTTATAGCTTTGTCTTCTGACAATTCATCTCATCCTCTAGATGGAAGTTTTGTTAGCATTTGTTTTGCATACAAGGCAAACCTAGATATTATTGATGAAAGTTCCCCTTATATTTTGAAAGGGCTATTTTAAAATAAGAGGCTAATTTTCAAAATGAGTGCCTGACAAATGTGCAAAATACACTCATAATTTTTAAAAAAATATCTGTGGGTTGGTGCAAAGGCAATTTATGTAACCAAAGCATTTGTACCCCCATAATACTCTGAAATTAAAAAAATTAAAACACCTTAGTTATTACTTATGCTGAGACATACATCATAGGTAGATTTGGGAGGTTATATCTTGGTTTCTTGTCCAGTAATTCTAAGCCCAGTTTAATATTAGAACTTACTATAAATTCTACTTTCAAAGAACAGTCAGACTCTAATGTGCACCCAAATGTGGAGGCAGGTCAGCTAGCAAAAATATTATTTTAATATGAATATGTTGCAAACTATAGGTCTTTCTTCATAATAATTTCCAACACAGTCTCTATTTACAGTTTATTGAATTACAAAACTATATTGCATTAAAGGATAATTCATCAGAAACTAGATCTTATATTCTTATACTCGTTATCTATTAATAAATTGTGAATAATTATAGACTTAATGTAAGTGTGAATATATTATATATATAAAAGCAGTCAAACAAAAGCAATAAAAGCAATCGAATTTTTATTTCTGTCAAAGCTAATTCTTGTCATGCTTTGATCCGTTTTTTTTCTGCTTTTTGTTAAAATCCCTGATGACCTAGTGCTGCTTAGAGAAAATAAAGTAACATTATTCTCCATTTCACTCATGACATGTGCTGCCTAATTATGACCATTGTAAGTCATAATTAACTCATTGTCATGGGATTATTATATTTAATAAAAATGCGTGTTAGGTTTTTTTTGGCGGAGTCAAAGAATGAGAAATAGCTGAAGAAGATTTATCACATGCAATAAGGATTTATGGTTTCTAAAGTGTGTTGTGTTAATGTTAATGAACATTACATTTAATTAAATAGTGTTGGGAAATGAGAACTTAAAGAAAGACAAGTAATTCTCAAAGTTTTTCTATTCTAAAGCATAATTTGGATTTCCAAGAGAAGGCAGAGGAATTTGGTTTTTGTATTTCACAAAGTCAAAATGCATTTTCTTGCCATCTCATTTATGGTTAATACATTCCATTACATCACACACATGTATTTATTCTAGTGTGGACCAAGCAAATTCTATTTCCTTGGCTCCATTTGAGTCTGACCATAGTGACCAGTTTTTGTAGAGTCTACTTTTCCAGTGCCTAAGTTAGTAATGCTAGTGAGTGGGAAAGCTCTCTTGGGAATGGTGGACCTTGAACTCTTGGATGCATCTAGCATAAACATATTTTAGAGGATAAAACTTACTTTAAACTATTCTCAGAAAAAAAATAGCTATGAGTTTTTTAAAATGTGTTTTATTTTTGTCTGCCAATTAACTTTCCTTTACTTGAAATCTATTCTCTTTTCTGCCTCTTCTAGAGAGAAAACAGGAAACATTTTTTTTAGGTGGGTTTTGACCCTGACATCATCAATGGGATAGTATAAATGGCATTATAAAGAAGTAAGAGAAGAATTATGTTTTGGGTTCTACCTTTATCTTTGTTACACATATTCTCAAGATCTTAGGTAATCTTACCTAATTTATGTTCATTTTTGCCATTAGCTTTGTTAACACCCTAGTATGAAAGTTATTGCTAGGTTAGTACACTCATTCTGCTTTCCCTCTCTTTATTTGTTTCCGGCTCTTTAATTTTTATTTCCTTTCTATCTTTGGTGACATTTGATGGAGACAAAATTGGGCATCTATTAGCATGGAAAAAAGTTTTCCATAATTTTTTCAAGATCTTAAGCATTTACCTTTTCCATTACCTATCATGCTGACCATATAAAGAGGCCATTGTTTGTTACTTTTGGGTACTTTCTTCATGAAGGGAGGGACATGAAGTACCCGAAATCAAGGCACTATTTAAACACTCAGAGCCTAAATTTTGCAATCATTTAGAAAGAAATAATATTACCCACTTCGTTGGGTTATTGTTGTGATTCAATTAAATAGTTCATGTATTGCAATATGATACTTTATAATTTAAAAACTTAAAGCAAAGTGTAGAGTTACATAATGTGAGCCGTGCTCGCCACCTGGGGATTGGACTCGCTTGAAGTTCTGGCATGTGGCGGGGAGGCGTGGTGGGGGAAATGTATGTAACCCTAACAATATTTGTACCCCCATTATATGATGAAATAAAAGGAAAAAATTTTTAAAAAATAATAATAAATAAAAAAAGAAGAAGAAAAAAAACTTGAAGCAAATGTGAATTTTTTAATTTATTCAATTTTGGTAATGGGTACATGAGTATTTGCCATCTTTTTGTCTCTACATTTTTAAACTAAAAATGCATAAAAATCTCTGTTAGTGAGTTTAAAATAATATTTATGTTTACATTTTTGTATTCTGGGTGGGGAATATAATCTATTTGAATCAGGAAAAAATAATTATGAAGGACTAATTGCCTCTCTTTATTGTTCAGTAACATAACTCAGCTTAGTTTCATAGTATACCACTTTTGAATATAGGCATGCATAAAACAAAAAGAATGCATCAATTTTTAAGTAAATATTATTTGAGTCAAGGTTCAAGTCAAAAAAAAAAAGAACCTTTCCTTAAAAAGTTAGTATCAAATATTTTAAGGTATGAATAATGGGGATTATTGGGGATTATGGGGATTATTGGGGAATTATGGGGATCAGTGAGAGATTCTCTTTTAAAAATTAAAGCTTAAAAGCCAGACATTGAAATTATCTATGATGTAATGTTAGATCTCACTGCATAACTAAAATTTCACTACCCACAGGTTAAATAAACTGTGTTCAGATCATTTTGGAGATGGTTAAATGAGGGGCCTTACATTCTTCCCCCCCATATACCTTTTAAGTAGAATTTTTATAAACATTTCTTTCCAGCTGTGTATGAAATTATTTTGTCACTTTTTATATGTTCTGTTCAAAAGAAAAGAACATTATATTACTAAATGAACTTTTAAGTGTGAAAGAGGAAGAAAATTTTGTAATCTTTAGTTGTTCTGCCACCTACATACAGAAAAATGCTGGAGAACGTAGAGTTTTAGAGCTAAGGGCTTCTAATCTTCTAAGCCTCCCCCTGAATCTCCTTTTACTAACTTTCACTGAACATCATACTTGTGGAGAGCTCTGTCTTGTGTTGTATGACCTCAAGGTTAGCACATATTATTCTCCCCTCACCTTTTCAGGAAGGTATTTTCTTATCCCTATGTAACAAGGGAAAGAACAGTAGTTTGGCTGTGTAATCACAATACCTAAGGAATTATAGTGCAAACATGTGAAGTGGGAACATCTCCTGCTACTGTAATGTGATCCCATGATAAGTACTGTTTTCTTTTACACCTTGATACTTCTAAATTTGTAATTCATGCTCATGATTATAAGTGGCTTGCCCAAAGTGATTTTCAAAAAGGGAAGGTGCGTTTAAAACAGGTGCTTTCTCATTCCCAGACCAAGTTTATTTTATTGCATTGCAAACAACTTTAAATAACTTAGATCATGACTGAGGCAGGGGCATAGAAAAGGAGGGTGGCATTGAAAATCAACTTCAGGAAATCAATTCAAGGCCCTTTACACTTTGGAATCATGTAAGGTTTAAATGCTTGGTCACAAAGCCAAATATTTTTAGTTCCATACATTTCAAGCCAGCTTGTGGGTGCTATTTTACTGCAACTATAATAGGAACTATAACAGATGGAATGAAACATTGATGACCAAGGATGGCAGATCCAGTTATCCCTAAGGAAATGTGATTTAAAAAGCATCTTGATAAAAACAGGAAGACTAACTGAACTATAACAGCTGCAATTGCAAAGTAAAATAACAAATGTGCCCTCTATTTGATGTGCATTCTCTTGACAATGTAACAGTCTATAGAAGGAATGCATGTGTGAGGTGTGTGTGTATGTATGTATATTTGTGTAAATGGGTGTGTGTATTTATATACATATGTATGTATATACTGCAGACTTTAACCAGAGTTTGTATGAAGAACAGCATCACCAGCAGCTACTCTTATTAAGAAACTGAGTGGCAAGGATTATTTTTGTTCTTGAAGTTGTCTTTATTTATTCTGATGCTCCTTAGTTCTTCAAGTCTCCCAGCCACATACAAATTGGCTAACTTTATTGTGAGCATATGGTTAAAGAGTGACTTTTCATGAGGATGAATTAATTTATGTCTGCACCTGGTAATAGCAGCGAGAGAATCTTTTGTCTAACCAAAAAGTTGGCTACACTAGTGGAAATGGAAAATAATGTTCGAATTGTTTTAGAAATCAAGACTACTATTGCTAGGAGGTAACTTCATCAAAACCTTAGAATAGAAGCATAATTTTAACAAGTTAAATATTGCAGGTAAAGAAAAAACACATTCTTTTATTCACTGGCAGTATTTGCTGAATAAAATGATCAGACATTGCCAAGGAAATTTGCCAGACTCCAAGGTCTGACTCCATCAAAGACACATCTATATCATTTTAATTAATGCCCTCCATAAACAGATAGTAGAGAATCATCTTTTTTACTGTATATTATTTTACAAGCCAATGCACCTGACCTTGCTTCAGTCACACTATATCAGACTTTGGGAGACAAGGACAAACTTGCAAAATAATCCCGTCAGCAAACTACCTATAGGGGATCTTTGGAGGTATCATGTTATCTTCGAGCTTCCAGATGTCTTATACACTGACTTGCTTCTTAAGTTTATCTTGTGATTAGAAAATCCAATAAAAGGTACAGTGGTATTGTAATAGCTAATTATGGATGAAAATAATTCTATTTGAAGGAATCTTAGCTGAGTCAACTGTCAAAAAATTTCAGTCCAAAAAGAAACAATTTAATGTTGAAGGTGAGGCATAAAACGAATAGAAAATGTAAGAAAATGTTATACTCACACATTACCCAGGAGACAGGAAGTCTTGAAAAGTTTTATATCTTCTCTGAAATGTAAAAAATGCTAAGGATATTTTACCCACTACTCTTAGAACCTCTGCAGTGTCATTCTCCAAGTCAACATTTCATATCTCTCTATGGAATTCCACTGCAGAGTTTTTATATTTGGTGTTACCTTTTCTAGAATTATTTAAAAGTTAAGAAAAGTTGCCCTATATTGAAAAAAGAAAGAACATTGTAATTGGAGAGCAACTTTCTAAACTTTTCCCAGTTTTTGATGCTAGGGATGGATTCAGGGATAGTGATTGAAAATGATATTGAAAGATGCCCCATAAAATATGATGATGACATTTGCATAATTATTTTATTTTTATAACTATTGCCTCAACCTATAAAACAAACAAAACAAAAACTCTTGTCTTAAGTTAATAGATCATTTGTTTCTTCACACAAATATGTGGGTTTTTTTTTTTTTTAATCTTTGTTTTTCACAAAGCCTATGTTGTATTTGCAAATTTGTTTCTGGACTAAAAACTTGAAGCACTGAATCATCCTTGGAATGTTGTTTCTAGCTGATATATTATTTATAATTTATTAGGGATAAAAATTTACATATTATGTCTTATCATTTGCAGGACTTTTAGAGACCACAGAATTCTATATAACTAGGAGTATTCATTTTTTACATTAAACATAATATCTACTTGAAAACATGCTATCATAATATGTCTTGATGTAAGAAATAAAACTAGTGCTATGTATTTATTGATAAAATAACGTCATAAAATGTTTATTAGACAAAATATTGGAAGCAGAAGAAAAAAGTAATGGTAATATTAGTAATGATTTTGCTTTTCATTGAAACTGAAAATCTGAATTTATTTTTTCTTTCAAAATTCTCCCTGAATACCAAAGGGAATATACTAAAAAAACAAAATGGCATGCATGACTGAAGCCAGGCATGCCTGACTGATACTAATAAACATCAAAGCTTTTCTACAATGTATTCTACAGGCATGATGGATTAAAAGTAAGAACCAATACATCTGCTGTGTTTGAAAAGGAAATAATGTGACGTTAAAAAATAAAAGATTATATATGAGGGTAAGTAGAAAAATTCAATGAAACAGTGGATGCTGTAGGCTAAGCTGGTTGATGGACCAAGAAGTTACACAGATATATGGGATGCATACAAAGGGACAAATTTAAACAAAAGGGCCCACAAAGTGGTGCTACCTGGCATTTCAGTTGGATGCTCATGACTATAGTGGTACCATTGGGAAAGAAGGCTTTTCATCTGTAGTCTTCATGCTCTTATTACCAAAGTTGAAAAATTGGGGAAAGCACAGTGCAAAACTCCTATTGCTTCAGAGATAACCATATAATTATTATAGGGAATACAAAATACAAAGACTTTCCTCGTTAAAAGGATTGAAATTTGGCCAAGGACTCGGGCCCAGCAAATCACAGTTCTTCATCTCAACATGATGGCAGATTTTAATTTATATTAGAATATACTCAAGGACTTTCTGTAAGATCTTTCCTGATAATTTTCAGGGATGGAGGGGCCTCCTGAATTCAGTTCAGGAAAATGAGACATTCTACTACTCAACAGGGAGGCATGACATCTGCACTAAAAGTTATTATCAAATGAGAAAGATATTTTTGATGTGTTATTCCCTTGAACGAGCTTCATGACTGTTTTACAGATCTTCAATGTCATATCGTCTTTGTTCTCAAGAACAAATGCTGAAACTTCCTTTGTTTTCACATATATATTTGACCTTCTCTCAAATGCATAGTTGACATTTCAAATATATGTTATCAGTATAGCTTTCAAGTAGCCTCTTAAAGTTTGATAACTTATGACTACAAAGTCTATTTCCCACCCACTTGGAAGATGTATTTATTACACAGAGGTGGATTTCATCATAAACTCTAACTATAAAACTAAAATAACTCTAAATATAAAATCTCATTATTCTCTCATCTAAACTAAATGATTTGAATACAGATGTCCAATTACTCTGACAGAAACCATAACAATATATAATGCTGTTAATTATATTTGTGTCCCTTAGAAAGAATAAACAAAGAAAAAGTAGCACTAGAACTATGAAGCCACTAAACAATTAAATATAAGTGGAATAACTTGAAAGTTATAACAAGTATAACTTCATAAAACATTCTGAAAAATATAAGGCAAAACTTTTGAAAATATTTCTGTTATGAGTTGAAATCTTGAGAACAATTATATTATATATGATGCTAATTTAAAATAAGTATAGTGGAGCAAATGTGATTTTCAGAATCTGTAAAGAATCACCTCTCAAAACTTGGACATGTGCTGAAAATTTTTTTGCAAAAACGATACAAAAGAGTACAGAAGTTAAACATAAATCTGAGATTAGCCAAAGACAGACTATAACTAGAGAGGAAACAGAAATGTAGGCATAGATACTAACAATTAGAAACAGAAATTTGAAATTATAAGGAAGTAACGATTTAGAAGGGCAAGTCGATGAAAAAGTAATAGTCAAAACTGCAAAAGAAGGAACTGATCCTGTACTTAAAGGGGATAAAAGGGAAAAATAATTTTTCATATTCACATATTTAAGGAAGAAAATATTGCATAGGCAGACACATACTGATAAAATTTTTTTTGCACAGAGAAAAATAATGCAAGTAGTCAGGTATTAAAACAAATAAAGCAGATTATCTAACTCCTTTCTCCACCTCCCAATCAACCCCCATGAAATAATCTGGGCAGCCTACTTGTAGAAAATATTAAATATTTTAGGATAATGAGACATATTTGGTATTTGTTATTACAAAATAAACGTTTATAACCCAAGCATACTAATGTTTATATTAAAAGGCAAAATAAAAGGCAAATGTTGCTCTCATGTAGATTTTCTTTCTTTCTTTTTTTTGATAAATTGAATTACAGCATACCTATCAGTTGACAAACATCAATGTATCATAAAGGCGACATATTTATCTCCACTCATGCAAAAAATAGAATATATCCAACATCTCAAAATCTCTCTTTATATCAACCTAATTGCAGGCCTCTCTGCCTTTGTGGAGGGAAACGGCATCATAATTTTTATTGTAATTGTATCTTTCATTTTCTTTACAGTTTACCATTTATGGTTATGCCATCTATTTGCATTTCAAGAAATATTGTTTCATTTTTCCCCTTATTTTTTCATTTTAAGTAAATGGAGTCATGGAGAAGTATTCTTCTGTGTTTGTAAGATTGATATTATATATTGCTTTGTTTGACTATAGTTTGAATACTGTATTTCAATGAATCCTCATATGCCACAATTTATCCATTTGCCAGTCTACAGACATTTGAGTTGCTTTCTTTTTAGCTATTGTGAATAACATATCTTGTATAATTTCTTCTGATATGCACAAACACACATTTTCATAAAGTAATTAAAAATTAGAATTTTCAAGTCATAGTTGTATATAATATTCCTAATTTTACTAGACAATTTTTGATTCCTTTCCATGGTTATTCAGGGCATTGAGGATCTTTTCATATTTTTGCTGGTCATTTATATTTCTGCACTTTGTGAAGAGCCTGGTAGAGTCTTTTGAGCTTGATTGGTCTTTTGTGCATTTTTTCACTGGATTGCATGTCTTTTAGTGGTGAAGTTAAAGCCTTTAAAAAATATATATGAAATAAAACCCTTTGTCAAATCCCTGTGGTATAAATACCTTTTCTCACTCTCTGATTTTTCAGTTCTATCTGTTGTTGTAGTGTTTGATGACTAGAAGTTCTTAATTTTAATGTTATCAAATTTATCAAACTTTGTCTTTGAAAGTTACTGTATTTTTGTCCTACAAACTTATCTGTATCCCAATTCCAATGAGATAGCCTCACATGTATATCTATAATCAACTGGAATAGATTTTCAACTTATGATGTGAAGTATGGATCCAGTTTTATTTTTGTCTATGTTCATATCCAGTTCCCAAATACTATTTATTGAAAAAAAAAGTTATTTCTTCACTACCATCATTTTAATTAATAAATTCCTCATATGTATGAGTCTGTTTCTATGCTATCTTTTCTATTCATTTTACCTCTTTTCTAAGCTTGCAACCATACCATAATTGTTCAATAACTTTGGCTTTATAAATCTATTTTTTTTTATTTTCAAGAATGTCTTAGATATTCTTAGTCCTTAAAATTTCTGTATACATTTCAAATATAGCTTGCCATTTTGCACACACAAACCAGCTCACCACCCCAACACACGCACTTGTTGGTGAAAAATTTAGGTTGCAATTAATCTATAAACAACATCTAGAGAACTGACATCTTGACAATGAACCTTTGAATCTAGGAATCTAGATGTGTATCTCTATTTTTATATGTTTCAATTATTGTATTATTTTTATGTACAAAACTCACACCCATTAATACATTTAATTTCTAGGTCCTTGACATTGTTTATGTTTTTGTTGTATCTTAATTTACATGCATATTAACTGTACCTTGTTGTAGTTATCAAATTTTGTCTAGCAAAGTTACTGAACTCTAAACAATTTTAATAATATATGTGAGGATGTCTTTGAATTTTTAACTGGCATAATCACAGCATATGTAAGTTGATGTTTAACCCATTAATTATCAACTTTTCCTTTTTAAAAATGTTTGTATTTATAGCCTTAAATTAAATGTATATAATTATCCTCTAGATACTGCCTTGGTTGTGTCCTACATTGTTTAATATACACAATGTATATTTGTTATCATACAGAGAAAATTTTAATTGTGCTTTCTTTGAGCAATGGGTTATTAGATATTCATTCACCAATATACAAAGATATAGGCATTTCTATTTATCTTCACTATTGATTTCTGTTATTGCTTTGAATCATGCAACATATTGACTGTTTTGGATTTGTTTGAAATTTGGTGAGATTTGCTTTATGGTTCAGTATACACTAAATTTTGTTAATGTTACAATCATGGTTGTAAAATGTGCATTTCCTATGGTTGTTTGTGAATTATGTGGTTTAAATCTTCTATAATATGATTTTTTTTGTCTGTTTGTTCTATAAATTACTGACATATGTGTCTTATAATCTCCCACTATAATTTAGGACATGTATACTTCCCTTTTCGTTTCTCCCTATAGTCCTTTACTATTTAGATTACTGACTGAATAAAATTTATAAACTGTTTTATTTATCCTGGCCAAATGAAACTTTTTAAATTATGAATATGTCCTCTTTGTCTCTAATAACAATTTATTTTTTATTAAAATGTATTTTTCCTGATATTAATAAATACATTTGACAGCTTTTTTTGATGTTTGAATAATGTATCACTTTCCATCTTTTTATTTTAAATGTTTCTGAATTTTTATACTTTGATGTGCCCATTACAAACAACATCATATTGCAGTTTTATTTCTTTTTTATGATAGTTTTCTTTAATACTTAAACTAGAATTTTATTACTGAGAAAAAAGAAGAGACAAGATTTTTGGAGATAATTATTTGATTCTGCCACAAAGATTTTAATATATTTTATTTGAAAAATATAATATATCTATAAGATGCCGTGAAATATTTATAATATATTTATTTGAGAAGTAAACAAAGGTTAAATAAAAATAACAGTGGTATTTAACATTATTCACAAACTATAGCTATTAATAGTAGATACAAATAAAATTTAGTTATTTACAGAGAACTAATGTCTTTGGGAATGAATCACAATAATTTAAAAATATTATCTAAAGTAAGAATTTTAAAATAATATCTTACCAGATTAAAAGATAGAGATCAGAGAAGGGAGGCAAAGCAAGATGGTGAAATAGAACACTCCAGCCAAAATCTCTCCCTAAATTTAAACAACTATCTGTGCAAGAAAATACTTTCAGAAGAGCTAAAGAAACCAGCTAAAGGATCACAATACCTGGTTTTAGCATAATAACAAGAAAAGACAAATTGAAGAGAGTAGAAAACACCTTCTTACCTTGCCTGCACCACCCTTCCCCCAGCCCCAGGCAGTACAGCATGGGGAAGGAATCTGTCCTGTTGGGGAAGGGAGAGGAAAGTGCACAGGGGATTTTGTCTTGGAAGTACCAGTCCTGCTTCAGTAAAATACAGCACTAGGCAGTACCCTGCAGCCCCTGATTCTTGGATGGTGCCCATGGCCAGAGCTCATAGACTCACACAGGGCCAGAAGGAAATTTTCTGCCCCAGCAGAATAAACTCTAATCCCAACCTGCTTCACTGCCAGCTGACAAAACTGGCCTCAGGCCCTGATTATACTTCAGTGGCAAGCACGTCATAGCAACTGTGGTCCTTTGGCAACCTCCAGTGCTGCACTGGTCTGAAAGGCCTTGAGCTTTGGGTGCAACTCAGCATGGTGCCAGCTGTGGTGGCCAAAGAAATGACCACATCACCCCTTTCTCAACTTCAGGCAGCCCAGTGTGGCATGACACTCCTTCCACAGGGGTGGGGGAAAGAGGAAAATGAGTAAGGCAATTTGCCTGAGAACCCAGGGAACTTTTCTTGATCCTTCTGAAATCATTCAAATCATTTAGGACCTCAAAGTCTGCAACAGAGTCTCATCAAATAGGAGTTTAGAGTGCCTTCTAGTGCTAAAATAATTGCAGTGATCACAGGCTTATGGAACTCAAGGTTCCCTGAAGAAGGAAGACCAGGTTGCAAAGATTGTAATAAATACCTAATTATTCAATGCCCAGGCATTAACATATTTTATAGGCAGCAAAAACATTAAGGGAAATATAAACTCAATAAAAGGACTAAATAAGGTTCCAGTGACTGATCCTTGAGAGATAGAGATGTGTGAATTCTCAGACAGGGAATTTGAAATACCTGTTTTGAGGAAGCTCAGTGCACTTCAGAAAACCTGGAAAAGAAACACAGAAATATATCAGATAAATTTATAAAAAGATTTCAATAACTTTAAAAAATCATGCAGAAATCTTGGAGCTAAAAGATAAAATGGAATAAATGAAAAATGTATTAGAGGGTTTCAAAAGCAGAATTGATCAAGCAGAAGAAACAGTGAGTTTTAAAAGAAATGAAGAATGAATATCAGATTTATGAGACAGCATCAAAAGTAAATGTAAAAGTCATTGGTTTTCAAGAGTAGAGAAAGGGGTAGAAAACATTTTTTTTAAAAAAAAAACAAAAAGACACATTTATTCAGCGTCATGATCAGACTATTACATTTAGCAATCAACAGCATGGGTGCAAAATTGGGGTAGAAAACTTACTCAGAGAATTAACAGAAAAATTTCCAAAGCTAGAGAAAGAAAAAAAAAAATCACCTGAGAATACTGTACCCAGCAAAGCTATTCATCACTCATAAAGCTATTCATCACTCATAAAATGTTTCCCAAAGAGAAGTTTAGGGAAGTCATCACCATCATTATGAGAAATACTAAAGAGAGTTCTTCAATCTGAAAGAAAAGGACACTAACACTCAAAATGCAAACATTTGAAAGTATAACAACCATTGGTAAAAGTAAGTACACAGATAAACTCAGAATACTTCAATACTGTAATTGTGGTGTGTAATCACTTGTATCTTTAGTATAATGACTAAATGACAAATGTATCAAAAATAAATACAGCAACTTGGTAAGAGATAGGCAATATAAAAATATGTGAATTGAGACAACAAAAGTCAAAATGTGGAAGGATGGAGCTAAAGTTTAGAATATTTTAATTTTTCCTTTGTTAAATGTTGTTTGTTTCTATATTTTTCTTTTTGATCAAAGGTAAGTTATCTGTTTAAAATAACTTGTTATATATACAAGATATTTTTGTAAGCCATAAAACAAAAACCTATAGTAGATACATTAAAAATAAAATAATAAGGAATTAAAACATAATACCAGAGAAAAATCACTGAAACACAAGGAGAACAGTTAGAAAGGAATAAAGAAACCTCAGACTGACTCCCATAAATACGTACAATTATTATGTGTCAATTAAAATTTAAAAAGTAATAAAAGTAGAATGAACTATTGATACATGTAACAGAGATGAATCTCAGAATCACTGAATGAAAAACAGATTGTACCAATGAATAAATACTATATGATTACAAGAACTTCTATTATAGAATAGGCAAATAAAAATCAAAATAATATTCATCTCTGGGGAGTTAGTGCTGTGATTTACTCTGATGTATCTTGACGTGAAATTGGCTTGCAAAGGTGTATGGTGAAAATTCATTGAACGTTACACTAAATATCTGAGTATTTCCTTGCTTATAAGCCATCATTTCAAAAGAATCAAAGCTCAAACTCCAGATAATTACATGCATCCTGAAGCCTTCATAGAATATTGTTCTGATGTCTGCAACCAACTTTGTAGTGTATCGAAAATAATATAGGTTAATAGATGGATACACAGGTAGCTTAATGAATAGATATGTAATTAAGCAAGTGTAATAAAATATTAATGATATCATCTAAGTGGTGGGTATATGGGTAGTCACTGTAAAATCTTTCAACTTTTCTGTTTCAAAGTTTTCATTATAATATGCTAGAACAAACAGATAAATGTAAGATATAATTTTTTTAAACAGATATATGCATATAACAATTTCATTGCACCTAAGGGGATCTACAGGCCAAAGAGAAAATCAAAACTTCCCACAGTTTCTTGAATATTCAAATTTTCAGACAATGTAAAAGGAAGAAAAGTATCCTAAATTTAATTACATAAGTTAAAAATAGCACCATACCTTTGAAAGATAAAAACTAAGATGATATAATTTAGTTGTGAAATAATAAAATAATAAAAATGACAATATACTCTAAGGCATGAAAATATAAATTTAATTCTAATTAAATCATGAATAATATTAATTGCCTCATATTAAATGAGTAATGTATTCTGACAATGTATGCCTTAGTCTTGAAGAATACATGGTTTCTTAATAGTTATAATTGTATTTAACTCATGACTTTCCCATCAAGTAAGACAAATAATTGACACCTGTTTCATAATTTTTGCCTTATGAGTTCAGCCATTCCAAAGTGGCAGTCCTTGAATTTATTAATTTCTAGTATTAATTCATATTCTAATTAATATATTAGTATTTATGTTCTTTATGTTTATTAAAACAATGTGCCTACTTTCCTTGGATAATTTTATTGTTGTTTCTTCTTGTTTCTTTTAAAATTTATTTGTTTCATTAACTTTCTAATTCCTTTTTTAGTGATTTAATTTTTTAATAGTATAGATTTTACTTGAATTACAGCTCAACATATTTTATAGATTCATATACTCTGATATAAAATCTTCACTATAATGATTCGCTAGGCATTTTGTAGTCTTGTTCATGAGTTGTTTTACTTTTTGTTTGCTTTAACATTTTAGTGTTACTGAAAAGCCACCAAAAATACAGTATGTAGTATTTCTATTTTGGTTACATTATTGAAGTAAATTGTTTAGTAAAAATACCTTGAACATAATTAACTTAGCAGTGACCCACTGATTAAATTATTTATCTTTTCTATATTTTCTATGTTTGTTTGAATACCCATAGTCTGAGAGATTTGAAAGAATATCTTAAAATTATTATATTTCAAAACCTTGTATTTCTTATAATTTTTGCTTTGTGTGTTTTGCTATGCTGTTATATAACAGCGTAGTATTTTAGATATTTCTCGTGGACTACCCTCTTTATTTTTTAATTACCTCATTTTATATAGTTCCCCTTCATATTAAATATAATTATGTTTTTAATCCAATCTGAGAGTTTTTTAAACAGAAAATTGTATCTTATTTGTATTTCTTGAGATGTTTGATAAAGCATTCTTTGATCATATAATTTTATGTTGGTTTTTTTTTCTTTAAATCATTATCGTTTTAAAATGTGGATTTTTTTTCTTTTGTTGCTAGGTACTGTTTACTTTTTGTGTTAGTGCTGCCCTGAATTGAAAATTATATATTCTTTTTCAACTTGTTCTTGTGATAGTCTTTATAATTTTTTATAGTTACAATTATATTATCTGAGCACTTTAGTATCCTGCTGTAACAAATTATCACAAAGTTAATGACTTAAACACAAAACTTATCTTATAGTTCTAGAGGTCAGAAGTTCAAAATAGGTCTCACTGGGCTAAAATCCAGGTGCCAACAGGGCTGTGTTCTTGTCTGGAGACTCTAGGGGAGAACATGTTTCCTGTTCTTTTCCAGCGCCTAGAGGCTGTCTACATTCCTGCCTCTTGACCCCTCCCACCTTCAAAGCCAACAATGGACAGTGGCATCTTTCTCACATCATACCTATTAACTCCCTGGAAAAATCTACCTGTGATGCCTTTTCTCTTACATATTTTGGTTCTAAATTCTGGGAGATATTCTTAAATGAGTCATCCAATTTCTCCTTTGTTTTTATCAACGATTATTTTAATGTCTGATGCTATTTCTTTTCTGTGCTGTGTCATTTTTAATAGTAACCTGTTTCGTGCTAACAATAACATCAGGTACCTTAGTGTGCATTAAATATTTTTGATCACTCTCCATGTTTCTCTTTTTTTTTCTTGCCTTCTAATACATCTGTGCTAGCATTTCATTATAGACATATATATGTATAATTATATGGACGTAATTTTGAAATTTTGAACACCTTAGCTTTACGAAACCATTTCAAATATAGTAGAGTTCCATATACTCCAAGCCCTGTTTCCCTAGTATTGATATTTTATGTTAGTGTGGCACATTTATCACAATTTCTGTTTTCTATGGGTTGATTTTGATTTTGCTATTTGTTTTACCTGCTTTATTATGCCTTCTCTGCTTGTAATTGAGCATTTTGTATGAGCCCATTCTATCTCCTCCTTTAGCATCATTTTATTTATTTGTGATTACCCTAGAAGTTGCCATACACATTTTCAACTAATCTATCTTCAAATAACACTATACCACTTCACAAGTAGTATTAATATAAGTTGTCTTACACAGATAATTCCCAATTTCTCCTATCCATCCCTTATGGCATTGGTATAAATTATTTCAATTATTCATATGCTACAATTACCCAATACATTGATATAATCACCATATTACAATAAATAACTAGTTTTATTTAGGTTATATTAGAAGAATTAAGATAAAACATTTTATTTTTATTTTTACCTCTTCTATATGTAGTTCCAATTTTATGAACTCTATCACTTTCCTTATAACTGAGAATCATTTAATTATTAAAATTAATATTTTAATGTTTCTTATATGGCAGAAAAGATAGGAGAACAGAAGTAATGACTTCCAAACTTTTTACATGTTGAAACTGAAATTTGGAGATAAGTGTATTAATTTTTAAGTACATAATTTGAAGAATCTCTCTGTTTATGTAAGAAGTTTTTCCTCCAGTTTCTCTTAGTGTTTCTCTTTCTTGGCATATATTTCTTTCACAATGATCTTGTAACATTCACATATCTGTTTTTATTTAAGAAAGGACTGTGTTGATTAGTTTATTGGCAAATTTTTTTTCTGCTATTGTATATGTAGGTTAGTTTACCTCTAGATTTTCTCCAGGAATTAGAATATTTAACTGGGGCTCCATGAAAGGGTCAGTGGGTCCATGGCATGGTGGCTCATTAGCTATCTTTTTATCTTATTTTATCTTTATAATATATTGATGGATTATAATTGTATATATTTATGAAGTACAAAGTGATGTTATAATTTTTAAATACAATGTGGAATGATTAAATCAAGCTAATTAACATACCCATCACCTCAAATATTTAACATTGTTTTCTGATGAGAACATTTGAAATTTACCCATGAATTTTCATTAATTGAGAAGTTTGGCTTTTATACTGAATCCCCTCAAATGCTAGAAGGAAGAAATAATTATTCCAGAGATGCAAATACCATACTAACAGTATTATTTTTGAAGGTAGTTAATTATATTTATTTAAAGAAAATCCTTTTGATATTTGCCTAGGTGATAAATGACACTGTAATAAAGTTCTATTGACAGACTTTCAATTAATGGAACTGTTTTTATAACCTCTTATCACTTCATACTCATATATTCAGTACACATCTCTTTGAGGTTACCCTTCTCCAATTCTTTCCTCTCATCCTAGTATTCTGAACTTAAAAATATCCTGCTTTGAGTAATCTGTTAACAAGCTTCTATCTCTTTTCTAGGTTTCAGAAATGTTCTTATCTTTCTCCTCTCCTTTGCACATCTGCCTCCAAACCTCCCCAAACCTCCTATTCCCATTTGCAGCTCACCTCATTCTTATTGCTTTCAGGGATTTGTTCTGGGAAATATTCCTTTCCTATCATATTTTGAATAGAGTTAAGTTAAAAAGATGAAAAAAAACTTCATGTTTTATCTTAGAATGTTCTTGTGACTCAACAGAAACTTAAGAGATGCTTTTTGACTATTCTATATCTTATAATAAAGTCATGTTATATAGTCACAGCCTGGACCCACATTTGGATTAGGAAGAAAACAATGGCATTTGATGGGGCATTGACTCCATGATGTTTTATGCATCTTGTCTTTAAAAATATTATCATTGAATCACATATTCTGTCTCCTGTTACATTTATTGTTATTTGTGCACATTTAGTTTCCTCTACTTGTGGCTACAATCCTAATAATACATGATAGCAGTACAACCTCTGTGGAGAGTAATATGGAGATACCTCAAAGAACTAAAAGTAGAACTACCATGTGATCCAGCAATCCTATTACTGGGCATCTACCCAAAGGAAAAAAAAAGATATTCTATAAAAAAGACATCTGCATTAGAATGTTTCTAGCAGCACAATTCACAATTGCAAAGATGTGGAAACAACCCAAGTGCCCATCCATACATGAGTAGATTAATAAAATGTGGTATATGTATACCAGGGAGTACTATTCAGCTATAAGAAACAACGGTGATATAGCACCTCTTGTGTCATCCTGTATCAAGCTGGAACCCATTCTACTAAGTGAAGTATCCCAAGAATGGAAAAACAAGCACCACATGTACTCACCAACAAATTGGTATTAACTAATTAACACTTAGGTGCACACATAGTAATAACATTCATTGGGTATCGGGCAGATGGGGGTGGGGAGGACAGGGTGGGTATATACACATCTAATGGGTGTAGTGTACACCATGTGAGGGATGGACATGCTTGAAACTCTGACTCAGGTGGCGCAAAGGTAATATATGTAACCTAAATATTTGTACCCCCATAAAATGCTGAAATAAAAAAATTAAAAAATATATATGATAGCAATGTGTGCACACATGTATTGCTTTTCTTCCTAGAATACAAGTTCCTGATGTACTGGATCACATCTTCTTCATATTTACAAACTACACAGTACCAAGTAAAGGTTTTAATATCCTTTTAAAATTCTAATATAGCTAACATTTCAAATGGCTATGAACACAATTGAAGCATTAAAAACAACCTATTTAAATCTACACTCATCTGATCTGATCATATTACGTTTTTAACACAAGATCTTCTAAACAAAGATTATCATGTGTAGTATTTACAAAAAAAGTAATTCTAACTACAAAATTCCTCCTACTATCAGACTTTCTTCAACAATGATGTTCTTCCTTCTATAATACAACCCTTGCCACCTATTGTTCCCCCTCTGGTGACAAGGGAAAGATGCTCACATTGTGCTACCTATATACAAACCACTATGCCTGACTGTGCATGTGATGTTCATGATTCCACTTGGACCCCAAATTGACTGCTGCTATCTTTATTTATTTTTCTTTATATATAACATTATTGAAGTTGTGACTGGCTTTCAGGTATCATCTAAACACACCTGATGTGCCCAAATTTCCTCTTAGGCCTCCTTTCTGCTTCTGTCACAGAACACAAAGCCTGGCACTTGCTGGTCCATTTCTCACAGATCTGTGGCAGCAGAATGTGTTCAGTAACATTTTTACTTCTAAAAACCCATGAGATAAATTGGAGCTCACTTGTTTTTAGCTATGTCTGAGGAAACAAGGTTGAGTAATATCATAAGCTAAAATATTTTAAATGGTATGTCCAAATCTGGAAGATAAAAAGTTAAAGTAGTTCTTCTAATTAATTTACTCCCAATCATATGGCTTAGTTAAAACATTTTATATAAATGAAGGGGGAGTATAAACATAATTTTGTGTGATTACACTTCTCTACTTGATGAATTTATGAGAAACATACTTTCATTAAGAAATGTTTCATATTCCCATATTCATCAACCAAAGTGAATAAGTCAGAAATAATTTTAAATGGCTTTGAAAACACATGCCAGCCTCTCAGAATTCAGTTACACACATGTGCACATGTGCACGCACACACACACTAATATGAATCGAAACCAGAAAATTTAATCACAGTGCTAAGGGGCTAAATCATTAGTGGAAGATCTTAAAAGGTTAAACATTCTTGCATGCACAAAAATGGTGTTCAATTTTTGTTTTTGCTTTTCTTTGTCTTTTATTCTACATGGGCTTCTATCTCTTAAAAACCTTGACCTATATGACTGGAATAATTGTAAAAACTTTGGCCTACCTATTAGATGAAGAAGTTGTTACCAGTATGAGCCTCTAATCTTGATAAAGGAAACTTCTGGATCATACATTCTCCAGCCCAGTTCTCCATAAGAAGGTCATTCAGGGGTTGAGGCCAAATAACTGCAGTCTTTAGAGGTCTTTCAGAAACATATTGCTCTCAAAAATATGTGGTAAAAGTAGATTTCTATTGTTATATAATAAAATTACTACAAATTTGGCCGCTTAAAACAACATGCATTTATTATCTCATGGTTTCTAAGAATAATGAGTCTGGGCACATTTTACCTGGGTTCTGTGCTCAGGGTCTTACAAGAATGAAGACAAGTTGTTATTTGGGCTGCTTTCTCATCTGAAGGCTTGAATAAAGAAGAATCCACTTCCAACCTTATTCGGGTGATACTCAGAATTCTTTTCCTTGCAGCTGTATGACTGAGGGCTCCAGTATCTTCTTGACTGGTTGGAGACCACACTCAGATCCTAGAGGCTACCCCAGTTTCCAGATGCTTCCAACAGTTCTTTCCATGAGGGCTTCCTTAGCATGGTACTTACTTCATCAAGTCAGCAGGATAATCTTTTCAGTCCATTTAGATGGACTCACATAACATAATGTAATTGAGCAAATGATATCTAATAGCCTTTGCTGTACTATATAACCTAATTATGAAGATGACATCCTATCATCTTTGCCATATTTAACTGGTTAGAAGCAGGTCATAAGTTCCACCCATACCCAGGGTGAGGGATTATAAAGGCCATGAACATGGGACACCTAAATGTCTGTCTGCCAGCACCTGGTTGTGTTGAAGTCAACAATTTATCATTTCTTTCTAAATATACTAATATTTGTTGTATATCATCAGTTTGAGGCCAGTATATACACAAAATATTATAAGTTATGACAGGGAAATATCTAAGAGCAGGAGAAAATCTTTGGCAAAATTAAACATAGAAATTAAGATTTCAGTATTAGGGTAAGATGATGTGGTCGAACTCAACTATTGGCGAGAAATTCACAGTGAAAATATCTGTATATTTAGTGCATTTTTTTTACAGTATCAGTAAACTGTTTGGTAGGGAATTATATTAATTTTAAGGACCAGGGAAGTCTCAATTATAGAATGCACAGTTTATATGTACAAGCATTTGAACTGATGGGTGATATATTATTTACTAGTTATGCTATAAGGGTTTTTATTATTTCACATACTGACAGCTGAGACATGGAATGGCAACAAGTCTTCTGTATGCTCACATATATTTACAATTTGAAATATGAATCCAGACATAATATATTTCAAAGATGAATATATTTAATAATTAAACATGCAAAGTTAATGTAAAAATAC
This sequence comes from Cheirogaleus medius, assembly GCA_008086735.1. NCBI lineage: Eukaryota > Metazoa > Chordata > Mammalia > Primates > Cheirogaleidae > Cheirogaleus > Cheirogaleus medius. The sequence continues at coordinate 113,135,255 of VBSM01002608.1, forward strand.
TATGTACACATAGAGAATATGAAAAAAATTGGAATTATCACAAAACTAAGCATCAAGGAAAAAATTTGAAGAACTGTTTTTGGAACCCTTTATCTCAAAAAATTAGATTTGCCATGAGGCAAAAGGAAAACCACAGTTAGCAAGTTAAAAAAAAAAATTCTTCAGAATTTGGTATGTGAACAAAAAGAAAAGCTCAGACTTTGAAATAAGGACATCAGAAACTCAGGAAGATATAGGAGCAACTTAAAAATAAAGTTTGATCTTGTGGTCAAGACAAAAATTCTAGAATAGAAAGAGAAAAGAGGATCCAACAATTCTTTTAACCTACATGTGGTGGAAGAAAAAAGGGACCAAGTTAAGAAAGAGGTAAAATTTTAAAACACAGATAAACTTTCATAAGGAAGGTAGATACACAGCATGTAGAATTGAAATGTAACAGAAAGTTTCTACTACTATATGAAAAGAGAGTAGGCATAATCATGTTTATGCTGCTTTCAGTAGAAGAAAGTTTTACCTTGGTCTTGGATATTCAGGTACACAATCATGTAAGCAAGCACATGCTAGAACTGCTGCTACTCCTTACAGCTTAAGGTACACAATTACAGCCTCACTTCAGTAATTTACTGTGATGAATTTCAGCCAGAAAAAGTTTAAAATTAAGTGTTAAAATTCTTCTAATAGACTGAATTTGAAGACTAAAGGAATTTAGGGCCAAAGAGAGTAGTATTACAGAAGTAGAAACATATAAAAATAATTCAGAATTCTGCTAATATTTTTAAATGTAAATTTTGCTAGGGGTGGCTATGATGGGAAATGCAAGACTTAGGACCTTGAAGAGTAGATTATTGGATATATAAGCCATCTTGTTCAAAAGAGAGGTGGAGGAGAGAAGGAGAATATCTCTGGGCAGAAACTATACTTATTCAATCTTGGAAGTAAAAGAAATTTAAAGATAAGAGTACCCATGAAAAGGAAAATTAAGCAATTTTTATATTTGGAATCATTCCAAGGAAAATGTTGGATATGGACCTCATCATCACAAAATCCTATATTTTATCAAAGAAAGGCAAGCTGTAACAATAGTAAATTTGTCTACTAGATATGGAAAACTTAGCATCACATTTTTACATATTTGGTGATAAATTACTGCAAATTGGGTTTTTAAGTTCAAGAGAAAATTGGGTACATCAGAGAAGCTAAACCTATTAAGATCATCTCCTTGTCCCTACTCATTCCCTTCCTCCTCCCACCTCCTCTTCCTACTTTTTCTTCTTCCTCGTACATCCCATCTTAATAGGTAATATTCAAGGTATGAGATTTGAAGACACATTATAGGTCTGATGGCAACATGTGCTAATGTCTGACTCACATATTTTGTACAGAAAAGGATATTTTGCTTATATTGTAAACAAGTAAAATAATTTTGAATGATTCTTAGATATTTTCAATGTAATATTTATCAACTAAATTGTGTAAATTTCTTTTTTATTGAAGTATGATTGATAACTAAAAACTGCATACATTTAAAATGTATGATGTGATATTTTGATACATGTATGCATTTTGAAAAGATTACCACAATCAAGCTAATTAAGGTATCCATTACCTCACATAGTTAACCTTTTCTGTGTGTAGTAGAGAATACTTAATATCTACTCTTAGCAGATTTCAAGTATATACAGTACATTTTATATATATAATATATATATATGCTGTATAGTAAGTTTCCAGAACTCATTCATCCTCTAACTGAAAGCTTGTACCCTTTGACCAATCTCTTCCATTTCCTGTACCCCCGAATCCTAATAACTGCCCTTCTACTGTTTCTGTGAGTTCAACTCTTTTAGATTCCACATAAAAGTGTAATCAAGCAGTATTTGTCTTTCAGTGTCTGGTTTATTTCACTTAGCATAATGTCTGTCAGGTTGATCAATATAGTGCAAATGGCAGGGTCTTTTTTCTTTTATAAGGCTTTATTCAGTCATCCATTGAGCAAACTTAGGTAGTTTCCATATCCTGGCTATTGTAAGTTATGTTTCAATAAACATGGGAGTGCAGATATTTCTTTGGGACAGTGATTTTACTTCTTCTAGATATATACCCAGGAGTATGATTGCTAAATTATATAATAGCTATATATTTAATTTTTTGAGAGACCTCCATATTATTTTCCATAATGGCTATTCAAATTAACATTCACATCAACAATATATAATGGTTCCTTTTCTCCATATCCTTATTAACACTCGTTATATTTTGACTTTTCGATAACAGTCATCTAATAGATGTGAGGTAGTATCTCATTGTGGTTTTGATTTGAATCTTCCTGATGATGAGTGATGTTGAACAGCTTTTCAAAGACCTGTTGGTCATTTGTAGGTTTTACTTGGAAAAAATGCCTATTTAGGTACAATCCCCAATATGACTGTATTTGGAAATAGGGCTTTAGGTAATTAACAGTAAATGACGCCATAAAGGTAAGGAAATAATCTGATAGAATTGGTTGCTCTCTAGTAAGAGGATGATATCTCTCTGCCTTTCCCTCTTTACTCCCCACCTCCCATCTTTCTCCCCTTTTTTCTCTGTCTACTGAAGATCCAGGAGAAAGCACCTGTCTACAATTCAAGAAAAGAGCAATCACTAGAAACCAAACCATTTTGGACTTTCAAGATTCTAGACTGTAAGCAAGTAATTTTTTATTAAGTAAGCTACACAGTCTATGGTATTTTCTTATGGCAGCCCTGGCTGTTTTTGTATGGACCCCAGGGACTACTCTAAACTACTTCAACTTGATGTCTCAATGTATTCTTGACTGCACTACATATTGTAAATATTTCTCAAAATTCCTTCCATCCTTCCATATAGATTAAATGCATTGCCAGTACTCCTCACTACTAAAACTCTTACTTAATGTGTGTGTATATGTGTGTGTGCATGCATGTGAATATGATGATTTATATAGGAATTTGAAAGAGGTATATGTGGAAGATGGCAAAATATTTTTCTCATAGTTATATCTCAAATTACAGGCTTCCAAATATTACTTTAAAATCAAACCAACAGAGGGAAAATAAAGTGTAACTTTCAGAGGATTACGGTGTTCTAATATTTTAGTAAAGGGCTGGGTGCAGTGGATCATGCCTGTAATCCTAGCACTCTGGGAGGTCGAGGGGGGAGGATTCCTTGAGCTCAGGAGCTCAAGCGATCCTCCTGTCTCAAGCCTCCTGTGTAGCTGGGACTATAGTCATGCGCCACCATGCTCGGCTAATTTTTTCTATATATTTTTAGTTGTCCAGCTAATTTCTTTCTGGGCTCAAGCGATCCTCCTGTCTTAGCCTCCTGTGTAGCTGGGACTATAGTCATGCGCCACCATGCCCGGCTAATTTTTTCTATATATTTTTAGTTGTCCAGCTAATTTCTTTCTATTTTTAGTAGAGACAGGGTCTCACTTTTATTCAGGCTGGTCTCAAATTCCTAACCTCAAGTGATCCTCCCTCTTCGCCTCCCAGAGTGCTAGGATTACAGGTGTGAGCTACAGCGCCGGCCCAAAATTCATATGTTGAAACCCTATTCTGACAACTGATGCTATTAGAAGGTGGGGACTGTGGCAGGTGAATAGGTCATAAGGGAATTCCTCATTAATGGAATTAGTGTCTTTATAAAAGTGATGACAGAGAGCTCCCTTGTACCTTCTGCCATGTGAGGACACAGTGAGAAGATGGCCATCTATGAACCAGGCACATTATCTATTGATCCATAATTAATGAATGAAAAGTCAATGGACTTTTTATTCTATTATGTTTATTAAATTAAATGTTGTCTTTACTATTTCATGGTTTAAGTTGGCTTTGCCACCTCAGACTACATTAAAGAACACAAAAAAAGAGTGCTTTTATTTGGAGAGCAACCATGTATCTGTAATTTCTGTCTAGACAACCTCACCAGGCTTCTTGGACCCTATAGTTTCTTCACAGAGCATCTGAGATACGCTTTTTATATGTCATAACTCTTATAAAAATATCCCAGGTTTTCTCATCCCACACACAAAAAAACCAAAGTTTCCAGTATGGCCCGTGGGTACCTGAGTACTCCAGCTCCTCCATATTCCCATATTCTCTGCTGTATCTCCTTCAAGTCTCCTTGGTGCCAGCCACACTCTAGTTACACTGGTGCTTTTGGTGGTCCTAGAGGACAGTCAACCATGTTCCTGTCTCAGGGATATTGCACCACTTTGGCTTAGAGCATAGTTGTAGCTATGTACTTGCTTCACTTTACTTCATTTTGCACAAATAACATCTTATCTGGAAGTTCCTTCATGCTTGCTCAGTTTATTTAAAGTGACTATCTTCTCTATATGTTTAACATCATTTAAACTTAACTGTAACAAATTACCACAAACACAGTGGCTTAACACAAATTTATCATCTTATGTTTCTGAAGATCAGAAGTCTGAAAAGAAGTTTACTGGGCTACCATCAAGATGCCAGTAAGCCTGTGTTTTTTCTGCAGACTCTAGGGGAGAATACATTTTCTTACTTCCCTCCACTCCCCCAGCTCCTAGAGGCCAAATGCATTCTGTGCCTCACAGCTCCTTCCTCCATCTTCAAAAGCAAGTAGTGTATCTTCTCTCTCTGACTCTTCTTCCTTTCTTCTTTCTATCTGAACTTAGCTTCTCCTTCTTATTGGGATCCTTGTAATTACATTAGGCTTACCTGGATAATCCCGGGTATTACTCCCTTGTCAAAAGTCTGGGAGGGGGGAGGAGGGGGATGGGTATATACTTACAAAATGAGTGCGATGCGCACCACCTGGGGGATGGACACGCTTGAAGCTCTGATTTGAGGGGGGAGGGGAGACAAGGGCAATATATGTAACCTTAACAACATCTGTACCCCCGTAATATGATGAAATAATTAAAAAAAAGTCTTAACTTAATCACAACTGAGAAGTCCCTTTTAATATGTAAAGTAACATAGTCATAGGTTTCAGAAATTGGGATGTGGATATATTTGAGGAGTCATTATTCAGTCCACACACACACAAACACTCTCTCTCACACACACACATATATACATTTATGTTAGTTGGTTATTTTTCTGTTTCTCCAATGAGATGTAAGCCTCACATAGAAGCTTATCCTGTAAGTTAGGTCTCAATACAAATACCTAATAAACAAATTAAGTAAATAACCAAGAGGGGCAAGATTGATTGTCCTCTGTCAAAACAAATTTCCTCACCTAAAAGGTGTCATTGCAAAGAAAGGAAGACATATGAGATTGGAGATAAAATGATAAACACCAGGATAGACTACCACATGACATCTGGAAATGCACTCTTGTGGGTTTCTGTAGGATGTAAAGTGACCTTTACCTTTTCTGTTATGTCTCTTGTTATTACAATCATTTATTTTAGCTGAAAAGACAATCTTTTCTGATGTCAATTTATTTCCATGTCAAAGATAACATGCCATACCAAGTCTCATTAACAAATACAAACTACAAGGTTTTAAAATTATTATCCAGCCTTTTGTACCTTTTTCTAACACTAAATCAATTTCATAATGAAGTATTGTCTCTAATATCTCATTTTGTCTTATTTATTTAAATGTCTCAGTCATTTCTTTGTTCAGCGATTTTTCTCTTTTTGAATTTCCTACAATAGGAATCTAAGTGCAATATTATGTCTTGTGTAATATATTTTTCAGTTTCTATCCAAATATATGAATTCCATATGAAGAGTAAAGAGAAAAATATAGAATTAATTTGATTAATTCCAATAAATTATTTTACAAGAAAAGAAATCGAGTTGTTTATAGGATAGTAGTGTAAGAGGCATCAGCACTTGTTACTTCACCATTGTAATAAAATTTTCTTTTGTTTTGTTTCTTTTCTTTCATTTTTGTGGGGACCAAAATAAAGGATTACCTCTCTATTTGACTCACTGCTCGATTTTAGAGGCCACATGAACAAGTTCTGCACTTACTTTGCTTACTCTTTACATGAGTTGTAAACTGAGAGTAAGCCACTGAAGGGATGAGCTTTTAGTGTGTCTTCAAAGCCTTCATGTGATCAATGTTTTTTTATGGCCACTTACTGGCCCTTGGCATCCATTTCCTAGTGCTCTACAATAAATGATATTGCTGAAATTCTGTGTTGATCACTTTCACTTCCATCTCAGAGAGACTTCACATAAAGTTGGTCAACGTTTGCATAATATATCTTAAATATAGTGTAGGACTCAGTGTGTTCTATATTAAAACAAAGGCAAAACTCACAAGCACATAAAGAAACAAACACTCACCAAGGAGTCAACTTAATTGACAAAAAGATGCTCCCTGTTTTCCAGAGCTGTCGTGAATTTTTTGATATTTTCTTTTATTTCTTATTTCAGTAGAATTTTAGAGATTGGATATATGGATTCTAATTAGTTTTATCCTAAACAAATAACCATTTTTAAATAAAGCTACTACCTCTATTAAAATTTCAAATATGTTTTATGAGTTTATATCCGATACATGAATTGCCAATTTAAAGCAGTGATTCCTAATGGGAGAGGTACGATATTGTCCCCAACCCCCAGGGAAAATACACAAACTCTGGAGATATATCTGGTTGTCACAACTGGAAGGAGTAACACTTGCATCTAGAGAGCAGAGTCCAGGGATCTTGCTGAAAATTCTACAATTCATAGGACAGCTCCCACAAGAAAGAATTATCCAATCCATAATCAATCAATAGTGCATAGATTGAGAAATTCTATTTTTTGTTAAAAAGAATTGTATATGCAATATACAATGAACATAATTATATTCATGCAAGTCTTTTTTTTTTCCTCAAGTGTTGAGAAAAAAATAATCCCTACATAATATTTTTATTCTTGTTGGCATAGACAGGAACATAGATTTGTTTATCCTATTTAAAAATTATCTAGGGAGCAAATAATCTCTAAAATTAATGCAAATGCACAATGATAAGATCTACTAGGAACTAAAGGAAATGTTGGCAGATTTTGTATAGTTTAATTTGTTTGTCTGTGTTTTTAGCTGAAGATTCCCTATAGAGAAGTAGAGAGCTCAATTAACAGACTAAAAACTACCTGCAGACTAAAGCAGTAAGGGAAAATCCCACACAGTATCTGACTGACATGAGATTCCCTGTTTTTTCTTGTGGGCTATTAACTGCTTATCAAAAGTATAAAAAAGAGCTCCCTCAGCTAAATTTCTAAATATCCCAAGACCATGGATTAACCTTTCAAACATGGCAATGTTGAAATTGTCAGTTAGGTCTAATATCTATTTTTGTTGTTGTAGTTGTTTTTTTAATTTTGCAGTTCTGGCAATTCTCTTTCCACAGGGACCATATATGAATCTCTCACTATTAAACTTGCTTATATTTAAATATGTAAATATATTCTAATACAATAATAATAATACAATATGCCATTGTTCATAATCTTCTACAACACTATTAGATAAATCACCATTGACTTGAATTAACCATTTTCCCAGACTTGCTCCTATTGAAGGGATCACAAAAGTAATGTTTCTATTCTGTTAATAATATCCATTTTGATTTAAAGGGCCCATTGAGGATATTAAGAAAAATCTCTTGAAATGTATCTAATTAATCTATGAAGAGCAAGAAATTCCAAACTTGTTTTATGAGACCAGCCTTACCCTGTTATCAAAGTCTGAAAGAAAACTACAAGAAAAGAAAATTATAGGCCTACCCTGATAAATACATATGCAAAAATACTCAAAAATTGAGTTCAGCAGCTTTTTAAAAGGATTGTACACCATTATCCAGTTGAATTTATCAAAGGATACAAGGATGGTTCAACACATGCAAATCAATAATGTGATATAGCACATTAACAGAATGAAAGATACCAATCATGATCATCTCAAAAAACGCAAAAAAAAAAAAAAACACCATTTGACAAAATTATCACCTTTTTATGATAAAATCCTAAAAAAATTAAGTATAGAAAGAATGTATATCTATACTATAAACACCAAATATGACAAGTCAACAGCTAATGTCATCCTTGATGATGAAAAACTGAAAGCTTTTCCTCTAAGATCAAGAAAAAGATGAAGATTCCCACTGTGATATTGTAGAATATATATTTGGTCTTCATCACCATTTCCTGTCATATAATGCTTAAAATCCCTGGGATCAACAAAGAGATAAGTGTCTTTTGTATGCTAATGAGTTAATTTGTAGCTGGCAGTCCATAATTAGTTTCAGGATGGCAGCTGGTCACCAGAAAGACCATGGTGGGATTACAGGGTTTGGACTTTTGGCCCAACCTCCAGGGAGGGAGAAGTGTTAAAGGTTGAGTTGTTCTCTAATGGCCAATGCTTTAATCGATTATACCCACATAATGAAGCTTTTATAATACTGTAAAAGACTGGGTGCTGGGAGTTTCTAGACAACAGAGTATTTGGAGGCTATTGCAGGAAATATTTAAAAAATGTGCAAGTGGCTTTGGAACTGGGTAATGGGTAGAGGGTGAAAGAGTTTTGAGACACATGCTAGAAATATAGATGTTGCAGGTGATTCTGGTGAGGGTTACAAAAAAAAAAAAAGGAGAGCTGTATAGATAGCCTCCATCTTTTTAGAGAATATATAAATAATCACAAACAGAATATTGATAGAAATGTGGATATTAAAGGCTATTCTGTTGAGATCTCAGACAGAAATGATGAATGTGTTATTTGAAACTGTAGGAAAAGTGATCTCTGTTGTTAAGTAGCAAAGAATTTGACTGAATTATGTTCTAGTGTTGTGGAATGTAGAACATGTTAATGATGACATTGGCTATTTAGATGAGACAGAAAATGTTGAAAGCGTGACCTCAGTCCTACTGACTGTTTATATATAGCAAAGTTCCAGAAGAATGAGATGACTTGAAGAAGAGATTATTAAGCCAAAAATGTAATACAATCGTGGTACCTCCTCCCAGATATGGAAGAGAAATATTGAGAGTGGGGAATATGTAACAGAGGTAATGGCCTGGAAAATTTCCCCTACTCTTTTGGGAACTGCAGCCAGGCCTACATCCTTAAGGCAGGTTAAGTCTTTTGTTAAAACTCCCAGGTAGTGTCAGCCTCACTGGCAGAGTTCACAGGCTTTATGCTTGGCAGAGATGGGACAATTAAAATAGTTAACCACAGTAATTGCCTAAAGCCGAGAACCCTCCCCTTAAAAACTCTGTATTTCTGCCTATGTTCTGGAAATTTGGGATTTTGAGACAAGAAAGTCTACCATATTTCCTCCTTTGCTGGCAAAGTAGACTCTCTTTCCTTCCCCCTCAAATTGCTTGTCCTTGTTCTTCTGATTCGGCCTATGGACAAGTGGCTGAGTTTTTGGTAATAAAACAAACCATAACTTAAAGATTTGAAAGAATTCTCAGCCTGTCCATATTTCAAAAAATGAGAAAATGTGTTCTGAAGAGAACACCAATGATGTGGCTGAACTATCATTTGATAAAGTGATTATGAGATTGTATGAGAAGAAATGCTACCCATTTGAACTGAAGAAAATGGAGATGGGATGAAATGAAGTAGGATGTGAGACTTAGAAAGATAGTAAAATCAAGCGTGCTATTTTTCAAGAAAAGGGATGAATGATCCCAAAGGTGATTCAGAGATTTTCAGAGCTACATCTTTGGTTTCAAAGGGTGGGTTTGCTACCTGGGTCTCCAAAGGCCAAAGGCCAAATAGCCTCTGCTCAGAGGCTTGAGGGCAGACCTCTACCCAACAGACCCTTGGTAGTGGGATCACTGTGCCACTGGGACTGAAAAGCAGAGCGTTAAATCAAAGAAGATTATTCACAGGACTTAATATCTGATAGAATTTGCCTTGCTAAGTTTTGGACTTGCTTGGAACATTTCACCTCCTTTTTGATATCAATTTTTCCGTTTTGAGATGGGAGTTTCTATCCTATGTCTATCTCACAATTGTATTTTATAAGCACCCAACTTGTTTGATTTCACAAGTTTATAGCTGGAGAGGAATTTTTGTCTCAGGATGAATAGTACTTCAAGTCTCACTCACATCTGATTTAGATGATATTTAGATGAGACTTTGGACTTTAGATTTGAGAGTTGATATCAGAATAAGTTGAGACTTTGGGGTCTGTTGGAATGAAATGGATGTATGGAAGGGCTCATCAAAGGAATTTTCCACTTCTGTTACAATGTTTTTAATTTCTATTTCCTTCTGATTCTTTTCTAGCATCTTCATCTCTCTCCTTAAACTATCACTCTGGTTTTTTTTATGTTGTCTCTGTTTTCCATGAGGACTCTTAATTATTAATCATATTTTATTTAAATTCTGTGTTTTACAATTGTAACATCTCCATAAGGTTTGAGTCTGTTCCTGATGCTTGCTTTATCTCTTCACACTATGCATTTTCTTGTCTTTGGGTGTGCCTCATAAATTTTTATTGAAAGCCAGACAAGTTGTATTGGGTAGTAGGATCTATGGTAAATAGGTCATTATCATCATTATTATAAGGATTTTTATTAATCTGGTTAGGAGTTGGATTTAGTTTAATGTTTAGTGTATTTATAGGTGCCATAGGCTTCAAGTTGCTCTAAGAACCTTGTTTTTGCTTGTCCTTTTGACTTTGGGCTTTCCTAACTATTTCTCCTCAGAGAGAACCTGCTTCTTAATTTGTAATAGCTCTTTAATTTGTAATTTACTGATATTTTACTGGGGTACTGGTGACAAAATATGAGAAAGAGGAACCAAACCATACTATGATCTTGTAATTAAATCTAGATCTTTTTGTGGACTTATGTTTCTGGGATGTGCCTTCAAAAATATTTGGAATAACTTTTTCTCACCTTAGGTAAGATAGGAAGCCAGAGAGGGTATGAATTAGAGTAAAGCCTTTCCACGAGTTGGCTATGGCTTTTCTCTTGAACAGTAAACTGTCAGTATGGAGGATGCTCTGGGTGTATTTCATAAGGATTATCTTTCCCTTCCCCTGTTAGATAAATGAGTGTATCTTTTTTAGCTTTTTCTCCATGCAAACGTGGTGGGGTCTCTGAAGGTAAAAACCATAAATGTGTGGAAGCTCTTCTGTGCCTGCTACCTCCAGGATTTTCTCACTGCCATATAAGTACACATGCAGTTTGCAATAATTCATCAAAATTGTTCCTACTGATTTTCATCTGTATCTTTCTGAATATTTCTATTTCTCCAGATTTTTGCAAACATACTTCTCTGATCAGTCCACGAGAGAAGACACAAATTTTTAATATCAAAACCGAAATAGGACACATCATTACAGACCCCATGGACATTAAAAGGATAATAAATGAATATGATGAACCACTCTAGACTCACGAAGCTTACAACCTAGATAAAATGAACCAATTCCTTAAAAGATACAATCTGCCAAAACTCACACAAGAACTAGATAATCTGAGCAGGCCTGTATCTATTAAATTATTTGAATCTATAAATAATAACCTTTCAAAGCAGAAAGCACCAGGCTTAGATGGGTTCTCTAGTGAATTCTATCAAACATTTAAAGAAGAAATTTTATCAATTCTCTACAATCTCTTCCAGAATGTAGAAGCAGAGAGCATACTGGGAATACCTCCTAACTCATTCCATGAGGATAGCATTACGTTAATACCAAAACTAGACAAAGATATCACAAGAAAAGAAAACTACAGACCAATTTACCTAATAAACCTAGACGCAAACACTCTCAACAAAATATTAGAAAACTGAATGCAACAATGTATAAAGGCATGTGAGGATAGAAACAACAGTTTCAAAGATCTTTACATGTCCTGGCTTAAACTGGAAATCTTTCATGTAATTTCAATCTTTATTTTCATGATGTTGAGAACATTTAATGTCTTTTACTCATTTGGATATTGTTTTGTGTGTGTGTGTGTGTGTGTGTGTAAAAGCAAAAAGGCTAGGTAAGAGAAAAGAAAGTAAATAATATTTGTGGCACATATTAATGATAAAGGACTTATACCCAAAATAAACACTATAAGTCAGTAACAAAAATACAATACAAATGCTGCTTTTGATATAACTTATTCCTCTATCATTCAGATGTGTTGACCATATACATAAAATATCTCATAGATTTTTCTGCTTATGTTATTCTGTACTTTTATCATCTAATACAAAGCACTGTCATCTTTTTCTGAACACTATAATTGCCTCCAGATTTAGTCTTCTTCCTTCCAAGCTCAATCCTCATATTTCCATCCTTCACAATTAGCTAAGTGATTTTAAAAACATAAACATGATTCATTTCCCTGCTTAAAACTCTTTAGCAGCTTCCAATTACCCATAAGATAATATCCACAATTCATATCATAGTTTCCAAAGCTTGCTGTGTTGTCACTCGTCACTTCAACTTCTTACACTATCTCCTACTCATGTATTATGATCTATTAACTCTGGCCTTTATGTTGTTTCTCACATGTACTGATGAATATGCCTGACTTACATTATTTTCTTAGCCTAAAATTACTTTTGCATAGTGAGCTCTATCTTCTCATTGAGATTTCAGCTTAAATGTTATTTATTAAAAGAGCCCTTTTCTTACCATCTATTTTAACATAATCTTCTATACCAATTTAAATGTTTATAGCTCTAAGAGAAACTCTTATTCAATGGTTTAAATATTAATAATAAGAAAGATATATAACTTCACTTGTTAGCAAATCCTGAGTTAGGGCTGACTCTGTGTCAACAGAGATACAATTTTGTCTCATTTTTCTGCAAAAGTGACTCTATGTCAACAGAGATACAATTTTGTCTCATTTTTCTGCAAAATTATTTTTATGGCATCAACCCAGTGAACATTGAAGATAAAAGACAATGACAGATGGACAGGCAACAAGTGGGGCCAACCAAATGCCATTCCTTCTCATACAATTATTTTTTTATATTCCATTATTCTATTTCTTAGCATAGCATTAAGTACTATTTTATATTTTCTTGTTTGTTTATTTTTTTAGAAGGAGATTTATATAATGTTACAAATTGCAGACTCTGGAGCTTCCCGGCTTAAGTTGAATTCCTGACTCCAGTTCTTCCTAACTGATCAGTTTACTTAAACTTTGTGTGCCTCAGTTTTTCACAGTAAAATAAGAATGATCATATCAGTATCTATATCAAGGCATTGTTGTGAGTACTGAAGGAGAGTATCTGGCATATATGAGCTGTTTCAGGGTCTACTATATATTTTGAAGTATAATTTATTGGTTTTGTGTCACCCTCTCCAGAGCCGTACACACACCTGCCAGAAAATGAGTCTCAATAGAGCAAGGTTTTTATGTGACTTTGTGCAGAAAAGAATTAACATAGCAGACCCAAGATGGCTATTTTTTTAACATTTGCTTTCAAGGTAAGCATTCATCTGGTATTTGAAAACTTGGATTTCAGAAGTGTTCCCACCATTCCATAACTGATAAGGCTCATTCAGCCTAAACTGTGCAAACAATATGGTTCATGCTGAATACTTGCCTTCCCTCTGGGAGACTGAAATTTTGTACATGTTAGGCAGTTAGTGCCTTCGTGAGCAGCATCCAATAAAAATTCTGGGTAGGTACTGAGACTTTAGTGAATTTTCTTGATATACAGTATTTTACACATGTTGTCACAACTCTTTGCTGTAGAAATTGTTGTGTGCATCACTGTTATAGGTCTCTTTGTGGCTTGTATCTTGTTTCCTCTGGACTTTGCATTTTGCACCTCTTCCCTTTCCTGGCTTTTCTTTTGCTGTAATAAGTTATAGCCATGAGTACAACTATATGCTGAATATTGTGAGCTCTCCCACTAAATCACCAAACCCTGGAGGAGTGTTGGGGACAATGACACAAACTAGTTTACCAAAACCTACAATAATGGTTAGTTCATAGTAGATTCAATGAAAGTTGAATAAATGGATGAAATAATAAATGAATAATTGTAAGTTTATATGATCACACAAATTTGTGGGGATAAAAACCTTTAGCACAGAAAAGAGGCTCTTTTCTGCCAAAGGGACCATGCTCCTTTATGGCAGTTTGCTTATCACAATTTATCATAAATAACTCATATGTCAGAATGATGGGTCATGAGGAAATTGTGAAAAGGGACAAATTATGAATCTACAAACAATTTCATTATGCCCACCAGCTGTTTTGGTTAATGCCTTAACCATCAGCATAAAAGTGATGTTGAATATAATTGCTGGAACGCTACCATAAAAAGCTAACAATAAAGATATAATGGTCATTATGGTTAAATCTCATCCTTAATTCCTTCTCAGATGATTAGCATGGAGCAAGTCACACAAGTAAGATAAGTGGGCAGGTTTAGCTCATTTTAAATCTGTGGAATCAAGGAGAAGAAAGTAAAAATATATTAATATGCAAAAATCAAGGATTTTAGAAAGGTGCATTGGACCAATGTCCCTGCTCCATGTGTGAGTTCAGTACAGTTTCTCAATCTCTTTCCATTTTGGAAAAAACAAGTCTGGATTCGAATACTTTTAAGAGCAGTGCACAAAATGCTGAGTTTCCTTTTTCTTTTTATTACTGCATCCTAACATACTGCTTGGAAGGTAGTAATTTCTCACTAGAAGAAAGGTTAGAATTGTGGCTATAGTCTGGTAGGTAAGATTTCTTGGACTAGATTTCCGAGGGAATGAACATAAGCAGAAATATTGGACTTGAAGATGTCAATTCAAGTATGCCTTTGTGGATACAGTGGAGAGACTTAAGCATCTGTGGATTTTCATATATGTGGTGGTGGGGAGGGGGTCCTAGAACCAATTCCCCACATATACTGAGGACAACTGTAATCATAAAGTGCTTACAAATATTAAAAGGAACAGTAGAACTTAGGAAAGCAATTTTTCAAGCTCTTTAGAAAGGCTAAATATCATTATTATAATCTAAGGAAGTGATGATAAATGAAAGAGTAATGTTTTATGAGATTATGCAAGGCCTTGAATGGTAGGCTTTGTTCATATGACAGAAATGAAATTTTTAGCAGAAAAATGACATAATTATTTTGTGATTTTATTTTAAACAATTTTTCTTTCCTATAGCCAAATATTATTAGAGCAAAGAGAATACAGGAAAAAATTACAAGTTTATTGCAGAAATTCAGGTGATATAAGAAATAAGCATTAATGATTATTAAAAAAGTAGAAATAGAAAGAAAATAATGGATATAGCACTTTAAGAATTTGTCTATATATCTAATTCCTATTAATTAGTCTTTTATTTATAATTAAATAATATTCTGCTCATAATTAATACTACAGATTGCCTAGTGTAATTGTTTATTTCTTTAAATATTTTTAAATTTAAAGTTTGAAAAATTTCTTCTATATTTCAAAATTTCTTAATAATTATTTGTGGCTATATAATTTTTAAATATCTTGCAATTTTATAGACAGGACTTTTAAAACAACTCATATTTAATAAAGAATTATTGAAAAAATTAATTAATTAATAAGTAAATCACTGATTTTCTACCATAGGAAATTAATAGATAACAACAAAATCCTAATGACACTTCAGAGGTTAAAGCTGCATTATTGTAAAGAAAGTCCTGTATTTGGGTTTTAAGAAAATTTTGATGCTTTTTTTTTTAAAAACACATATTGAATTTTGAGAAAAAAAATGTGTTCAATGAATTTTTGAAAGGTATTATTTTAAAGTCATTTTAATGTAATAGTTTATCAGAATTCAAATGTCACTCTTTTTTCCTGCATGTTCAACTCTTTGAAGAAACAAGGCTGAAAATCAAATATGATAACATTTTCTTTCACTTAATTCAAAAGGCTTCTGGAAAGTAATGAGATTTATTCTCTGAATTACTTTATAATTGTTCTTTAACCACACTGTGATATTTGATAATGTCAGAATGATTTTGCTTGAGGGAATGTGATTTTAGCCCCTGAAGAAAATTAATTACTTTCCCTAAATAAACAGCATTTTATATATTTTATATGAACCAAGGGAATATTTTTAAGGTTAATTAATCTGTCTCTGACAATTGCAGAGAAATTTTGGGAAAAAAATTACTTATGTATTCAGGTCAGTTTGCTTATATTAATACACTGGCCACACAAGGAAAATATCACTTTCATTCAGTCACATTTAAAGAAAATTATTTCCATTTAATCTCAAATCTAAGATATAACTCTGTTGTGTAATCCAGTTTCCAATGTGCCTTCTTTAAAATCTTGTGCCAAAAATTTTGCTAATCAATTTAACAAATGCTTCATTAATTCTAAAAAATATTAAATCTATTTTTTGTTTTCTTGATGTTTTCATGTGTTAAAGCTCTTCTGTATATTAAATTCCCCATGTCTTTGTATATAAATATATGTATTAATGAACAGAATCATGGATTAATAATTTATAGAAAAGGGTCAAGAAAAGTACTAGCAATCTGTTTAATGTACTTACTTTTTAGACAGAGTAATGAGATGTGGGAGAGAGTAAGGTGAATATACATGGCTTATCATATTTTCATATTATTTTTCTTTTCATACTATTTATTTTTCATGTTATTACTTTTCATATTGTTCTGATTAATTTAAGGATTTTTACACATGTTTTGCATTTGTTATTTATTTACATTTTTAGAACAATAAGAAAGTCTCTTCTGCCCTTACCCTTTATAAAAAACTGCCCATGACAAAGAAAAGTCATACTACAGATAGCTGAAATATATAATTCTAGTATTTATAATGTAGATATTAAGTTCATAAAACACTATAATGAAATATATAATTTAGTTTCAATGATATTTATAAATTATATTCATATATTCAACAAGTGATTATTAAGCATATTTATGTGCCAGATATCATTCTAAGTGCCTGCGATGCATCAATGAACAGGGTAGACCCAATACTGTGTGATGGAGCTTCCTATTTAGTGAAGGAGGACATTAGAGACACAAATGTATAAACGAATCATTGAACAGGATAATAATTGCAGGCAGAAATGGATGCTATGAAAGAAATAAACCTCAGTGATGAGGAAGAAAGTGACAGATAGACAGCTTTAGATTGGAGGATAAAGTGAGGCCTTTGAAGGAATAATAACTCATGTGAGACTTGAATGACAAGATTAAATGTTGAGAGTTAGAGGCTGAGGATTTCAGGCCAGGGAAGTAGCTCAGTGCATATATTGTCAGACATACTTCCAAGACATAGACATAAATAAAGTTTAAATCAGCTTGACTATTCCAGAAATTCATTGCAGGTCACTAGGTCTGGAGTATGAGGAAGCAGAGGAGAATATGTAAGAGAAGAGGTTGAAGTGGGATTCCCATGTAATATAGTGAACAAAATCACACAAAAAATATCACTGACATTTATAATTGTATGGCTAATTTAAAAACAGCAGTATCATTTATTCCTACTTCATTTAAAAGTTTTGAAGACCTTATGATGGTATTACAAGAGAGAGTTTTTACAATTTTGATATGCATGATGATTTAAAGACACTCTTTGGTACTGTTGTAAAATAAAGGTAAATAAAAAAATTAAAACTTTTCCAGTTCCATATTAAATCACTGTCAAGATGTAAAATCACTTTTGAGTTGATAAGTTTATTCTAGTCTTCTAGATTAGGTCAAGAAAACTTTAGTTTTCTTTTTTGAGATTATAAAATGAAAGTTGCATGTATCCTTTTTCTGTATACAATTCATGACATATATATTAGTTATGTATACATGTTGCAAATAGCTATGTTTGTAAAAGAAAAGATGATTTGTCACAGGAATATTTTCTATGTATAACAGCAACTGCGAATTTCGAAGTCTTTGTTGAAAAGATGTCTATGACCTATATAAGTATATTCTTAAACTTGACTAAAAGAAATTTAATATGATCATTTTCTAATAAGAAATCTCAATACTGGAGGGGATGGGTATATACAAACATAACGAGTAAGATGTGCAACGTATGGGGTATGGTCATGCTTGAGGCTCTGCCTCGAGGGGGGAAGGGGGCGTGGGCAATATACATAACCATAATATTTGTACCCCCATAATATGCTGAAATAAAAAAAAATTTAAAAAAAAAATGACATTTCTTCCCAAGTAAGTGTAAAAATTCCAATCAAATTCTGATAAAGAGGTGAGACATAGGGGTCCTGTTTCATTCTTCATATGGCTGTTGAATTTTCCTAGCATGATTTATTGAATAGGGCATTATTTCCTCAGTGTAGTTATTGTCTGCTTTGTCAAAGATCAGTTGGCTGAGGGTAGGTGGTTTTATTTGTGGGTCCTCTATTTTTTGTTCCATTGATCTATTTCTCTATTTTTATAACAATATCATGCTGCTTTAGTTACTAGAGCCTTGTAGTATAGCTGAAGTCTGAGAATGAGATGTCTCTAGATTTGCTCTTTTTGCTTCTGATTGCTTTGGCCATTCAGGCTCTTTTCTGGTTCCAAACAAAGCATAGAACTATTTTCTCTATATCTGTGAAGTATGGTGTTGGTATTTTGATGTGGATTGCATTGAATCTGTAAATCACTTTTGGTAGGATGGACATTTTAACAATGTTGATTCTGCCAATTGATGAGCAGAATATATCTTTCCATTTGTTTGTGTCCTCTGCAATTTCTTTCTTCACTGTTTTGTAGTTCTCCTTGTAGAGATCTTTCACCTCCTTGGTTAAGTATAGTCCTAGGTATTTTATTTTCTTTGTAGCTATTGAGAATGGTATTGAGCCTTTGATTTGAATCTCAGCTTGACTGTTATTGGTATATAGAAATGCTACTGATTTATGTACATTGATTTTGTATCCCGAGACTTTGCTGAATTAATTTATCAATTCCATGAGTCTCTTGGATTCTTTGGGGTTTTCTAGGTATATTATCATATTGTCAGCAAAGAGCGATAGTTTGACCACCTCTTTCCCAATTTGGATACCCTTAATTTCTTTTTCTTGCCTGATTGCACTGGCTAGTACTTCCAGCACTATGTTGAATAATAGTGATGGCAGTGTGCACCTTTGCCTTGTTCTAGTTTCAGATGTCATGATGTTATATTTAGAAAATCTTTAAAAATCCAACAAAACACTTCTACAACTGAGAAATGAATTCAGCAAGTTTGTAAGATACAGAATCAACATTTTAAAAAAAAGAACAGTAGCACTTATATATGTCAACAGTGAACAATCTTGAAAAGAAGGAATTCTATTTATAATAGCTACAAAAATATACAGGGATAAATTTAACCAAAAAAGTTAAAGATCTCAACAAAAAAGCTATAAAACGCTGATGAAAGAAATTGATGAGGACATAAAAAATGGAAAAATGTCCTATGCTAATTGGAGAGAATATTCTTAAAATGTCACTACCTAAAGCAATTTACAGATTGAATTCAATCCCTAGGAAAATGCCAATGATATTCTTCACAGAATTTTTTTAAAAATCCTAAAATCTCCATAGAACCACAAAAGACAGAGAATAACTTCACCAGTCCTCAGCAAAAAGAACAAAGCTGTAGGCATCAAACTACCTGACTTCAAAATACACTACAAAGCTAGAATAACCAAAACAACATGGTATTAGAATGAAAACAGACATGTAAACCAACAGAACAGAATGGAGAACCCAGATAAAAATCCATGTATTTACAGGCAACGCATCTTCCAGAATGGCACCAAAAACATTAGGGAAATGATAATCTATTCAATAAATAGTAAAAGGAAAATTTGGTAACTATGTGCAGAAGAATGAAACTAGACCTCTAACTCTCACCATACACAAAAATAAAATCAGAACGGCTTAAAGACTTAAATCTAAAACCTGAAACTGTGAAACTACTAGGAAAAAAAACACAGGGGAAATCCTTCATTAAATTGCACTGGGCAAGGAAATTTTGAATAATACCTCAAAAGCACAGACAACAAAACAAAAATCAACAAATGGGGTTACATGAAACTAAGCAGCTACTACACAGTAAGGGAAGCAATTAATAGGGTGAAGAGACAACCCTCAGAATTTGCAAGTATTTGTAAACTGTGCACCCTGCAAGTGTTTATAACCAGGATATACAAAAAACTCAAACAACTCAATAGCAAAAAATTCAAATAATCCAATTAAAAAATGGGCAAAGATCTAAATAGATAATTCTCAAAGAAGATACACAAATGACCAACAGGCATATGAGAAAATGCTCAATATTACAAATTAGGAAAATGCAAATCAAAACCACAATGAGATATCATCTCACTCCAGTTAAAAGGGCTTTCATCAAAAAGACAGGAAATAATGGTTGCTGGCAAAGATGTGGTGAAAGGGGAATGCTTCTACAATGTTGGTGGGAATGTAAATTAGTACAGCCACTATGGAAAAGAGTATAGAAAGGCCTCAAAAACTTAAAATAGAACTACCTTGTGATCCAGTAATTCCACTACTGCATATATATCCAAAAGAAAGGAAATCAGTATATTGAATGAATATCTGAACTCCCATGTTTATTGTAGCACTATTCACAATAGTAAATATATGAAATCAACCTAAGTGTTCATCAACAGATGAATAAATATGGAAAATATGGTATATATACAAAAAGGAGTATTATTCAGCCAAAAAAGGAATAAAATTCTGTCATTTGCACCAACATGGATAGAACTAGAGGTCATTATGTTAAGTGAAATAAGCCAGGCACAGAAAGGTAAATATGGCATGTTCTCACTCATATGTGGAGCTAACAAAGTGTATTTGATGAATATATAGAATAGGTTGGTGTTTACCAGCGGCCAAGAAGGGTAGAGGAAGTGAGGGATGAAGAAAGCTTGATTAATGGGTACAAAATTATAGTTAGATAAAAGGAATAAAATCTACTATTTAATAGTAGAGTGACTATAGTTAGTAATAATCTATTGTATATTTCAAAATAGCCAAAAGAGAAGAATTTGAATGGTTCTAACATAAAGAAAAGATAAATGCTTGAGGTGATAGATATCCCAATTACCCTGATTTGGTCATTGCGCATTATACAAATGTATCAAAAGGTTACATGTACCTACGAAGTATGCACAACTATTATGTATCAATAAAAAGCAAGAAATTTTTTAAGTGGTTTTCAAAATACCTACAGCCAGCATCATGAACTAACCTTAGCATTTCCTTTAAAATCAAGGAAAAAAATAAGGATGATTGTTTCCATCATGTTTATTCAACATGTTACTAGAAGTTGCAATTTGCAACTTAGAATAATATCATTAAATGATATAAGTATAAACATTTGAAAAGAGGAAACTAAACTCTTACTGGGAAAAGATAACATAACTATATACTAAGAAAACCCCAAATTTATGAAAAATTATTATAATTAATAAAGTCTAGCATAATTGACAACTCTCAAATTCATTTGCTTACACTTGCCACAAATCTTTCAAACCATGATTATTGGACTCTATAATAGTAAGGAAATGTTTACAAAATATTTTTAAACTAATAAAACAAAAGATTTGTAAAACTAGAAAATTAAAAACTTTATTAAAAATGTTTAATAATACCTAAATATGAAAAGTTACATTATGGTCATACATAGTTATTAGAATAATAAAGTTGTTTTCTGCAGATTTGTCGAACTTTAAATTGAAATCTGATAGGAAATTATATGGGAGTTTTGATGCATTATTTCAATATTTATCAATCAGATATTTAAAAATTAACTATATAAATTAAGATATGATATCATTAAATCAAAGACAAATACGGAACAGTGTGTCTTCAGATGTAATCTACCTCCAAATGAACAACTGAGACATTGTACACAAAAGACAATTCTAAGTGGCCTGAGGCTTAAATGTGAAAGACAAAATTTGAAAACTTTTAGAGTAATGTATTGGAAATATATAAGTAACTGTGAGACAGAGAAAGGTTTTTAAAATAAAACATAAACATAAACAAAACAATCCAGAAAATAATTGATAAATTTGATGACCGTGAGTATAATTACTTCTGTACTTTGAAAGTCCTCTTAAGAGATTTTTCAAAGCAGGCAACCAACTGGGACAAAATTATGTCTCTCTCCCTCTCTCTTTATCTGTCTCTCTCTCTCTCTATATATATATATAATATATATTACATATATTATGCATATATAATATGAATATTAGTATATATAAATATATATGCACATACACACATTGTGTATAATGAAGGGCAAAAGATCTATATCCAAAATATAAGAGCACTCTAATAATTAATAATAAAATTTGCATAGTAGGCAGAAACAATAAAATATGTATTGACATTAGGGGACATTAAGCTTAACACATTAAAATATACATTCACAAAAATTTAAATGTCTCATAATATGAAGTGTTGATAAGGAAGCAAAGAAAAAAATCTTAGACATTGCTCTTTGGAGTCTTAAGTTTTTATAGTACTTTAAAAAAGCCATTTGGTATTTTCCAATGAAGTTGACAAGCCAGCAATACCTACGATGTCTCTTCTAAACAATAGTTGTTCAATAGTGGAGTTAAGTGAAATCAAGGAGCAAGTCAATAAAGGAAAATGTAATTTTCTTAGAGCACTCCATTGGTGAGGTTAAAATTATGACAGCAACATGATTCAAGTGTGTATAAAATTCCCAAGTTCCAATTATTTACCAGCAACAATACTAGCTGGAAATATAGCTTTAAATGTCAGTGATACACTGTAAGTCATGGACGAAGGAGGAATCACATGGAAAATCAATCCCTATTTTCTCAGGTAAATAGAGAAGATGACCTTTGAAAAGGGGGAAATTAGGCAATTGAGTTGCACACATATTTTTTTGGAAATTTATTCCCTAAAACTCTCATAAGACCATTTCTACTTCTATACTACCCCTTATATTTTCTTTGTCATATTTGGTAGTATTTTTCTTGAGTATAAGAATGAAGTTATTTTCACATCTAATAATGTGTTATATTCTAAAAATTGCATTGTTAGCTTCCCATTCTTGCTTAATTTGAGAGTTATAATTAGCTTCAATTTTCTTGAACAGAGTGAATGCAAAGTATATTGGATTTTAATTTAAAATGCTATTTCATAGTTGATTTAAGTACTAAAACGTAATACACAAATTGCACTTTTAGTCAAATGACTCTGAAGTATTTTTTGAAGTGTATAATTAAAATATTCAAATGTGTACTGATAAGCCACTTTCAGAAGCTCTAGAGTACTCCTAAAGGTGACTTGGAAAAAATCCAAAACCAAACTTCCTCTGTTCCTGCCTTCCACAACACCTGGTAGACACTTTGAATAATTTGTTTTTTAAGTACTTCAGAATAAGACGCTTTTCACTAGTTATTAACATAACTCGGTGGAGTTAGTGTAGTTTGCATTTTATAGGCATTTAGAAGTAGGACATATTTTCAAATGACTACACCTCATTACCTTTAATAAGAGCAGCCTTGTGCTATTTCGATGGAAGCTATTCACAACCTTCATTGGCAAGTGTGATTTAATAAATGTGTTTATCTTATGCACATAATCATTGCCATCTCATCATAATAAAACCTTTTAAGCCCTTGACTTTTCTTCAAAACAGCTTATTCTTAAAAAATAAATAACTTTGATAATTTCTGACGTTTATTTCTGCCTTTTCTCAAAGAGCTCAGGTTGCCTGCAAGACACTGTTTCGTCATTTAAGCTACTTAGCCAGAGCTGAAAAAGACAAATTAGGCATTACATTTCATCAGATGATGAAAGTAAAGTTGACATTGGTCCTCCTGTAGCCAGAATCTCATTGTTTGCTGTTTTATATTTCGTGGTTGGATAAGTAATTTCCTGCACAATGTATATTACTTGTAATGATTTTTCACTCTGCTGTTTGTATGTTAGTCTGTGGGTTAAAATCTCTATTATAGATCTGTAGAAGCTTAAAAATTATTCCTCTTTTCCCTGATACCAACATAATTTGACAAATCCAAATATTCATTTATTATTGTGACAGACATTAATCTTTTTATTGTCAAATGTGATGTAAACATTTTTCCTTCTAGAACAATTTAGAACACATTAGCTGTATTGTTGGACTTTACCCCACAAACACGGTATGCATACCAGCCCTGAATGAGACTCTCTCTGTCCCACTAATTATACTACAAAAATCCAGAACATGACTAAAATTCACAGGACAACTCCTTTCTCCCATCTAATATAAACCTTTGTTTTAAAATGTTTAGACTAAATATGGTAATATTTATAAGACAAATTAATTATATGATTAATATAAAAACTTGAAACTCAGTTATAGACTTCCAGTACAATTTCACCAAAACACAAAACCAGCAGGTTTAAATATCCGTGCATTATCATCCATGGGTCTATATTGCTTGCCTCAAGGTTCATAAATTTATAGCTAAAACTCAAGTGTTACGATTTTCAAATTGTAGTCAGTGATTGGCTTGAATCAAAATCTTCTGAGATCTTTGTTAAAAATGCAAACTACCTGGATACTCTCCAGTCTACAAAATTGATTATCTGGAAGGAACACTCATTTAACCAGCTAGCTTGGTGATGCCCACGTTTCAGAGACGCCTGAGAACGACATCTCTGCTCTGTGGATTCTGCTCTCTGAGTGTTGTTCTCATTCTCATTGTTGTCTGCCTCTCCTTCCATTCTAGTAAACATCTGGAGGGGATGTGAGTGAATGAGGGCCATGGGAAAGCTTGGATCCTGAATGAAAAAGACCCTAAATGGGAGCACAGTGAGAAAGTGTCACAGTGACCATGACATCTTAGTGACAGTGTTTTGTTCATGTACTCCATCTATCTGAAATACCAAAGGACCAGACAGCGATGCTCAGATAAGAATCTATTTTGGATCGCAGTCTTCATTGCATGAAAGCCCTGGGATCAAAGCAAAAGCTATGTATATCAACCTGCCATCCAGCTGCAGATCTGAGGCGATGATCTGAACGTCCTTAAAGTGAGTAGAAAGTAAAGTAAAATTCCAGTAGAAAAACATAGTATGAAGACATTCTCTATTTCTGCCATATTTAAAGATTTATTAGAAACATCAACATTAAAAAAGCACGTAAATAATTGCATAGGACAAGCCTGCAAAGTAAAATACTGCAGAGCAAAGAAAGGAGCTCTTTCTGAAAGAGCTGAAAACTGATGAGACAGAGTTCTGAAAATTATTTCTATAGAAGCGGAACCATTTGACATCCTCTCCCAGAGGCAGGAATCCCTGAGTGCTAGAAAAGGAACTGACAGGCTGACCACATGTGTATAATACCTCTTTTCTTCAGTGAGTATTATGGAAATGTAGCCCTAATGTGAGTGCTGGGATTTAGGAAGACAGACAACAAAACATTAAACCTGACTTGAAAATTTCAGTAACTATTGGCACTCTTGGGGCAGACAGGACCTGATGAAGATCCATGGATACTGCTCCTAGCCCAGGAAGTCACATCTTTACTGGGTTCCTCGTGGCGGGAGCAGGTATAACAAACAGAACAGGCTTAGAGAGCCTTCTACATTAGAAAACTAGAGAAAAATAATACTACAGCTCAAAGAATGAATCCTCTCTGAAGAAGAACCACTAGAAATATTTCTCAAATATTGCTGCATACAGAAAAAAAAAAGAACATTTTTGGAAAGTGTATGATTTCTGTTGTGCAAGAGTTTTCAAATCCCTTTATTTGTGAAACTACAATAACAATTTACGTGAAGAAAAATGCTCATATTAAAAAATTTTGACAGGGAGATGAAGTACAGAATCATAGCATTTTAAATCATAATAGTGAGCATTTTTCAAATGTAAAACAGAATTTCATAAGCAAAACCAATAAAAAAACAAAAAGAGAAAGGGTAGATGTGTAAATATTTTTAATTAAGAGAGAGAATGATCTGTTTATATTTATTTGATAGCCAGTTTATTTTCTTAGTGTCAGAGTTGCCTCTTATTCTCCTTAGCCTGTCTTTGAATTGGGTGTCCTTTTCCCTTTCTTGTTATTTAATTGCTCTTTTGGTATAAATTATTTCAAGTTTTTGGACATTCTATGTCACCCATGTTTTACTGATGTTTATATTTGCCTTTTTAAAAAAAATTATTTTTTTCTGAGACAAGGTCTCACTCGGTTGCCCTGGCTAGAGAGCAGTGGGTGTCATCATAGCTCACAGCAACCTCAAACTCCTGGGCTCAAGTGATCCTCCCGCCTGAGCCTCCTGAGTAGCTTGGACTACAGGCATGTGCCACCACACCTCTATTATCTGTAGATAAGGAGTCATCCTATTTTGCTCACACTGGTCTTGAACTCGTGGGTTCAAGTGATTCTCCTGCCTTGGCCTCACAAAGTGCTGGGATTGCAGGTGTGAGCAACCCACACCCAGCCTATATTTGCCTTTTAAATGTGTTCATTTTATTTAACAAATAAATGATAACATGTTTCTAACAGAAAATATTCCTCTTCCGTATCTGTTCTCCAGTGACCTTGATTCTCTATAAAAAGCAACTAATATTTCCAAACTCTTAAGCATTTTAAAATGGACAAATACATTTACATTCTTTTTCCCCATTCATCTCCCACTACACCCTACACTTCTTGGCTCTGGTAACCATTTTTACTATATTAAATAACTTTATATGGTAAAAATATATGTGTGACCAAGTATAAATGTGAGTATCTTTATATCTATCAATGTCATGTCTATGTCTATGTCTATGTGTTTGGTTATCATTATACAATTTACAGCATGTGTCTGCATATATATTGCTTTTTAGCATGCATTCATATATCTCAGGTATTGTTCCATATCAAAAAAGTACATTTTAAGAATACCACAATATTCTTTAAATGAATACATCAGAATTCATTTAACCCACCTCCTACTGAGAAACATTGAGGTCATTTCTGATTTTTTGATATTACCAACGATGTTGTGATAATATTTGTGAAAATGAGCCATTTTGCATATTTATGAATGCATCCATAGGATACAGTTAGAATGCAGCTAACATATCAGATCCTAGACTTGCTGAGTTAAAGAGTATTGTTGGAAATTATTTGCCAAATGTTTATCATAAAGGTTTGTCTATTTTATAAACCTAATAATAATATGAGAGCATTTATGCCCTCACATTTTTGCATTCGGTACATTAAGAAACTTGTTGATTTCTGCTAATCTGTGAAATTAATACTATTTCATTGTATTTTACTCTCTTGTTCTTATTTTTTATGAGCGAAGGGTTTATTATTCATTTTTAATATATATACACGCATAAATTTTTTAAATGTACAGTTCAGTGGTAACAAATACATTTACATTCTTTTTCCCCCTTCATCTCCCACTACCCCCTACACTTTCTGGCCTCTGGTAACCAACATTCTACTGTCTATCTTCACAAGATACACTTTTCTAGCTCCCAATGTGAGAACATGTGATATTTGTCTTTTCGTGTCTGGTTTATTTCACTTAACACAATGGCTTCCAGTTGTATCCATGTTTATGAAAATGACGGGATTGTATTTTTTTTATGGCTGAATAATATTCTATTATTTGTATATACCACATTTTCTTTCTCCACTCATCTGTTATTGAGTACTCAGGCTGATTCTACATTTTGGGTAATGTGAGTGTGACATTGCAAATTGTACCCAATGTGCTGCAATAAACATGGGAGTGCAAATATGTCTTTGACATACAGATTTCCTTTATTTCAAATTTACATCCTGTAGTGAAATTTCTGGATTATATGGTAGTTCTGGTTTTAGTTTTTTGAGAAACTTCCATACTGTTTTCCATAGTGCCTGTGCTAATTTACATTCCCACCAACAGGGTACTCACATTCCCCTTTCTCCTCATCCTCACCAGCACCTCTTGGTCCCTGTCTTTTTGATATAAGCCATTTTAACTGAGGTAAAATTGTTACCAGTCTCCAGGGAAGGTATTTCCAAGTTCTTGGTGTTCATCATGGAAAAGAATTTCAGGACACCCCATGTAAAATAAGTAAGTGAAAGCTTTATTGAAAGCTAAAGTCATTCTCAGGGAGGAGAGTGCTCAGGTTCAAAAAGAGCATCTGACCTGTGAGGAAGTGGTTTTAGATCTTTTGTAATCTTACTAATTGAGGGGAGGAATATTCAAGGTCAAGGGATTAACTTTTACTAAAAATTTGGGTAGAAATTCCTAGAGTTGGGTTTCATCTCATCTTCATACTTCATATGATTGTCTCAGAACTGTCATGGTAATTTCAAGGGCAGAGATATTTTAAAAATACATTGTAAATGATATTGTAATCGGCTGAGGTTCATGTAAGGTGACAGAGATAGCTGACAAGCTGGCTGAAGCCAGTGCTTGCCTGTGGTTATCAATTCCTTTTGTTTAAGGTTTGTTCAATTTAAAACCTGTACCTGATCTTCAAGCACCTACATCTGGTCTCAGTTCTGTCTCCTACTCTAACAAAATGATATCTCATTGTAGTTTTGAGTTGCATTTTTCTGATGATTAGTGATGTTGAACATTATCTCATATGCCTGTTAGTCATTTGTTTGTCTTCTTTTGAGAAATGTCTGTTTAGATTTTTTGCCTATTTTTAATCAGATCATTATTATTATTGTACTATTAAGTTGAGTTCCTTATATATTGTGGTTCTTTTTTTTTT
>VBSM01002608.1:113163975-113176163 GCA_008086735.1 Cheirogaleus medius
AAGAGTATTTCCAACGTTTTCCTCCAGAATTCTAATAGTTTCACACCTAAGGTATTGTGGTTCTTAATCCCGTGTAAGATAGATACTTTGCAAATATTTTCTCCCATTCTGTGGGCTGTCTCTTTACTTTATTGATCATTTCCTTTGTTGTGCACAAGCTTATTAGTTTGATATAACCTCATTTGTCTATTTTTGCTTTTGTTGCCTGTGCTTTTAATATTTTATACCCACAAAACAAATGTTAACACAGACCAATTTCCTGGAGCATTTTCTCAATGTTTTCTTTTAGTAGTTTCATAATTTCAGGTTTTAAGTGTTTAATCCACTTTGATTTGATTTTTGTGTATGGAGAAATATAAAGGTCTGATTTCATTCTTCTACATATAGTTTCCCAGTTTTCCTGGTACCATTTATTAAGAAGACTGACCTTTCCCCATTATATGTTTTTGACACCATTGTTGAAGATGAGTTGGCTGTAAATGTGTGGATTTATATTTGGGTTTATATATTTTAATATTTTTAAACATATTTTAATATATTTTGTTTTATTGGTCTACATATCTGTTTTTATGCCAGTACCATAGTATTTGGTTACTATAGCTTTGTAGTAAATTTTGAAGTCAGGTAGTATGATGCTTCCTGCATTGTTCTTTTTGCTCAGGATTGTTTCAGCTTTTTGGGGTCACTTGTTGTTCCATATAAATTTTAGGACTTTTTTCTATTTCTATGAAGAATGCCATTGATATTTTGATAGAAATTGCATTGAATTTGTAAATTACTTTGGGCAATATTGTCATATTAACAATATTAGTTATTCTGATCCATAATCATGGAATAATTTCCATGTTTTTTGTCCTCTACAATTTCTTTCATCACCATTTTAGTTTTTCTTGTATATATCTTTTACTTTTTTGGTCAGATTTATTCTTAGACACTTTCCATTCTTTGTAGCTATTGCAAATGGGATTGCTTTCTTGATTTTTTTCCAGATTGTTTGCTATTGGCATATACAAATGCTACTGATTTTTGTATACTACAACGTTGCTAAATTTGTTTATCACTTCTAACAGGTTTTTTTTAGTGGAGTCTTCAGGTTTTTCTTGGTATAAGATCTGGTCATCTGTGAACAAGACTACTGTGATTTCTTCCTTCCCAATGGATGCCCTTCATTTCTTTCTCTTAATCAATTGCTCTGGCTAGGACTTCTAGAATTATGTTGAATAAAAGTGATGAAAGTGGTCATTCTTATCTTATTGCAGTCCTTAGTAAAAAGGCCTTTAATTTTTCTTGTTTGGTACCATGTTAGCTGTGTGTTTGTCATATATGGCCTTCATTATTTTGAGGTGTGTTCCTTCTATATACATTTTGATGAGAGTTTTTATCATAAAGGGATGTTAAATTTATCAAATTCTTTTTCAGCCTCTATTAAAATAATTGTATGTTTTTTGTTCTTCATTCTGTTAATGTGATGTATCAAGTTTATTGATTTGCCTAAGTTGAACCATCCTTGTATTCCTGGGGTCCTGGGATCCTATTTGATCATGGTGAATGATGTTTTTAATGTGCTGTTAAATTCAATTTGCTAGTATTCTTTTGAGGAGTATTGCATCTGGGTCCATCAATTATACTGGTCTGTAGTTTTCTTTTTTTGTTGTATCTTTGTCTGTACTTGGTATCAGGGTAATGGTGGCCTTATAGAATGAGTTTGGAAGTCTTCCTTCCTCTTCAATTTTTTTAAGTGTTTGAGTAGAATTGGTGTTACTTCTTCAAATTTGTGGTAGAATGCATATTAAAGCCATCAGGTCATGGGATTTTTACTGATGAGAGATATTTTATTATGGTGTTTACTCATTATTGGTTTCCTAAGGTTTTTTATTTCTTCATGTTCAACCGTGGTAGGTAGTTATGTCCACAGATTTCATCATTTCTTCTAGGTTTTTAAATTTGTAGGAATATAGCTGTCCATAATAGTCTGTAATGAATCTTTGTATTTCTGAGGTCTCAGTTGCTATGTCTACTATATCATTTTATTTATTTGGGGCTTTATTCTTTTTCTTAGTTAATCTGGCTAAAAGTTTGTCAATTTTGTTTACCTTTTCAAAAAAATAACATTTGTTTTGTTGATCTCCTTTATTTTTTTAGTGTCAACTTCATGTATTTCTGTATTTATCTTTATTATTTTATTTCTTCTACTTATTTGGGGTTGGGTTCATTCTTTCTTTTCTACTTTCTTGAGGTGTATCATTAGGTGGTTTATTTTAAGTCTTTTTGCTTTTCTGATATAGGAGTTTATTTCTATAAACTTTCATCTTAGTACTGTTTTTCCTATATCTCATAGATATTTTTTTGGATATGTTATATTTTCATTTTCCTTTGTTTCAAGAAATTTTAAAAACTTTTCATAATTTCTTCATTGACTCATTGGTCATTTGGGAGCATATTGTTTAATTTTCAAGTGTTTGTATATTTTATGAATTTCCACTTTTTATTGAGTTCTAATTTTATTACATTGTGATCAGAAAAGACACACAATATGATTTCTCATTTTGTTGAATTTGGTCAGACTTCTTTTCTGGCCTTATATGTGATATATTCTGGAAAGTGATTTATGTGCTGATGAGAAGAATGTGTATTCTGCAGCAATTGGGTGAAATGTTCTATAAAAGTCAGTCTAGTTTATTAGATCTAGATGTACTTTAAATCTGCTGTTTCTTTGTTAATCTTCCCATCTGAACTATCTGCCCATTACTGAGACCGGGGTGTTAAAATTCTCTATTATTATTACATTGCAATCTATTTCTCCCTTTAGATTTATTAATGTTTGCTTTATATACTTGAGAGCTCTGGTGTTGAGTGCATAGATATTTATAATTTTTATATACTTATTTAATTAATTGATCTCTTATTTAATTAATTGATCTCTTATCTAATTGATCTCTTTATCATTATTTAGTGACCTTTGTCTCTTTTTAACAAATTGTGGTCTATTTTATCTGATATAAACATAGCTACTCCTACTCATTTTTGGTTTCCAGTTGCATGGAATATATTTTTCCGCCTCTTTATTTTCAGTCTATGTGTGTCTTTAGTCTTTATAGGTGAAGTGAGTCTCTTCATGGCAGAATAGAGTTAGATGGTATTTGTTTATTCATTTGGCCACTTTCCACCTGTTAATTGGAGAATTGATACCATTTGCACTAATGTTACTTTTTAAATTTCAGAATATTATGGGGTACAAACGTTTAGGTTACATATATTGACTTTGCTCCACCTGAGTCAGAGCTACAAGCATGCCCACCCCCAGAGAGTGCACACCACATCCATTAGATGTGACTATACCCATCCCCCTATCCTCCCTCCCACCTGCCCAATACTGATGAATGTTACTTCCATATGTGCACATAAGTCTTGACCGATCAGTACCAATTTCAAGGTGAGTATATGTGGTCCTTGTTTTTTCATTCTTGTGATACTTCACTTAGGAGAATGAACTCCAGATCCATCCAGGATAATATAAGAGGTATTAGTTCACCATTTTTTATGGCTGAGTAGTACTTCAGGGTATACATATATTGCATTTTATTGATATACTCACGTATTTATGGGCATTTGAGTTGTTTCCACATCTTTGTTATTGTGAATTGTGCTGCTGTAACATTTGAGTGCAGATGTCTTTATTATAGAATGTCTTTTTTCCTCTTAGGTAGATGCCCAATAATAGGATCACTGGATCAAATGGTAGTTCTACTTTTAGTTCTTTGAAGTATCTCCATATTATTTTCCATAGAGGTTATACTAGTTTGCAGTCTCACCAGAAGTGTATGAGTGTTCCTATGTCTTCATATCCATGCCAACATGTGTTGTTTTGGGACTTTTTGATAAAGGCCATTCTCACTGGAGTTAAGTGATATCTCATTGTGGTTTTGATTTGCATTTTCCTGATGATCAGAGATGTTGAGCATTTTTTCATGTTTCTTGGCCATCAGTCTACCTTCTTTTGAAAAGGTTCGGTTTATGCCCTTTGTCCACTTTTTAATGTGGTCATTTGATTTTTTCTTTCTGATTTTCCTGAGTTCTCTATAGATTCTATTTATCAGCCCTTTATCAGATGTATAGCATGCAAATATTTTCTCCCATTCTGTAGGTTGTCTATTCACTGTAGTGATAGTTTCCTTGGCTGTGCAGAAGCTTTGTAATTTGATCATGTTCCATTTATTTATTTTTCTTGATGCTGTGATTGCTTTTTGTGTCTTCTTTATAAATTCTCTGCCTAGGCCAATGTCTATAAGAGTTTTTCCAACATTTTTTTCTGGAATTCTTATGGTTTCATGCCTTAGGTTTAAGTCTGTTATCCACCATGAGTTGATTTTTGTGAGAGGCAAGAGATGCAGCTCCTATTTCAGTCTTCTACACAAGTCCACCCAATTTTCTCAGCA
This sequence comes from Cheirogaleus medius, assembly GCA_008086735.1. Classification (NCBI taxonomy): domain Eukaryota; kingdom Metazoa; phylum Chordata; class Mammalia; order Primates; family Cheirogaleidae; genus Cheirogaleus; species Cheirogaleus medius. Next base: position 113,168,412 of record VBSM01002608.1, read on the forward strand.
CACTTTATGGAATAGGGTTTCTTTACCTCAGTGTATGTTTTTGTCTGCTTTGTCAAAGGTCAGTTGACTATATGAGAATGGTTTTATGTCTGGGTTCTCAGTCTTGGTCCAGTGGTCTATGTCTCTGTTCTTGTGTTTTGGTTACTATAGCCTTGTAATATAGCTTGAAGTCTAGTAAATTGATGCCTCCCAATTTGTTCATTTTGCTTAAGATTGCTTTTGCTATACGGGGGGTTCTCTGGTTCCATATGAAGCATAGAATTATTTTTTCTAGACCTGACAAAAATGATGTTGGTATTTTAATAGGGATTACATTGAATCTGTAGATCACTTTGGGTAGTATAGACATTTTAACAATGTTGATTACCATTTAACATGCTGCCAATCCATCAGCATGGTATGATTTTCCACCTGTTTACATCCTCTGCTAGTTCCTTCCTCAATGTTTCATAGTTCTCCCTGTAAGGGTCTTTTACTTCTGTAGTAAATATATTCCTAGGTATTTTATTTTCTTTGTTGCTATTGTGAAGGATATTGAGTCTTTGATTTGGTTCTCAATTTGACTGTTGTTGGTGTATAGGAATGATACTGATTTCTGTGCATTGATTTTGTAACCTGAGACTTTACTGAATTTGTTTATCAATTCCAGTAGTCTCAAGGCAGAATCTTTGGGATTTTCTTGATATAAGATCAGCAAAGAGCAATAGTTTGACCTCTTTTGCCCCCTTTTGGATGCCCTTGATTTTCTTCTCTTTTCTGATTGCTCTGGCTAGGACTTTCAGCACTATGTTGAATAGAATCAGTGACAGAGGGCACCCTTGTCTGGTTCCACTTCTAAGTGGTAATGCTTTCAATTTTTCCCCATTCAGTATGATGTTGGCTGTGGGTTTGTCATATATGGCTTTTATTATTTTAGGTAAGTCCCACCTATGCCTATTTTGTTAGGCGTTTTTATCATAAAAGGGCGTTGAATTTTGCTGAATACTTTTTCTGTGTCTTCTTTTTGCTCCTATCTATGTGGTGAATTACATTCATAGATTTGTGTATGTTGAACCACCCTTTTATCTCTGAGATGAAGCCCACCAGGACCCAATTGGTTATTTTGTTTTTACTAATTTGCAGTCCTACAAACAGTGTATAAATATTGCTTCCTCTCTGTATCCACACCAGCGTCTATTGTTTTTGGACTTTTTAATAAAAGCCATTCTAACTGGAGTAGGTAACATCTGATTATGTCTTTATATATGCATATAATGAGTTTAATAAAGGAGATAATATTGGAATGCTATGTATACCATTCACAGTGTTATATCATAACATTATTTAAAAGCTTTAATTAAAATTATTTTTAATTTCAGAGTATTATGGGGGTACAAGTATTTTGGTTACATGTAATGCCTTTGCTTTGCCCAAGCCAGGGCTAGAAGCGTGTCCTTCCCCCCTATACAGTGCACTCCATCTCCATTAGTTGTGAGTTTATCCACCCCCATGAATAGATTAATAAAATGTGGTATATGTATACCATGGAATACTCAACTACAAAAAACAATGGTGGGCTCTGCGTGGTGGCTCACGCCTGTAATCCTAGCACTCTGGGAGGCCAAGGCAGGTGGATCGCTCAAGGTCAGGAGTTCAAAAGCAGCCTGAGCAAGAGTGAGACCCTGTCTCTACTATAAATAGAAAGAAATTAATTGGCCAACTAAAAAATATATATATAGAAAAAATTAGCCGGGCATGGTGGTGCATGCCTGTAGTCCCAGCTACTCTGGAGACTGAGGCAGAAGAATTGCTTGAGCTCAGGAGTTTGAGGTTGCTGTGAGCTAGGCTAACGCCACGGCACTCTACTCTGGGCAAAGAGTGAGACTGTCTCAAAAAAAATAAAATAAAATAAATAAAATAAAATAAAAAATAAAAAAATTATTCCTAAGGAAAAAAAAATGGTGATCTAGCACTTTTTGTGTTATCCTGGATAGAGGTATATTAAAACTCTCTTAAAGCCCACCACAAACAAAATTCTTTTTTAACAGATGCTTTCATTTTTGAAGTTTTAATATTGCTTTAATAGTGTTAGTGTTTATTCTATTTTATAGTTTTTGTTCTTTTGCTTGTAAAATAGATTTGTAATCTTTGTACACAAACTAAGCTACAGAATCAAACATAGAATTTTTCTGGATATATATTTTACTAAGATAACCCACAGTATATGATAATTCTCTGATAGATGATCAAGAGATGAACAGTCATAATTAGAGATGAACAATTTATTATGGCAGCAAGAGGAAAATCATGAAGATTTTCTCATGGACTATGAGCATTGAAAAATGCTCTGAGAATAGATAACAGCTTTAGGGCAACATAATATCAAGGTATAGGAGTTTAAAGGTGAAAAAATGATCAATATCCAAGTAGGGATAAAATGTGTAATAGCCATGTATCTATGCAATGTGGATAATCGTAGTTCTACAACTTAATAGGCATAAACACTATGATTTGAGTACATCATTCACTTCTAAGTCATTGATTTATTCCATTTTGCTAAAATTGAATGACCAGTACATAATTCATAGCTGAATCTTTTCTTGTTTAACAAATTGAAACACTTTGGTTAGTAACTAGCCATGTGAAAAGCTCATAAATATTAATGAAATATTCTGAAATGTTCTGTTTATTGTCCATGAATAGTCGTGGGAGATAGTAAAAGAACTTGATTGAAAATAAGCCTTAAACTTCTGTAATAAAGACACACTTCACTGGAAATTTTCCTGTAATGTCATGGTTTTATCTTTTGTTATTCTTTTTCATCAGTAGTACAGAGAATTGAAGTGAGGGTGATTGAGAAATAAAGGTCTGAGACTGCTAAGCATAGCAAAATTCATAGCATACATGAGGTTTAATGATCCTTACATTTGTTAAGTATTTGACTCTGTATACAGTTCTTTATCATATTCAACCATAATATGATACTTATTTAGATTCATATAGTAAGGACTTCGTATGAAACATGGGCAACATTTGCCATTTCTGATATAGAATTATTTTTTAAATATACAGATTTTAAAATATTAATTAAAATTCTAATAAACAAAAGTTTAGGGAATAATGTAGCAAGAATCAATATTTTAAAGGAAAATATTTTTGAGATTATTAATGTAACTATATCAATCAGTCATACCTCATTCTCAATTAGTTTTCCCCTAAACCTCACCAGGCATAAACCTTATTGTGAAAAAGGGAATTTAATCAAGATACTGAGTGAGGTAGTAGATATAATTTTGGTCAGTATTACAATTGTCAGAGTAACACCTTTAAAATACCCAGTGAATAGAAGCGATTTCACATGTTTGATCTATTAAAAGCAAACTGGAACAAAGAAGCTCCCTGCCACCATAAACTGTAACATTAAACAAAGGTTCTAAGCATATATATTACCACATGTGTTGGCTATTTCATCCCTTTCCAACTCTTGTTAATCATGGATGCAATAATTATAACTGGATCACAAAGTTCAAAGTACAAGTCTTATAGTTACATAATTAATCCTTTTGAGTTAATTAAAAATGGCTTAACACAGCCCAGATTGTTAAGAATTCCATGATCTTCATCATAGTACACTTCTATTCACTTTTTGTTTTCCGAAAAATATAAGATGCTTATGCTGTCCAAAAGAAGTGTAGTCTGATTCTCATAAACAAGTTGGAAAAATTCTGGTGTCTGAATTACATACGCCTACTACTAATTATTGCTAATTATTACTAATACTAGCACAGCTGAGCCCTGATTCTAACCAGACAGGTAGATCTTTCTTCATCAGTGGTCAACACTGATGACAAGTTTCTGAAACAGTCTAATATTCTACTTAAGTCAAGAGGGTGATCCTACTACTTCCAAGAAAAATTAGGGAAAAAAATACCACCTTTGTCAATTTTGGCAGACATTTCTTAGATAAGATACCAAAAGCACAATTCATTAAAAAACAAGATATGTTAGGATATCATCCATATTAATATTTCTTCTCTTTGAAGAGCACTGCTAAGAAATTGAAAAGAGGGGCTAAACACCAAGAAAAAATATTTGCAAAACACATATCTGATAAAAGACTTGTATACAGAATGTTTGAAAAACACCCACATCTCTGTAAGAATACAAACATTTGAGACTAGCCAGGGCAACACAGCAAGATCCTCCTTTAAAAAGTAAATAAGAAATTAGTCAGGTGTGGTGGTGTATGCCTGGAGTTCCAGCTACTTAGAAGACTGAAGCAGGAGGATCATGAGAGCCCAGAAGTTTGAGGCTGCAGTGAGCCATGATTGTACCACTGTATTCCACCCTAGGTGACAGAGCAAGACCTCGGGGAGAAAAAAACAAAAACAAAAACAAACCAAGAAAACACACAAATGAACAACAACCAAACAAACAATTAAATAGATCAAAGATTTGAATGAAAGATAAATGGACAAAAATTTAATACATCTAGGATGCTCAACATCATTAACCATTAGGAAAATATAAATTAAAACCACAATGAGATATCACTACACACACATTAGAAAGAATTAAAAAAAAACAGAAAAGCAAAAAACTGGCAATACCAATTGCAAAACAATTAGTAACTTCACACATTGTTTATGGGAATGCAAAATAGACAGCTGCCTTAAAAGCATTTTGGCAGTTTCTTATAAAGTTAAACATGTTCAAGAAATAAGAGGGAGACTCATGTAGATTCTAAATACAGTAAATAAAAAATAGATGAATAGAAAATTTGGAGACAATCAATGCCTTCCAGAAATTTTAGACAAAGCCTTCCAAAAAAAAAGTATTTTATTATTTTTTTCTAAGGACAATTAGCTATTTAGAGTTTTGATTGGGATGGGGAAGGTAATATGACCTTATTTGTCATATAAAATTATTATTTTGGCTGTTTCATTATACCTGTGGATTATATAGGTACCAAATAAAAGGAAGATATAAGGGTTAGATAATACTGCAATTGTCTATGGTGAAGACATTAATAGATTAAATTTATAGGTGTGTAGGAAATGGAAATATTCCAGATATGTTTTGAAAGAATAAGAAAAAGATTTTGTAAATTATAGCTTTTTCGCTCTAACAACTGTGTAGATAATAGTGTATTTGGTGAGAAGGGTAATAATGGGAGAACAAAATGTTCAGGAAAAATGGACTTTCAGTGGCAAATCAGATTTAAAAATTCCTCCTTTCATAAAGCTATGTTTCTCAGTTTCCATGTAGATATTTGCCACAGTTTTCTAGGCCTGGTTATTATAACACCAATGGCCTTGGATGTCAGGATTATAGAACTTCTTGTCAGAAGGCACCTTCTTGACAAAGACCACTGTGTGTCCAAATCTTTTGAGCATATCCAAATTGCAGTGTAAAAATAGATGGAGTCAAGATATGTTGACAAACAAGTATGGGATAAAGGAGAAATGAAGGCTTGAGAAAAGTATAGACTAGACCAAGAACAAATAAAACTGGAGCAATTTCTTCAGAATACTGCAAGTGCTTTTGTCTTCATTTAGACTATGATTTGCACAATTGCAGTTTGTATCATGTAAATGATAATTAAGCATGAAAATTGTTCCCATGTCAGGCCAACTCCTCTCGGCAGGGAAGACCCAAATCTTCTCTTGTGTACCCAACAGAAATCTCTAACATACTTCAAGATTTCTGATAAGGTATTTTTGCTCCACTGGCTATTTATCTGGATTGTAGAGATCTTTGTGATTCCCAACAGTCTAGTTAAGACAAGACAAATTGTAAATGTTTAAGATCAAAAGTAACTGGATATCTAGAGGTCTATTTATACATTAAATATATGTTTATACATTTAAGCAATTTTACTGACTAAGCTCGTCATTTGAAAGATTCCGGGTAAAATTCCTGTAATTTCAGATATGGTAGGTAGAGGGTAAATGTGTGTATTAAAAGTAGATAGTCTATCCCAGATTATTTGTCTAAAATAGAACCCCACTTTTATTTACATATCGAATTAGGACTGGCAAGTTGGAGACATTTCTGTTAAGAATGATGACATAAAATGAAGAGGAGTAGAGATCATTCAGTGAGACTAAAAGGAACAGTGCTAAGGAGCCCCTTTACCAGGTCCTCCAAAAACAAGTTTATGTGGTATGTGTTGTAAGTCACTGTCATTAATACAAAGAAAGATTCAACCTGTGAATACACTCGTGGTTAAGGCATCCATGGATAACAGGTATAGACATGTAGTTCCATGAGTTCCAGTACAACGTTGGCTTTTCAATAGGAAAGGGGAATGGTCTGCATTAATAAACTGGTTTACATGTAGTCCACTATCTACATATTTAATTCCAGTAAAATTGGGAAGTGATGAGACATACAAGTTTTATCCTCATCTACTAGAATGTGTTGCCTTGATGTCTTCCTTCAACTTTGAACACAGGGTATCTCGTCTCATTTAAGTTGTATAAGAGGAATTGGAGCCCTACGTATTGTTGCTTACGCTGGAGTCAGTCAACTGCCATTTGAGAAGGTGATTGAATATGCTGGTCAGTGCTCTTAGGTGATTTAGATATTCTCAAACATACGTCATGGAGACAGTAGAACACATAATTCTTATTCCCCGTGTTCTCAGTTAAGAAATAGAAGAGAAACTTAACAATTTATGTGTACCTGGAACTTACTGCATTGAGGAACATTCTAATTTAGAAAAGAGAAACCAGACTTCCTCACCCTGTCTTCCAAAAATAGCTTATTTTTCTTTAGTTTAGAGAAAGGGTGGTGGTACCCATCAACTTGTGTTTAAACACAAGCATGATACTGGCAGTAGGATCAAGACCAAAATACTCTGAAAAATTTGCTTAATTCTGCTAGAGAGACACAAAGTGATATTAGATATAGAGTTAATGGGTGGCTGACATTACACTTTTTCTGAGACACTGAGGAGTACAATTCCCAAGGAAATTAATACTACAAATGATTATGTTCTTTCTAGGTAGATGAGAGGAAAATGAGAAAGCCAGGTGGTACTCTGGCACTTAGGATGGGTATTACAACTTTTGTTTTTGCATGTGGTTTTAGGATTAGAGAAGAAAATACTATAATCAGTCTCTTTAGAAGTGTGAACAGAGATCTTCTGGTAATACTACTGAGAAGACCACTTAATATCTCTTATATGTGGCTTTAAAAACAAAGCAAAACAAAACTCTGGTGGTCTTAGGCTCTCTTTTTCCCAGTGTTGTAAACTTTCACAGTGATAACCTTGGTGTCCATCTTTTATTCTCATTAAGGTAAGTGCTTGGAAAGCTCTTTCGGTCTGGGCGCTAATGATTATTATCCTGATATTTTTTTGCTGTATGCTATATATTTTCTTTTTTTTCAGCCAGCAAATATTTATTTTTATTTTTTATTTTTTTATTTTTATTTCAGCAGAATATGGGGGTACAAATGTTAAGGTAACATACATTGCTCTTGCCTTCCTGTATAATATATATTTTCTTTTCAAACTTCTGCCCACCTGTTTTCTCTGTTCTCTCTTTCTGGGACCCCTAGTTTGAATGTCCAATTTTTACATATGTTCTCTCTGTATTTCTCTCTCTTGTGCTTTTTAATTCTAATTTCTAAGAGATTTCTCTTTCAAAAGTTCTACTGATTTTTTAAAAAATATAAGCTATAATGATTGCCTTCCAAATAATTCTCTACAGATTTTCTGATTTCACCATTCTTATGTTAGAGTAAGCCTTTCTTTTTTTTTTTTTT
>VBSM01002608.1:113176263-113194529 GCA_008086735.1 Cheirogaleus medius
GATATAGGCCATTCTCACTGGGGTTAGGTGGTATCTCATTGTGGTTTTGATTACTATTGTCGTATACTTTTCTTTTCTTTTAAATAATTTTCTAAGTAAAGGTACATGGATCATAATTGAAAGGAAGCAACATTATAATTTTTATCCTTACTTTTAATTGATAGTTTAAAGTTGCCAGTCAGCTTTTGATTCCCTTCGTATATAACTTCCCACTATGCCCACCATCCACATTTATAAAACCCAGAATCATCTCACTGGTTCACCTATGTAGATTGACTCTCGCCATCACTAAAGACTTCTCGTGCTTGTCTTCTGCCTAGGGTTTAGCTTTATTCATTCTCATCTTTTTATGTTGATGTTCTATAAACTGGTGGCTATTTTAAAAAATATATTGTCTACTCAAATTATTTTTTGTTACTCCTTGTGGGAGCAGATATTGGATTTGTGGTGGTATTAAGTATGGTTATGAGTGTTTTCAAGTTTTTTATTTTCAGTACACCATTTATCAAGTATTACGGCACAAACAAATCACTAATTAAAAGAAAAAAATGGACAAAAGTCATATCACAAATAAAGATCTATTCATTACTCAAAAGCACACAAAAGAGTGCTTGGCATCATTAGTCATCAGGGAAATTGAAACAATGATTATACAATGTTATACCCCAGTTCAGTGGCTTTAGCTACTGAAAAGAACTGACCAGGATCTGGAACAACTTGAACTCTCATACGTTGCTGTTGGGAGTAAAAATTGTACAGCCATTTTGGAAAATTCTTTGACAGTTTTTCAATAAAGTTAAATATATATTGATCTTATGACTCAATAATTCCCCTCCTAAGTATTTGCAAAATACTCATACAAAAAAACAAACTTTAAACATTACTTTGTATTGCTGCTGATAATTCTTTGTAAATTTTACTATTTTGATTGAATTATTTATTTGACTTATGTTGGTAGAGAAATACTGTATACAGCATAATTCCTTCATCTTTGGCTGAATACAAGTTTATTTCTACAAAAACATAGACTACTTTAAGCCCGAAGTTTTACCTATATTCCAAACGTAACCAAGGACTATGACATAAATCTACTTTTTGATAGGATCTGTTAACAAATTTCCTCAGATTTTTTTCTTATTTAAATGATTTCATTATGTGTTTAGAGAAATTATCAGCAAAACAAACCATAAAAACTCAAACCATACCTATGACCTTGAAAGAATAGGGACACAGGGTGTTGTTATTGGTAAAAATTATCCTACATCACATTTGGGATTATAGAAAGTTCATTACTTTTTTTTTTTCACTCAAACATTTTTTCAAAGCTTACAGTTCTAGCACATACAAAAGGAGAATTACAATCCTATTAAAACCTTAAAACATGTAATTAAGAATATCACATTTGGCCTGATAAGGTACACATACTAATAATTAATTCATTCTGAGAGAAGAAAAAGTTTCCTAGAGCATTTATAAGAATAATACAAAAATAAATTATTTACTTAGGAGATGTTATCATGAGCAATTATTTTAAAACTCTGAATCTGATTTATCATTGTTATTTTTATTTTTACACCAAATTCTCTAATTCACACAATTACAGAATATGTTGTTGTTATAAACATCCAGTTAGAATTTAAACTTCCCATTCAGAGACAGAGAAAGATTGGAAATATATATTTCCAAAGAGTAGTTCTTTACCATTTATATTGAAAAGTTGATAACGCTTCATAAATAGTTTTCTATTCATGATTGCATATATCTTTGTGTCTAACTATGATAAGGAAGGAAAGGAGTATGCAAAATTGTAAGAAGGCAAAGAAGTCTTTCCACTTATCCTGCCTGATTTCTCCTATGGAATTTTTTATTAGCATTTTGCCTCTTTGTGTTTCTTTGGAAGTTTACCAGTTCATGTACTGTTGATTAAGGCACACAGAAATACAATTTTATATCTTTATTCACAGATTATAATATGATAATATTTCTAAACTAATTAGAGAAAATTACATAGTAAAAGGTATATATGTTTATAAATAGGATTGCTTGAATTGTTGGTCATCTTTGATATCCAATTGTTTTCTCATTCCCTTTTACAATAAATTGAATAACGCTACTTCCACATTAAGGGTCATCCTAAAAGACACATGTTTGATAGTTCCTGATTTTCAAATTAAACAAAAAACAGAAAATAAGAATTATTTCTCAGTGATGAGAGGTTTCAGCTCTTTCAAAGCATGAGTCCTTTACTATATCATAGTTACCATCTGGAATGGGAGTGGAAGTATAGCAAAAAATTGAATATTTCAAATCGGGAGACAGCACGATTTCATTCCTATTCTTTCCTCATTTTATTCAGCTTATAAAACCACTTTTCATGTTCTCTATGGCATTTGAATGTTTCTTAAAATATTCCAAATATATCTTTGGTGTCTTTCTCTGTAAGCAAAGAAATTTTTATGTGCCAGAAAAATTATAAATTTGGCTAACCAATACCTCAGTATAGTTTGCTTTAATAAGAAAGCTTCAATATTAAAATCATGATATTTGAGTTAAAGTAATGATGTCATCATGTTCAAGACACTGACTATATTTTTGAGCAACCCACTCAGAACAATAGAAATGGTTTTTAGAAGTTCTATTGAATAGTCAAGATAACTCTGCTGTCATTTTTGATGTTTTTCCTCATTTTAAAAATATGAATACCTTTTCTCTGCAAATCAATTGTGCACCCATGTAAATTTAAAATATTCAGATATTTCCTCTTTTTTGTACAAAAGACAGGAAAGAAAATTGTTCGTATAAAAATGATCCAAGATTTGAGTCAGTATTGAAACAAAAAATTGGAGAAATAATGACTATTATTTGTGCAAAAATATTTAGAAGATGTCTAATTACATTTTACTTTCATGATAGCACTCTTTCTGCTTTACATATAGTTGATACTCCACCAACACTACTTTGAAAACATCTATTGAAATCCACATAGTAGTTCACAAAATCATCTTGAAATAAATGGAAATTTCCTCACAGTGTAATGAAATTCCACAGATAAAAGTACAAAAATATTCATGAAATACATTGATCTTTTGTATTTGTCACTCCTGTGCCAGGAACTGTTTTGTACTCTGCATCTCAGAGGTATAATCTGACTGTAAAGCAAAATATTTGCTAGCTCATACATACGTCAGTAACTGCTCTTACAGATTATGTGTCAATAAGATTATAGAATGTAAAATAATGCCATTTGATAAAGATTTTTTCCAGTAAAATATTATGTTTCTTTCCTAGCAGAGCACATAATACATTCCATCAATTTTGTGATCAGTATTCGAGCTTCTCAGAAAAATACACTGAGTTGTGCAACTGTGTCTCTTATTTTCCCTTAGGAAAATACTCAAATTTTATACTGAAAGCATTTAATGATTGTTTAGGACACTTAAATTGTAACCCTGGAGAAGTCCTTTTTGTTAAAATGGAAAAGTTTTACACTATTTCCTCTTTATTTGGACAGAAGGATTGTTTAATTAAAACAATTACACAGATTCAATTCTCTAAGCCCAAACAGATTCATAGCGTAGTCTCCATAGAATCATTTTAGTATGTATATTTATCAAGTTATTCTAAGTTGTAATGCTCATTTTAATATTTGCATCTCTAGCTTTCTATTTGTATATTCATTTTTTTTAAATTGAAAAATGCAAAGCACAAAATTAATGTAAACAAAAATAAATTATTTACCAACCTTAACTAGCTAGGAAATAGGATAAGACTTATGCAATAATAGTTTTCAGACATTGGACAATAGGTGACACAAACCTCTAATCCCTGAGAGAAAGATATAAACAAAGTGGGCCTGACAATTTCATCAGATTACTATTTAAAAACAATCCTCAAACCATAATGTAGGAAGGGAAAATCCAAACAGAGGAAAATAGCTGCTATAGTTAATTTCATATATCAACTTTGCTAACTTATGATCTCTAGATGTTTGATCAAACACTAGTCTAGATATTGCTGTAAGGTATTGTCTAGATATGAAAAAAAATTATAATCAATTGACTTTTGGTAAAGGAGGTTACCCTTGATGAAGTGTGGGCCTCTTATTATTGGTTGAAAGACTTCAGAGTAAATAATGAGATTTCTTAGAGAAGAAAGAATTCTTCAAGACTTAAACATAGAAATGCTGTCTGAAACCTGTTCTGCGTATTTCAGACTTGCCAACTCTCACAATCATTTGAGCCAATTCTTTAAAATAAATCAAGATGGTAGATAAATGCACAAATATCATGAGAAGAGAAATCAGATATAAGTGACACAAATGAAAATTCTAGAGATAAATATATGCTATCTGAGATTTGTACAATGCACTTAGTGAAATTAACACCAACAGCAAAATATCAATGAATTTGAAAATATACCAATAGAAACTATCCAAAATGAAACAAAAAATAATGAAAAAAATGAACAGAGGATAAAGGCCATGTGGGAAAATCTCAAACCCTCTAACATATGTGTAAATGGAGTCACAAAATAGTGATAAGTGTGTAAAAATATTTGAGAAAAATGGACAACTGTGATAAAAATATAAATTGACAAATCTATCAAGATAAATGAAATTCAAGCACAGTATACATAAAGTATATAACTTCAATGCACTTTAATTGAAGTACATGTGCCAAGTAATAGATAAAAAAATTAGAGCAGCCAGAAATAAAAAAAATTTATATATAAATGAACGAATAAGAGGGATAACCAACTACATATCAGAATATATGAAAGCTAGACTCAAATGAGTAGCATCATTAGGAAACTGAAAGAAAAATAGATGAAAAACTATCAACTTAGAATTTCAAGCATAACAAAAGCATCTTTTAAAAATGAAAGTAAAACAAAGTACTTTTCAGATAAACAAAGTTGAGAATATCAATTGTCTACATACCTTTGCTATAAGAAATAACAATCTAAGTTTTTTAAACAATGACAAAATTATGCCAGATGAAATTTTGAATCTGCACAAATGAATAAAAAGTGCCAGATATGGCAAAAATTTGGGTAAATATAAGAAAGTATATTTTCTTCGTTTTAAAAAGTTGGTGGAAAGAATTCTGGATATCCAAGGTAATGACAGAAACGTATATTTGATAGTCCCAATTTCTCTTCTAGAAAACAATTAAAAATTTTTAACATTGGCATAAGGATATTTTTATAGCTCAATGGAGAATAACACAGAATCCAGAAGCAAAGCCACATATTTAAAGTCAATTGTTTTTTAACAACATGTCCAGCTAATTATATGGGGAAGTAATATTTTTTTCAACAAAGATGCTGAAAAAAATGGTTATTTATATTAAAAAAATTAAGTTTGACATTTACCACACACTACATAGAAAAATAAAAATAGACAATAGACCTAAAGGTAAATCAAAACTAGAAACCCCCCCCCAAAAAAAACAAAAGGAAATCTTCATGGCATTGTGATAAATATAAATTTATCAGTTAATACACTAAGGACATACAAATCCATAATCCATTAAAGAAACAATTTTATAATTTGGGCTGTCTCAAAAATAAAAGTATTTGCACTTTAAACACTACATTTAGGAAAAATGAAAGGTAACTTATAGATGTGAAGACTATATTTGTAATGCACATATGTGCGAAGGATATGTATCCAGAATGTATAAGAAAGTCTTACAATTCAATAATAAGACAAATAACCTGATCCAAAGATGGACACAATGTTTGAATAGAGAGTTCAGGGTTTTACAAAGTAGATATAAAAATGGCAAGTAAACTCATTAAAAATACTCCACATTATTATCCACTAGGGCAACAGAAAATGAAATTTCAATGACATACTACTATATCCACCGGAATGGCTAAAATGGAGAAGAAATAAAAGATTGACAAAAGCATTGTTAGTGAGAAATTGGAGCAATTGGAATTCCTCTACATTGCTGCTGGGAATGTAAAATGACACAGCCATTTTGAAAAATAATTGGCAATATCTTTTCATCTTATTAAGTTAAATATATTCTTATCGTATGAAACAATAATCCCACTCCTAAGTATTTACACATGATAAATGAAAATATATGTTCACACAAAGGCTTGTACCTAAGTGTCCATAGCAATTTTATTCATAATAGCTAAAAATACTGGAAACAACCCATTGTCCATAAAGAGGCAAACGGGTAAATAAAATTTCATATGTTGACATACAACAACTTATCAGCAAAAAAAAAAAAACAAAAAGCAAAGGAATTACGTAGAACAACATGGATGAATCACAGAAGCATACTGCCAAGAAAGGAAGACCCAAACAAAAGAATATATATTTTATAATTTAATTTCCATTTGTGTGATATTCTAGATTCTAAGAGAGAACTATAGTGTCCAGAAAGCAAACAAGTGGTTTCCCAGAGCTCAGGTCAGCATAGGAAATTGCCTGCAATGAAATATGAGAGAACTTTTGGCATATTGGAAATGTTCTATGTCATAATTGTGATGATGAGTACATTACCCTATATACGTTTGGCAAAACTCATCAAATAGCATACTTAAAATTGATGAATTTTAGTATATGTGAACTATATCATTATGAAGCAGCTTGAAAAAGAAAGAGATACTGACACTATTTGTCATGCAGAAACAATTTTATTTCTTTTGTTTAAAAAAAATTGTTCTTCAGAGATGGGGTCTCACTCTGTTGCTCAGGCTGGAGTGCAGCGGCATGATGGCAGTTTAGTGCAGCCTCAAACTCCTAGGCCCAAGTGATCCCTCTACCTCAGCCGCCAGAGTAGCTGGGAATACAGGTATGCGCCACCACACCTGCCTAATTTTTCTTCATTTTTTTAGAGATGGTATTTTGCTATGTTGCCCAGGCTGGTCTGGAACTTGAGGGTTCAAGCACTACTCTTGCCTCACCTTCCTGAATAGCTGGGTTACAGGTACAACTGGGTTACAGCCCAGTCCAGAGATAATTTTATTTATAGCCAAAAAGTTAAAAATATTTCTTAGGCCAGCTTATGCTAACCAATGATCATTTATTATGTTATTCTTTATATTTTAAAAATGGCAACATATACACAATAGGTAGGGATGTAGACTCATTTCTAGAATGAAGGGTAAAAACAATGTGGAGAAAAATTTTAAATAAACAGCATGTTTTTATCTTATGCAACATGCAAAATTTAATGATTATCCTCTGCAGAATACCAATTTAAAGATGAGAAAATCTAGGCTTACTCTATCTAAGACATTTCATAGCTAATAGATTACAGATGTGAATTTATGATATTTGATAACATTCCATTTACATGAAATTATTTTCATGTATTCTCAGACAATAATGTTGGGTCTGTATAATGTAAAATGAAGATGAATTCACCAGTTAAAAAAGACATATGACTGTTGACAAAAATTGCTGATGCAGATGATTGCAGAGATACAGGAGTCTCACTATATGTCATTGGTTCCTAGTTACAAAATAGAAGTGTGTGGGGTTCATGAATGTCACAAATGGAGAATGAGGAGACACGGTGATGGGCCTCTATAATCATTATTGAGGACATATATTATTCTTCACTGTAAGTACCCTGAAGTGAGTCTTCTGGAAATATTTCTCATTCCCTGTGATGCCATGATTATAAGAATGTGTATGTATGTATAATATTTATAACTGATACCTCACATTTGTATCCATATATTATGTATGTATATTATATATTAATACATTACATATACATGTATTCATATGCATATGTAATGTGAGATATATATTCTGTGCATGCATATTTTAAAAATAGATATTTAATCTATTAGGAAGACATATCATAAGTATTCAGAAGTTAACTTTTAAATACTATAGAAATAATAAGCCATATGAATATAATTAACAGATAACAAAGTTTGAGAGAGAAATAAATGTTTTCATTGAATGATTTAATTGCAGATTTCAACTTTAAACAATGTTTTCCATTCATCAATGTAAGTGCTTGATGCCAGTTTCTGTGATATTTAAATACATACTTTTGAATAAGTTTGAATGTCTTTCCTCAACAATTTGACAGTTTAATCACTAATAGCAGGAGTAAATGTAGATTAACAATGAAGTGGAGTAAGATTCATCTTTATAAATTTTTTTTGTTGTTAAATTTTCTGGCTCTGTAACATTGTATTCAAAGAGACCATAAAAAGTCTTAGTGAAATAAACAGGCTGTTATCCTCATTAAGAGCTCTTAATTAATTTGCTTCCTTCAGGTGACATCCTTGCACACTGATTTAGGACACTGCACACATGACAAAGGTGCCACTGGATCACTGGGAAGGTTATTTAAAGAATGCACAACCAAATAAAGCCCTGTGTGAATCATTTAATTAGATGAGTTGCTCAAACAGCTAACTTTTTCTTTTACTCTTTTTGTCTCAAGTACAGAGGTGACTCTCTTTTCTCTTTTATTATTTTAACAGTATATGGAAGGATAAATTTCAAATTGAAATCACCTCTAAAATATCAATTCTCATTAGTCCTCAAATTTAAAATGTTAGTAGACACATTGTGGTTTTTTTCTCTATGTCATTTGTCTGCCATTGTTTTTCATTTACTTTTAAAAAATGATGACATGTGTAGCCTTTAATATTTGCTTGTGAAATATATATGATGATTATGATGATTAATAATATCAGATCTATTTCAAAACACATCATAAAAGAGAGTATGGCAAAAATAATGATAATTATCAGGAATTTCTATTTAAGTAGTAATCTTTGACTTGAATTGACAATTCAACACAGATGGACAAGCTTTATTAGTTTCTAACATGTTTTCTATCCATTTATTCAGATAACCAGATAAGCGATTTTTTTCAGATGTATAAATCCCAGTAAGGATGAAAAGTTGCATCTAAGAGGGTTTATTTTTTCTACAGAAAATCCTCTTTTCTACCAAATCTCATTAAAATTAGAATACTGTTACCTCAGGAAAGATGCCTTTGATAGACAGAAATGAACACTTCTGATACTAAAAATCATTCTCATATTATATTGGATTGAAAGTGTCACATAACATATACAAAGTTTTCCTTTACTTTAAAAATAAATTGGTGTAGTAAGTGTTCTCTAATGATTTATTGTGTCTCTAAAACAAATTAGTTTAAATATGTTTGAGTATGTTATAATAACAGCAATTTAAGGAGGAAAGAAATTTACCCTCTTCTTCCAAATCACTTTCCTTTGCTGTACATTTCCTTTGTCTTTATTTGACTTTGCCCCTACAGATATGAAATTCAACTCCTTTTTATTCGACAGTGGAAAGCAATTATTATATTTTTATCCTTCTGCCTCCATGTGCTTTAGGTTGAATATTTTCTTCTGACCTAATTTTATTTCATTAATTCTTCTTTGCATTCATTGAATGCAATGAATTCATTTCATTTTTTGCAGAAACAAATAGCTACAGCTTTTTATATTTAGCAAATTTAATCCATTTACACATATTATAATCACAGATAATTGCTTTTGTCATAACTTACGTTTCATATTTACTGAGTTTTCTTGTTTCATTAATTCTCAATATTTTTTTCCAACACACAATTCTTCTATAGTTTTATAGATCAAAATTTGCCAAGAATTCTTGGCTGCTTCTTTCTTTGTCAACCAAACTCATTTAACAATACGATTTGGAACAGAAATTAACTTGGTTACTAGATTGACTTCACTGCTCTACTTCGTGAGTCTGAGGACATATACTTAGCCTATTAAGTTAAGGATAACTTTCCCAGTGGCATGATTTTTTAAAATATAGGTAATATTTACCTTAGTATTTGTCTTGGGAATTTTTTCTACTCTTTTAAACAATAATTTATACATTTTTTAAGCAAGTAAAACAAATGGTCTGATATTTGTAGTTGCCGTCTCCTATATGTGCCATATTTTTTGGTTTTTGGTCTGTATTATTTAGGAATTAATGTTTTCTCTGCTCTGCTTTATCTATCAGTTGTGTCTTGTCTGCTGTTTATTTTCCAGAAATTCACGGTGGCTTTTTTTTCTGTTCATGTTTTGCGTGCATGTGTGTGTGTGTGTGTTTATTATTCCCTTTTCATCTTTTCTGCCACTTCAATAAACTTTGGAGTGAGATGGGGGTAGATGCATCCCAGTCTTTATTTACTCCAACAACTATTGATTGTGCCCTAATCTGTGTCAGATATTCTTCTATATGCTGAAGACATAATAGTGGATAAAACAAATTGCCTGACCTAATGACCTTTACATCATAGTATGTTTATGAGAGAGAAATGCATATGATGTATAGCTAAATCTATAATATTTCAAGTACTACATGTTACAGTGTTACAAACAAAGTAAAGCAGAGTCAGCAGAGATATTGAAAGGAGGAAATTATTTCAAATATAGTCATCAGCATCAGGTAAAACTCTGATAGTCATTTTCTTAAGCACCTGAATGAAGTGAGAGATTAGCATAAACAAACTCTCTCTCTCTCTCTCCATATATATATATATGTAATATACACACACAAATAAAAAGTATAAACATGGATATTGGAGGTGCAGTTAAAGAAGGAAAATAGGGATAATTTTGGCCAACAAGAAGAAGATGGAAGAGATGGTGATTGCTAGATTTTTGAGCCTCTTTCCCAATCAGATAAACAGCATTCTGAACCATATGGCAAGTTTGGAAGAGAAAGGGCTTATCCGCTTCTCAACACATAATGTCTTGGCTCAAACTTAATAATAATTATTCAAGAGTGCTTCCATGTGGGGAGGGGGAAGGATAATCGAATTAATTCTGTGGAAACAATATTTAAAATTATAACTCTAATATGGAAGTTAGAGCGATCTATGTACTTTGTCATTTTCAGAATAGCACCCTCATATTAGAATAAGAAAATGTGATTTAAAAATAAAACAAATAAATCTTCAATAAAGGAAAGTTCACTGATGTTTCATATTATTGCCAAGTGTTTGGATTACTAAAAATTGAGAAAACAATGCAAATTCAAACCACCAGAAGATGAAACACACCTCAGTGTAATAAAAACTACAAACTAGCAATGAAGACTTAGTACCCAGAATATATAGAGATATAAAATAAAATATTGACTATTGGCTAAATAGGGTGGATTAGTAAATAGTTATTTCCTTTTTTCTAAAATTCTAATAAACCAGAAACAATAACATATAAACTAAAGTACACAAAGAAAATAAGACAGAAGACAAAAGCAGATGAGAGATGCCAATGAAAGATTGGAGGATGAAAAATAGAAGGAAGGAAAGTTACTCATGTTTATTTATCAGAGCAGAGAAAGTTGAAACTGAACTGTCTACAAGATAATGAGGTTAAAAAACCTTTTCTGAATCTCAAGAACCCAGATATGCTCAGAAATTGGTTGTAGAAAATACCTCCAAAGCTTCAGTGTTTGTGGAGCTGAAAAGAGGTAATCTGGTTGACACTCTGTGTGTTAGTAATTAACACTCCCAGGATTTCCTCCAATAACCCCCACTACAACTTCCCCTCATCCATAGTCCTACACACAGAGGTTTATTACATGCAAGAGGTGTGTTAGAGAAAATCTAGAATTTGGAACTTCAGACACAACTGAGGTAAGGACAATGGGACACAGTTGAAATCTGCGTACTGAATGGTGAGACCTAGCACCAGATGACTTCATCTCTTGACTGTCATAATGCAGTGTGCAAAACTGGAAATTAGAAGATTCATTGGTGGAAGAAAATGAATAGCTATGTATTGATGTTTAGCGGTTTACTATTAAAACATCATATACCTGATTAATTAACACATGATGAAGACAGGAAGTCAACTAACATCACCCTGTACAAACAACATCTGATTTTATTTTCAGCAATCCATTATTAAATAAGAGAAAAGAATGTCACATTTGAGTGAGGCATCTAACATGCAAAATAAGGTCTTAGACTAAATATTAGAAAAATACGTGAAATAAAGAAAATTAATGGAGCATCAGAAAATCTAAAAGCACATTACACTTTACAAAGAGATCAGGAAATTTCCTGAAAAGAGAGGCATTGCAATCTGCAATATTCAAAGAACAAGAGTGAATTTTTGTCAATTAAACTTTTGAATGTATGCCCCCAAATTCAGAAGTGCTTGGATCTTAAGCAATCTCTATCTCACAGAAGGTGGAAAAATCCTATTAATAATAACAACAAACAGACAATATGTGCAAAACCTCTATAAATCCAAAAAGGGCTAATATCATATAAATAGGTATACTTGAAAGAAAGAACAGAGAAAATGAAGAGAAAATTACCAAAAAATATGCCACAGGAAAAATTCTATAGCAGAAAACTATGGATCTTCACTTTTGGTATGAACTTCTAAATGCTAAAGACAATAACTAAAATAGAATTCTCAAATATATCATAATATGATTCCAGAAAATGAGAGAGAGAAAGAGAGAGAGAGAGAGAAAAGGGGAGAGAGAGAAAAGGGGAGGGAGAGAGAGAGAGAGAGAGAGAGAAAGGAAGAAAGAAAGAAAGAAAGAAAGAAAGAAAGAAAGAAAGAAAGAAAGAAAGAAAGAAAGAAAGAAAGGAAGGAAGGAAGGAAGGAAGGAAGGGAGGGAGGGAGAGAGAGCATACACAGAACAAAGAGGAAGGGAGAAAAAGAGGTTACCTTCAAATGATCAGGAATGACAGTAGCATTGGACCTATCAGAAGCAACATTCCTTTCCAGCAGAAAATATGGAAGCTATTTCAAACTTAGAATTTTAGAGTTTATTAAATAATCAGAAAGATGTGAGATGGAATTAGGTATTTTTTATATTCAAGGTCTCAAAAAATTACTACCCATGTACCATTTTTTCAGGAAGTTGTATGATTTTGTGCTCCAGTAAAACCAGGGTCCGGGAAATAAGAGAATCAACACAGGAGAGAAATAAAGGAAATTTAAAGAATGATCTGAAGAGTGAAATTAAGGAAAAATCTCAGAATCCTATCTATGTAGAGACTCTAAAAGCAAATAGCAAGATGGTGTTTGACCAGGATTACAGAGGCTCCCGAGAGATGGCCAAGCCTGAAGATTTTTTTTTTTTTAATAGAAAAAGGGTCTTGGTCTGTCCACCTAGTTGGAAATTCTGAACTTAAGTCATCCTCCTGCCTCAGCCCCGAAGTAGCTGGGATTATAGGAGCTAGCCACCATGTCAGGCTACTTTCTTTTTTTTAAGAGACAGGGGTCTCACTATGTTGCCCAGGCTGGTTTCAAACTCTTGGTCTCAAGCAATCCTCCTTCTTGAGGATTGCTGGCCTCCCAAAAAGCTGGGATTATAGGCATGAGCCACTGTACCTGGCCCCTGAGAATTTTTATAACACTCTGTAGAGGTAAAGTAAAGTGTAGAGTATATTAAGAAGATGTATATACAAAAATAATCAAAGAAATTATTATCTAAGTCTGGATACTTGAGCATGCATCAGAATCTTTTGAGGTGTTTATTAAATCACAATTTACTAGATTATGTTCCCTCTCCCACCCCAACCATATACATCTGCCCAAGAGTTTTGTGTAATTTTAAAGGAAATGATGAGGCCGGTTCTGGCAACACAAAAGAAATGCTGGAGATAAGAACCAATTTTACCGCATGAGGAAGAATCATTTCTGGGTGGTTGTTGACAAGAACAGAAAGCAAGGGAGAAGGTGTAAATCCCTCTCTTTCTTCCAGCTTTGCTGTCTCCCTCAAGTGCCCAACACCAGGAATTAGATGTTAAACAATATTAAAAAATCTAAATTTGAAACTAATTATGATGAATTTGAGAAATTCTTGTAGGAATAACCCTTTCAAACTCAATAAGGAGTTTTTCTTATGAGAGATGTGTCCTTTGGGAATTATAGGATGTGGAAATAGAATGATAAGGGAACTGTATTTGTTTTAATTTAGTTATTAGTATTAATATTATCCCCAATATAACACTGGCATTATAAAAAAGAAAACATGTAATTTATTTCTCTTTCACAAAAAAACAATCTGGAAGTAGGTAATTAAGCAGCCCTCATCTCCATTTCTGTTTCACCATTGGCTGCCATCTTGGAGGTGTTTTTATGCTCACAGATAATTAAGGAAGCTCTGTCATGTTTTTATCTGTGATCTAGAAGGGCAGGAAAAAGAAAGTAGGAAAAACATGACAGCAGTGTCCTTGGTCGAGCTTTTATCTAAATCCCACACATTTCTGCTTAGACCTCATTGTTCACAATGTATTCTCAGGCCATACATTGCAGCTAGTGAGGCTCAGAAATGCTATCTTTTAACCAGGCCTTTTGAATTCCTAAATGAATTCTGAATTCCATAATAAACAAATAAGAAGGTAAATGGTATTGGGAAGCAACTCGGCATGTGTGTCCCTGGAATCTCATACAAAAGCTAAAATAAAGGTACGGTGTAATATTTGCTATAGTTTGAATGTATATATTCCTCCAGAGTCACAAGTTCAAAACTTAATCCCCAATGCAATAGTATTAAGAGGAGGCAGTTAGATCAGGGGGCTCAACACTCATGAATGGATTAGTGCCCTTAGGAAAGGGCTGGAGGGAACTACGAAGCTTCTTTGCTTTTCTGCCTTCTGCCATGTGAAGACACAGTGTTTGCTCTTCTGCCATGTGGGGAAGGAGCAATAATGTGTCATCTTGGAAGCAGAAAGAAGCCCTCACCATTAATCAAACAATCAGTTTACAGGAGAAAAAGAGAGTTTCGGTACAAAGAAATGCATGGGAGAAATACAGGAGTTGCTAGAATCCCAAATACTGCGTTCTTTGTAAAGAACATGTTTATAGTCGCTTTGCCTAGACAAATTTCATTTCAAAACAATTGACCTCCTGCATAGTTTTGAGGGTGAAGGATACATAATCCAGCCAGGCAAAGTGACACTTTATTATTAGCTGGATTGTTTGGCTCCAAAGTCTGAGATAAAGCTACATTAAGCTTGGTTGATCCATTTGGGGATCCTTCAGATGCTAGTCTCCTAAAGAGTCTTGGACCGAATGCAATAAAGCTCTAGCTATCTTCCCTTTCATTAATACTCAAACCTGAGTCTCAGGCCAAATCACTTTAATGCAAGAAAATGTAAAAAAGTAGATCGACAAACACATCTTCTAACGTCAGAAGGACGGAAGTATAACAATTGGAAAGAGTGTTGTGTTTGGCCCATCACCCAACTATTAATAGAACAGGGAAACTACAGCTCTTCCATACAAACTGCCCTCACCTTGACATGCCTAGTCAGAGTGCTTACTATGCTTCACGCCTAGTACTTTATGTGGACTTTTTCAATCAGTGGCCTCGATAACTCTTTGAGATAGGAACATTACAAACATGAAGCTTGACTCATAAAGAGGTTATGTCACTTGCCCTGATCACAGTGGTTGAGCTGCTTTACAAAACCTGGGAGCTTGAGTCCATAGCACTAACTCTTTCCCACTGTGCTACTCTGCCTTGTTGATAAAGCATTTAAATAATGTTCTCTTACTTGACCTTCTCAGCAGTCCTGTGAAATATACAAAGTAGGTATTCCAAGTATTCTGAGGAAATCAAGATTCAGGGGGATTTATTCAATATTCACAACTGCTAACTGCCAGAGTTGAGGTGACTTATGTTTTATGATTCCAAGTCCAATTTTCTTTCCACTCTACCATCTCTAGAGATTGGTAAAGTTACTGCTACCTCTGTTTTTAACCCATGTCTAGGCAGCTTTAATTTACATGTTTTGGAGAATAATATATTGTTCAAATATCTGGGTTCATCTATTGAAGTTAGATGGTGACTCATTCTTGTATACTTATTTTGCACATTATATTTTAGTTAATAAAAAAAGCGTTGTTCTGAAAACAGTAGCATCATCTCAGCCTTTACTAAATCACGTGACTTTACTTCCCACATCTCTCTGAATGTACTGCAAATTCAGAATTAATTCCCATCAGTATCAGGATTCCCAAGTCAAGTACATATTATTTTTCTTTTTTATTAATGTATAATTTGAGATGGAGTGTATGTCCTTTAGTGAGGTTATGTTTGAGTTATGCATCCTGCCTGTGGAGTCTGAAACAACAGTATGGAAGCACATGATTTCAAACATGTGAGGCATTACTGATGTGAAGCCAAATTCCATAGATGGAAGATAATAAAGTTAAAGACTAAACAGAAGAGCTAAGGGAGATAGATTCAGGAGATCTTACTAAACAATAGGGAATGTTGGGAGAAGTTGTTCATGTGTATGCAAACAGCACTAGGGTTATGCTAAGTCAATTTTCAACTCTAGCTTTAAAGAGCTGGAAGCAGTCTTTAAGTGTTATCTAATTAAGTTGCCTTATTATAAGGAAAGACTGCTTTTCCCAAACCTTTTACAAAGTCTTCATTAACTTAGATTCAATGAAATCGTTTTGAAGCCAGAGGGAAAACATAAAGAGGCACACATGTCTATTAAATGTTTAAAAAGTAAAAAGACCACCGTGCTCACTTAAGAAAAGCCACCACACTAAGTCGCAATGAATATATACTCAAGTCAAGTAAGATTAGGAGTAACAGAGATTAAATGTTAATAAAGGTGGCCATTCCATTTAGGAAAAAGAAGCTAATTGGAACTCAAATGTTTTTCATGTCAGTAGTTATCACATCTGAGACCAAAACAAACAAACACAATCTTAAAAATTAACGTTTCTTAGATTGAGGGTAAGGCAGAGAGAGGAGCAACATCTAAACAAATATTAAATCAGCATTGGTAAATATAAAAATATTTCTGAACAGTTCTTCAGAAACTATTTCATAACTATGATAGTATTAAAATTCAGCTTTCTGAAGAGAGCATATTCTCTACTGCAATGATTCCCTTATTCCATAACTTTTAATTAAACAACCATCATAGGAAAGGCTTCTGCCAAACATTAAAGACACAGAAAGAAATGAGATAGTTTCTGTCTTCAAGGATTTCAAAGGTCAGTGAGGGAAAAATCAAAATGAAATTTAAGTGAGCTACATGGGTATGTTATACATCTGATTGTGCTTGTTCATTTAATGCCAAAGAATGAGTAAGAAGGGGTGTCCTGTGTCAGGGATTTTTCTGAAATTTCTGGTTTGTGCCTCCTAATGGATGGTTGACGTCATGAACCACGTGATATACCAAAGAAGAGAAACAGGCGTGGAGATTCCTTATGGAGAATTTCAATAGTCAACTGGATATATTCATGACTCAGAAAATATCTGAAAGACAGATATAATTCTGGGAGCTGTATGGGTAGTAATCAAAGAGATTAGCATGTGAGATCTTCCTGAAAAAATAATAGATTAAGAAAAAAACAGGTGGAAAAACAGAAACCTAAAGTTTGATGATCAAGATGTAGTAGGTGACTGGAGAAAATCTATTTACAAGGAATGCTTAAACTGAGTCCCTGGAGGGGAAGGAGAAAGAGAAGGAGTTAGTGGTACTACATAAATCGAAAGAATTTGTACATAAAAAGGACTTGGTAACATTGTCAAAACAATCAATGACACAGACAAATCAGGATCAACAATGTTAAGTATTAGTTTTTATATTATTAATTAAAATATTTTAAATTACAAGAAAAACTTACCTCTCGAGGTAAAATAGGATCCAGAGGAGATTATCTACAAAAAAAGAGAAAAACTTAATTTATATTACATGATAATGTAAACAAATATGAGCTACCAAAAATGAACAGATGTTAGCATTTTTCTGTTCTTGCTTCAAAATTTACAAAAGGAAATAAAAACATTAAAGAAAATTTTAAAATCTCTTATGCATATGGGTGGAAGTGATGTGTAATCATATTACAGAAGCTTTAAAAGCTGGTCCCTCATGTGCCACGTTGTCTTTCCTTCTTCCTTGATAACTGACAATGCTGCCAATCTGTACCAACCAGTATGGCTGTCACTTACCACAAGTGGCTATTTAAGCTTAACTTAATTGGAACAATAAAATTATTTCCCATTCTCACGAGTCACATTTCAAGTGCTCAATACCTACATGTGGCTAGGGACTACTATATTGGTTAGTAGAGTTATAGAGCATTTGTATCACTGTAGAATGTTCCATTGTTTCTCAAGGTGGATTTTGGTTTTCTTTGGTTTTTTTTATTTATTTATTTATTTATTTATTTATTTATTTATTTATTTATTTATTTTCAAGGTGGATTTTGGTTGTCTTGTGTCTCTGGGTGAGACTATTACATATTCATATATGGAGCTTGTCGGAAGCTGTCCCGAACAC
>VBSM01002608.1:113194629-113239329 GCA_008086735.1 Cheirogaleus medius
GCAGTCATCACAGACTCCGTCCTCCCGTTCCCATCTTTGTTTGTCTCTTTATTTTCATCCTCACCCCTAAACTCCAGGTGCCACACGTCGCCGGCTGGCTCCGGCAGAGCTGATATCCTAATTGACCCAAGATAGAAATGATGCATGAGTGAGATTGGGGAGTATGAACAGTTGTTCTGAATGATTTACTGCTAGTTGTGAATATTTTTCTATCTTTCTTTTTTTTTCTTGTTTTAATTTTAAACTTTATTTAATTAATAAACTTTATTGATGATGTATTTTGACTTATAATATCTATGATATATATTCATTGGTATATTTTTAATTTCCTATGAATATTTCATACAAATATTCTATAATATTTTTAAGTTTTAAGATGGGTTTTCACATTTCCATATGAGAGACTATTTTTGTAAATAGTATTTAGTTTAATTTTAATTTTATTTGCATGTTCCAAAAAGAAATGTAATTTCCCAGAAACTTTCAATTACGTCCTTTCTCCAAGGTCCCATTATATCCATAGGTGTATCTTGATATTATCATTTTAAGTCTTCATATACAAGAATATGATTTGCTTTTCTAGTTTTTCAAGTTTTCTTTTGTTGCCTTCAGTTGCATTCAAAATTTTTTTTCATTGGGAGCTTGAAAATTTCCTGCCAAGTTATAATTTTTCTTAAGTATATTAACTTTTGTATTAATATTGAAATGTTTTCTTTCATTACATATACTCATTGGTTTTTATTATATATATATACAGAGAGAAAAATAGATATATGTTTACATCATATAATTATTATTGATTCTTTGTATACAGCTAATATAATTTACTGGATTATTCTGTTATTTTATTTTTATTGCATTGCTGGAGTTTTCCTTATATATTAAATAGCTTACCACTTTAATTCTTCCCTATAATCCTACATTTGTTTAGTCTTTTACCTATAGTGAAAGTAATTCAATGCTCTATCCTAATTTTTTTTTTTTTTTTACATAGTTGTTCTAAGAGAATATTCCTCTAAAAGATCTTGGAGTCTCATATTTCACACCTGTTTTTCTCTTTCTCTTATACTTGGACAATAGTTGGGTTGTATATAACATCCTCAGGTTAGAGTTCTTGAGAGTTTTGAAGGTATGGCCCCACTAACTTTCCGTGTACCATGCTGCTGTGAAGTCGTAATACAGTCTTAAGCTTTTTTTCCTTTTTGAATAATTTGTTCATTTGATCTGATTGTTCAAAATGTTTTTCCATATTTTGAAATTTAATAACTTTATATGACTATATCTGGTGGTAGACAATTTTAAATAAGATACTTGCTTTGCTTTTAATATGTTGATTTTCAACTTCTATTTCTTTGAAATTATTCCCTGGAATTGTATTTTATTTAGTTTTGGGGGAGGGAGATTCTGGACTCCAAAAGTATGTGTGCTGGATTCTCTTTGCCTGTCTTCCTTATCTATCCTTTCGGCCTAATTGGCTTGATAATATTTTACTCAGTATTCTAATTTATGGGTTGTGTACCTTTCTTTCTCCTTATTAGTGTCTATTCCAAGATTACCATCCAATACTACCTCTGTATGCTTTCTCTTTTTGATATTACCTCTTTCTATACTTCCTATGTTTGCTCAAATGTCGTATCATGGTGATGACTAAGTAATTCTGAAAGCTCACAGTATTGTCAAGGTGCCAGTCTGCCCTCGGTTCTTGGGGTACTCTTGGCTGAAGAATGATCTCACCAAAGTGTCAAGTCCAGACTATTATCCTGGTCCTCTGGTTCCCTGCTTGGAAAAAATCACCAAGGGGGGCAATGTGACAGAGTAACCTCAGTCAGGAAGCAGTTTCACACAAGCAGCTCTTTACTGTAGAAAAAAAATGGGTTTGTCTCCCCAAGTGGAGAGAGACAGAACAACTCACCGACTGACTGACCCACTCCCTCTCTGAATTCTTGAATTGTTTCCTTTTATTAGCCCAGTCCGAGGGACAGCTCTCTCTGTGGGATGGTATGAAATGACCAACAGGTGTCCTGCATATCCTGCATATACTAGCTGCTTCTTCAAAAGCCCACCTGCAGGGGGGTGGGGGGGGAGGGGGTGTAGAGGTGAACCACAATGCAGATTCAAGCTAATGGAATAATTACACTTAGGTTACTCTAGGTCATTTTCTGAAGCCTATCGTGTCTGTCCTGGGGAATTCCCAGGCTGATAAAGCATTCCCTCCTTCCACAGGTGTAGCAATTGCTTGGGATAGAATTAAGGGTGGGACAACACCCAAATGGAGTGCCTGCCCTTATCCTTCTTCCCAGTGAAGCTATTGCTCCAGGCAGCACAAACCCTTGTCCTGAGAAGAGCCGTAGATTCTATCTACCTAACATTTTGACGTTGTTTCACTACTTCCTACATGAGATCTTGAATATATAGTTCCCTTCTCTCCTGCCTTTTTTAAGGTAATACTTCACTTGTATTAAAAAAAAAAATTAAAATATTTGATCCTGATTTCGTCTGCTCTATCACAACATATTTTAATGTTTTCTTTAATCAGTTATTTGTTTTATATCTTTTATATGAATGTTTCTATTGTTATTATAGCTTTACAAATTTCCAGGAAGTAGGAAATGTTCACTCTATATCATAGTCTTAAAACTGGAACGTTAACTTTTTTAAATTGAAGGCATAACACATCATTTTTACTTTTTATATTCTAATAAATTAATATAAGATTCTAAAATGAACTCTGACACAGATTCAGATTTTTCTTGCATCTCAAAGCAGAGCTTGACATATTTTGCTGTGTTTCAACTTAAAACATTTTGATTTCCCTTTAGTTGGCAAGATTTTTTAAAAAGTACCTTTATAAAATTCAAACACATATTCTAAATTATTTTTATTTTGGTCTGCCAGTTAAATTGTATTGAGTTTACAAAAGGTGTCTGTATAAGCTTATTTACTTGAAATGTGCTATGACTTATTTTGTGATTGAGTATATAGTTAAGATTTTGTAAATGTTTGAGGCTTGAATATATCTTTCATTGGCTGTAGAGTCCTCTCACCACCCTTAAGTATGCATACATATATGTGTATACCTATATGCAGAAAACAAAGATTTTTAATTTTTCTAATTTAATTTTTACATTCTATGGTACTTATTTCAAATTACTTTATTTGTGTTTAATTGAAGAGAATGATATATTAACATTATGCTTTTTTGTCAATTTCTCTCTTTTTTGCTTTATGATACTATAGTTGATGTTATTATTACCATATTATTCTTTTTGACTACTATTTGCATCAGTCACCTATTTCTGCTGTATCGAATTACTGCAAACTTAATGGCTTAAAACAACAGAAAACTATCTTATAGCTCTGGAAGTCTCACTTAAGTGAATCTCACTGGACTCAAGGTTAATTCACCACTTTCTCTGTCTTCAAAGCCGCCAAGAGCCAGTCAAGTCTTTCTCACATTACATCACTTTGACATGGATTCCACTGCATCCCTCTTTACCATTTAAGGATTCTTGTGATTATATTGGGACCACCTGGATAACACAGGTAAGTCCCTTTAAGTTAAGCTGATTAGTAGCCTTAATTACATTGCAATTTTTATTCCCTTTTGCCACGTAACATAATATATCTTGTGTTTTGGGAATTAGGGCATGGGCATCTTTGGGGAGCCATTATTCTTCTCACTACAGTATTTTTCTGGTTTATTATTTCTATCATTTTATTTTCAAACATATGGATGATGTTCCTTTATTATGCTTAAAATAAACTAGAAAAATCTGGGTCTTTTTTTAGCTTGATATATTAATCTCTATTTTAATAGGTAAATTGATAAATTTGATGTATTATAATTACTGCTAAATTTGTTTACCCATGCTTTCTTATTTTTATTTTATTTTCATCATGTTTTTATCATGTCTCTTTTACACTTGCCTTTATAACCTTTATTCATATATCTTTTTTATTTTTACTCTGATTTCCTTTTGCTTTTTATACAAAGCTATTCATGTACTTTAATACAGCTTGTTTACTCAGTGTATTTCCCAGTCTATGTTTTTGTTACTGTTGCATAAAATTATACTTTCAACTTTTTAAACACAAAGTACATTTCTAAATTCATTAAAAATGGATTTACCATCTTATACTGAATTCATTGTCACATGTTTGTAACTTCTTTATCTTTCTGTCTTCATTTTTCTTCTCTATAAATAAATCCTACACTAATTACTTCATGAAGGTTTTATAGGTTACATACTTTCTTTGCTTTTTTTATATCTGAAAATATGAATCTTGATTAATACATTTGGCTGAATATAGAATTTGTGCTGTATATTTCTTCAACTCTTTGAAGACATTATCCCATTGTCTTCTTTATCTGGAATTGCTTACTCTGCTAATTATTCTGTGATTATTCTGTAATTAGTCTAATTTTGTTCCTTTGAATATCATTTTGTTTTTTTCAGGTAGTTTTAATATTTTCTCTTTCACATTGGTACTCTGCAATTTCATTCCTCTTTAGGTGTGGTTTATTTTTATATATCTTTGTTGGCACTTTATATAAATATTCCATTTCATCTATGGGCTTATTTTTCAACAACTGAGATAAATTCTTAGTAATTGTATCTTTGAATATTTAATTTGCCATTACCTCTATTCTCTTTTACTGAAACTCTTTTCAGACACATATGGAAATTTTGTTAATCATTCCTCCTTGCTTTTTAAAATCTCTCATGTATTTTACTGATTTTCTCTATGCAGTGTTATCTGGATCAATTCCTTGTTAGTAGCATCCAGTTAGTATATTTTCACTTTGGCTAAGTCTAGTCTAGGTTTTCAAAACATTCTCAAGGTTTCTAAATACAGACTATCGCTGACTTAGGATAGTTTGACTTAACAATTTTTGGACTTTACGACACTGAGAAAGCAATATGCATTCAGTAGAAAACATAATTTAAGTTCCCATACAACCATTTTATTTTTCACTTTCAGCACAATATTCAATAAATTATTAATACATGACATATTCAACACTTCATTATAAAATAGGCTTTATGTTAGATGATTTTGACCAACTGAAGGCTAATGTAAGTGTTCTGAGCAAGTTTAAGGTAAGCTTGACTAAGCTATGTTATTCAGTAGGTTAGGTGTATTAAATGCATTTTTTAACTTATGATGGGATTATTAGGATGTAAACCTGTCTTGTATTTCTTTGTATATTTGTGTATAATGCTTTTAAAACATGCCCACATTTTTTTTTTTTTTTTTTTTTTTTGTGGAGACAGGGTGTCACACTATCACCAAGACTATAGTGCAGTGGCCTGATCATAGCTCATTGTAACCTCAAATTCCTGGGCTCATGCAATTCTCCTGCCTCAGTCCCCCAGTTAGCTGGGACTACAGGCACACACTATCATGCTTGGCTTCATGTCCACAAATTTAAGGACACTCCTGTCACAAAAACTGAATCTAATTTGTCTCCCATTAAAAATCAGCCAGGCAGTGACAAACTTACAACAAATATCATGTGGAAGAAATGAAACATTTTGGCTTTTGAGGCTAGGTCATAAAAGGAGATAAACCTTCTGTCTGCTTTCCCCCCTATCTCTTCCTCTCTCTACTCCCTTAACCCTAAATTTTAGGTCTGAATTGCCATGTACAATGAAGTCAGGCTATCATAAAATCATCCTTTGGGGAAGCCATATGTAGACACCATGCAAAAATAAGACTAATGCTCAATGAGACCACCTGTCCCCCAGCTGCTCCAAGCCCCAGCTGAATTTCAAGTCTTTACAACCTGAGCACTAGCCACGTAAATTAGCAAGGTTTCCGGTAATTCAAGCTCCCAGCTTTTAACCATCCTAGCTGATGCCAACTGCAACAGATAAGTCTTTTCTGCTAAGCCCTACCCAAATTCCTAACACACAAAATTTGTAAGATAATAAATGTTGGGATTTGTTTGTTTCTCACTGATTCGGGGGGTAATTTTTATGCAGCCATAGTAATTGGACCGAGGTACCTGTAATTTTGTACCGAGGTATGAGTATTACTGTAATAAAATCCTAAAGATGTGACAGTGATCATGAGACTAGGTGGCAGCTAGAATTTGGAGGGGATTTGAAGGAACTGTTATTTTAAGTCTAATATTCCTGAGGAGTCTGTCAGTGAGAGCTTAATGGAATATGAGGGAAATGGCTTTAGAAGGCCAGAGGAAAGGTATTCTACTTGTAGGGGTGGCCTATTTAGCAACACCTTTATCTGTATTACCATGGAATCAGATAACTGAATGATGTAGCTAAGGAAATTTGTAGGTAGAATGTTTAAAGGTACTGTCTGGTATCTGGATAGCTATAGTAAAATTTGACAGGAGATATTCTACAGGAAGAATTGTCAAATACAAAGAAGTCAGGACTTTCTTCTAACCTCTAGCCCCTCCAAGATTCTCACATTAAGAAAGGATTACAGAGTAAATATTAAATCCAGGTAGAACTTCAGATGCTTCAGTAAAACCTGAGAAAGATATAAAATGTTGCTTTAGGAAACTGTGCAATTAAACAAAAGGGTATTGAAGGATTATGAGTGTCTCACCTATCCTTTCTATTAGACAATAGAGCTCATGATACTCTTTAGAGTATTATCTCTCAGCAGTCTTACAGGAAGCCCAAAGTTAAGAAGAGTTTATCTCAAAGATATTTCTGTGTGTGTGTGTGTGTGTGTGTGTGTGTTTTGTCCAGTGGTGGGGGCTATAAATTGATTTATAAGAAACCTACACAGTTTAAAAAGAATTATATTAATTCGGACTTAAGCAGAAGAGACAGTACAAAAGGGAAAGAGGACTTTGAGTCTCCAAACTTCTGTGAGCATGTAGCCGGTGGAGGAAACAACTTAGCTGAAAATACTGGATAAATCTTATGTGAAAGTATGGATACTTTGAGAAGTAGTACCACAGACCTAGAAAATAAGAACCAAGAGCCTTGGAGAATCATTCTCAAGCATTAGGAATGAGCAATAATCAAGAAACTAGTTTTTATCTACTTAATATTTTCCATTTCCTTCTGCTTACATAGGTAATCAACAGGGCACAGTCTCAGGGGCAGTGATCCCACTTTTCATCAGCCTACTTTTTTTGAAAGAGAGACAGAATGTCAATCCACATGGACAATTTGAAATTTTCCCCTGGATAGGAGGAGATGAAAATGACCCAAAGACCAAAGTACCACCGACACATTGCTTTGACAGCCCCGTTCTAATTGCAGGCCATGAATTTGCTGTGGCCCAGTGTGCATGTTTGCTTGATTTTCTCCAGAATTTCAAGCATCCACAGACAGAGTGTCTGGCAGATGGATCGATCCCGGGCTGGAAGTTTGCTGGTGGATATATAAAAAAAAAAGAAAGTGGAGCAAGAAGTTGAGTATTCACACAGGGTTGTTGAGCTTTGTACAAAGCAACATTACATAGGCATGGGAATGAAAATAGGAGAGTGTTGATCAAGACAAGGGTAGAGATCAGAGAATGGGGAGCTCCCTTGTGTGGATGACCTAGCTGCTTCAGAACAAATGGGTGAGGGATGGAAGTATAGGAAGATGGGTTCAGAAAGTATTAATAGAGTATTTGAATTTAATATTTCTGATTGAGAGCTTTTAGGATGATTTAATTACTCAAAATATGGTCATGTGAGTAAGTAGAATGGAAGTAGTCTTCACCAGAATTGAATAATTCAATTTAAAGCATTGGCTTGGGGATCTTCATAGACACCAAATTCTCCAGAATGATGGCAGCACTAAAAGACAGTTAGTTACCTGATAAAATAAGTTAGGCAATGATAAAAGGCTGAGATGTTGACGGTTTGACAAGATTAGTGACATAAGAATATAGTCATTCGTATTTTTTTCACAAAGTAGATTTTTAAGGGTATATGTTATAAATTTTATACACACTAGAAGTAAATAAAATATATATATTTATTAAATGCTGAAAATATTGCCAAAATTATGTAGGAAAAAGTTTAACAGTGTTTAATATCTTTGTGTTTTCTAGTTTTATACATTTTTATTTCATTGTGTGTAGCTTTTTATGATAAAACAGTAAGAAATAGATATATTTAAAGAATATATCTTTTGAAAAACATTAATGAAATCTACATTTAGGTTTATTTTTCTGTGTCATTATTATTGTGATCAAATATGTAATGGTTCTTATAAAAAGCTATTTATGAATAAGGGATCTTATGATATTAGGCAAGAAATATTAAATATGTAGTCAAGAAAATTAAATAATTGACCTAATATTTTATTTGAAAAATCTTTTTGCTTTTAGAAAATGACTCTCTCTGTTTTTCTCTCTCTCTCTGTCTCTTTCTCTCTTTCTTATTTTTACCATCTGCAAATAAGTGGGTTATTACTGGATAATCCTTAAGATTGTTTCCCAACACTTACATTATATTGTTTTGAATATTTGTTAATAATTTACTATGAGTTAATCATTATAAATAGTCCTTAAGATAAAAGGCAAAGATTGAGATGGAATACCTGATTATAAAGCTATTAAAATTGAGATGATCGTATAACCATAATATCCCAGGGGATGTTTCCTGAAGATGTGTATAAATATTATGTACAGTCTTTGGAGTGTCACTTAATGAGATTCTAACATAATCCTTGTCATGATTTTGCTTGAAAACAATTTCACTAGAATGTTCAGTAATTTATTTATACCTATGTCATATCAATAGGGACGAAGGTATCATATCTTTAAAGAGTGACATCTGGTGGCTTCAAGTGAGTGTTGCAAAGTTATTATATTTAAATTTTAATATAAATGAGCAATAGCAGAGATGCAAAGGTCCGTGATAAAACTTGACAAATATCATTAAAGCTGTATCTTTTAAAAACATGCTAACATGTAACATACATGTAGTTTTACACTTCATAATTGTGATATAAACTCAACTATTAAAAGGCAAAAAACAAACCAAAAAACTCTTAGCCCAGTATTAATTTTTGTCATTCTGTAGGAATGGGAAAATTCCCATATTACCATACTTTTATGTTTACTTTTTATATTATCTATTCCAAAAGAGAGAATTTTTATTTGAAAAAAATGGCTATTTATCTGAAAAAGCCCTGTTATAGTTCTGACTTTATAAGAAGTAAGATATAAATAATAGGAAAAGCAAGGTTTCTTTCTCCCTGTTAGGATACTTTTAAGACTATGTTTTCATTAAGACTTTTTTTAAAAACTATTTTTTTTCTTGCATCTGCTGAATCAAATAACTGAATTATGATCTCATCTGAATAACTAAAACCTCTCTCATCTCTACTATTTCAACTCTCCAAAAGATTGAGAATTATGACTGGAAAACACTTTAAAGGCATAAAGTATCTTTGATTTCTCTAAAGTCTTCCTTGCAACTTGAACAGTGCCAACACTGCTAAGAATAAAGTTATGTGTTCAATAAATTCTTCCTGAAACGAGTCATCCTAAATCTTCCTTATTCACCATTGTAATCATTTCCCTTTCCACTCCAGGGTATCCTCTAGTTAATATAACCTTTCTCATTCTAAGGCTAAACTTTCTGCCTATTCTCTTTATCCAACCTCTTATTATCTCCTCAGGGAATTTGCTCCATCAATTACACATTCTCTTTCCAGATTTTTCAATCATTTGTCTTTCATTTGACTTATTTTTTTTTTCTGCTTTAAAAATGTGTCTCCTCTAAAGCTGAAAACAAATCAAACCAGCCAACTGAACAAGCAAATAAGAAACAACAAGAAACACTTTACTTCACCATATACTTGTCTTTATTTTTTTTCATGGCCCAAATTCTAAAATGTGCGAACTTTTTTGTTTCTTTTTTATATATCCTCATTCACAGCTACTTTAACAGTCTGTCGTCAGCACTTTATCAAAACATTTTATTTGAATTTTCTCTCTCTTACATTTTTGGTCCTCAAGAAATTATGTTGGGATTCTCACATTTATCTCCTCAAATCCAGCCATGTCTGCTATCCAAAATGGCATCTGTACATTGCTCACTCCTGTATCCTTGTATCTTAAGAATTCTGGAGTAATAACTTACTTTACTCAAATTCCCATCTCATTAGTTTGACAATATATGATAAACGTAAGAGAACCTATACATGCCTAGTTTTCTCATCAGTAAAGTGATGATAAATGCTAGAGACTTATCTCATAGAAGTGCTGTTAGGATTAAAAGAGCTAAATACATATAAAGCACTTAGAACAGTGCCTTGAACATAACAATCATTCAGTAACATTAGCTATTGTGCATTCTTATAATCCCCTATATTAAACTAAATTTAAAACCTTCTCCTCAATTTTTCCAGACTTTATGACAGAGAATCATAGACTGACTTCCTGCTCTGACTTAAGATCCTATTCAGTGCTGTCTGGTCTTTCCTCTTAAAGCTGCCATTTTGTCTTTATTTCTTTTCCTGTGCTTGAGAATAGGTCCCCTTTATTCAACCACAAAGCACCACTATGCAGAGTTCTTGCAGGTGATCAACTTTGAGTTTTTAGACATACTGGAGGAGGAATACAGCACTGCACAGAAGACAGTATGATTTCAAACTGGTCCTGTGACACCAACATTCTTAAAGCTCCTTGGCTCTCTGAACCATAATGAAGTTCTCTCTGACTCTCATTCATTTTGGGGCCCTACCTGACACCAGTTTGCTCAGGCCAACTTCAATCATCTTTCTCATCCTCATTCCTTCCATCCTCATTCATTCCAATCATCCTTCTCACTCCTGAAAGGAAAAGAAGGTTCCTTTTCAGAGGCTTCTTTCCACCAACATCAAGTCTCAGTTCATAGACACTAATAGAAAAATTTCTGTTACTTTATTAAAGTCAGTTTTAAATTTTATTGAAATCTCTTCATTACAGAAAAATTTTTAGATTTCCTTTTTTAAAAAGACTTTTAAATATCCTAAGTAAAAAAGCCAACAACTGCTGAAATGAACTCTACTCCATCTCCACATTGGAGAAGTGAATGCATTAATTTATTTTTAAATAATATTAGTGTCCTTTCTCCTCTATAGAGATCTTGCCAGACATTTTCTATAGCCTAACATTCTCCCTATCATTTTACCTAGTATCATTCTTACTCCAGTTAACTTTCAACAGGATGTCTTTTTACTACTTTAGCCTTAACATGAGTAAAGACAGATTTTCTATTTTATTTCAAATCATTTGCTTTATCTGAATTTCCTGCAGTGTTATAGACCTGTAAACAAAAATTACTTCTTCTTTCTTTCTACCGTGAGTCTCCTACATGAAGACAGTCCTCAAGATATATTTCTTCTGCATAGATAAGTAAAGTTACTTGAGTTTTCATTTATAAAATTCATCATGGACTTGGTGAAGCTATAAGTTCTGAACCCATCAGAGTTGATATGAAATGATAGTGTGGTCATTTCTTGCTAGATAGATCTGTGTAAAGTGAATCTTTTGCAGTGAATGCTCTCTGATGTTTTTCTTATAATGCGGATACATATCAGGCATAAGTGTGTGTGTGTTTACATATTTTTCTACTTTTTATGCATATATTTTATACTTTTATAAGTACAATTTGGAAAAAAATGATAAAAGGACTGACTTGGCTATGGTAATATGTGGCAAGCAGTAGCATCTCTCTTTACCTACATACCTGAATCTTGATGTAATCTTATCTTGAATCAAGCTCACTTAAGTACTTCTCTTTAACTGAACTCAGCACTTTGTTCAGCACTTTATAAATTCAATTAAATAACTATTTATAAAGATAATTTTAATGTATTATGTTATATATAACAGTCATGCATATTCAAAATATTTCAAATATAGTAAGGTACAAGTTATTTACAGACCTAATTACCACAATGCCAGCACAAGGCAATGGAAATATCCAGTTGATGTCATGAATGAATGACATCATTCATGAATGAATTCATGAAAATGAATCTGGTTGAAGTCATTTTATTTTATTATTTTAGATAGTGGTGATTTATTGACCTTTTAAAGTTCACATTAGTCTATGTCAGATGCTTAACCTTTTGCATCTGAACTGATAAATTAATTTCAGCCCATCATTGTGAAGTTG
Organism: Cheirogaleus medius; assembly: GCA_008086735.1. Lineage (NCBI taxonomy): Eukaryota > Metazoa > Chordata > Mammalia > Primates > Cheirogaleidae > Cheirogaleus > Cheirogaleus medius. The sequence goes on from VBSM01002608.1 coordinate 113,206,721, forward strand.
CTAAAGGATCAAAAGTTAAGTGAAGAGTTGTCATTTATTTTTATATCTTTAGTTCCAAATATTGTTATTATCTAGTTAACAGATTTATGCACATTGAAACATCGAGAACATTTACTGTTTCCTACTGTGCTCTGGAAAAAAGAATACATTCTACCAATTTTTTAACCTCTAAAGAGGTTAGTGTCTTTGACAGTGTTAAGAGAGGATGGAAGCTTATACTGACGATATAGGTACTAGATGGAGGTCTGAAAAAGTTCTCCACAGGTCTATATAAACTTTTCTGTTATATAACTAATAACCTCCAACTATGACAGTAGAGATTTTGCTGTTTAAATATTTGGCAGCAATTTAGGTATAGACTGTATAAGGTATTAATGGTTTTGAAAGAAAATACAAATTGAAACTGACCAATAGAAAAATATAAGATAGCATTATGAGTGTTCAAAGGGTGAGAAACATTTTGGAAAATGAGTTCATGAAAATTATATTTAATGTATATCTTGAAGGCTAAATTAGCACTATGTTTAGTGTAGAGGCTAGTCTAATTATATCTTTTTAAATGTTATGCTTAGATCATATTTAGAAAGAACTCTCTAATATTCTTTTGTATTTAAATTCAATCTATTTTGCCTATAATTTCTCATGGAAATATACACTTCTAACTTTTAATATATTTTTAATATAAGATACCTCTCACTCTGGGTTGTATAGATATTTAGGTTAGGAATTACAAGCTTTTGGGAAATATAAGTTTATATTAGAAAAGATCTGAGTCGGACTGATTTGTGTTCAAATTATTTATCATTCTTGGTTTCTTCAAGTGTCATGTGTGCACTAGTGGTACTTTTCAAGGTTTATAATAATGGTGAAATTAAATAATATGCATGATATTACATTAGATATGTATATAACTCAAGAAATGGTAATTTATTTCTAATACTTACTTTTTAAATTACATTGAGGTGATAAGAATTCTCCTTAAGAATGATGTGTTGAACTTATACCATTGTCACCTTTTTCTGAGAAACTCTGCTAAAATAATGGAAAAGTGAAAACTTAGTAACAAGAAAAAGTACATAAAACCATAAAGGCAAATACAATATAAAAAAAAAATTCTGCTACAAAATTTTGGAAGCTAGAATGCAGGTAGGTTATAGTTTTCTCATTTAGAAAACTGGAAAAATCTGACCTGTAAGCCTGCAAGAGTAAATCCACAATCCAAGAAAACTTCAAGAATGGAAAAATAAATATTTATAAGTGAGGATATGAGTGGAAAAAGTTGAATGTCTACAGCTTTTAGATCTACAAATCCTCTTTCCCTTCCACAGAACTGTACTACTCTGCCTGCCTAAAATCCAGTGGAAAACTACAGGTTTATCTTCTATTCTAGAGAATTAAACTAGAGAGTCTCCAATGATAGCCATACTGAAAATAGAGGTTTAGGGGAAAGATACACATTAAATGGTGGCATTCCGACACAACATATTCTCAAATACTCTATGTAAGACTTTTATCTTCCAGGCAAAAGATGAAAGAATTCGTTTCTGAGAAAACTGACAAGTCTAAAATGAAAAGATCAGCAGATATTGATAATTGAGTACACCGTGTATAATAACTCAGCCTGTATGTGGGGAAAGCTCACCAATCAGCAGGTCTCTCCATACACTCCAACTTACAGTCCACTGATTATTGCCCCATACTTCAATACGAATGGGACATAGAACATCTTCAACATGAGACAGAGATCAGACATATGGAGAAGAAAAGAAAATCAGGAAGAAAAGAAACAATGAAATGAGTAAAAGAAAACATTTTAAACATACTATAATATCCTCAAGAGAAGATACTTCAGTCATGAAGCATAAATTGGAGTTATAAAGAAGACCCATGCAGAACACCATGACAGACTCCAGAAAGCAGAAAATGTGATAGTAAAATTTAAAAATTCAATAGTTATCTTGGCAAATGATTTTGAAAAAGCACTCACAAAATAAAACATTAATGGTAAAAGAAAATGTAGATGAATAATAAGAGAGAACAGATCAGGACATATTTGAACAATAGGGATTCCAAAAAGAGAGAACAAAAGAGAAGAGAGAAAATTACCAAATAAACTATTCAACACAATTTTCAGAATTAAAAGACATTCATTTTCATCTGTGCTTACCAAGTGACAAACAAAATAGAGAGGAGGGGAAAAAGAAAAGCAAAAAGGCACACCGTTGTGAAATATAATGTTTCTAGAGAAAAAAGGAGATCCCAGAAACTTAAAGAAGAAGGCAGGTGTCAGTAATCATTATTCTGCCTTGAGCCACATGAGGATAATCAAATCAAGCTAACCATTTGGATCCCTTGACATGAATTAGTTCCTTCACGTGTTTAAAACCTAGAAAAATCTGAAGATACGAAGCTCTTTTTAATACTAGAACAAAAGTGAAAGTTGTAGTGTGTGCAGCCTTTAATCATGGGATTTAGAAAGGGAAATGTTTTTGAGATTTTACTCTGGAGGAAGCACCACAGAAGGTAGAGGAGAGAGAGAGAGAGAGAGAGAGAGAGAGAGAGAGAGAGAGAGAGAGAGAGAGAGAGAGAGAGAGAGAGAGGGAGGGAGGAGAGAGAGAGTGAGCAAGCAGTATTTTCAAAGAATCTTACCCCAGAAACCCCAGAACTGTGAGTAAGGCCATACTAATGGGGCAGGACAAGTGGAGCAAGTGAAGTATGAGTTTCTCCATGAAAAATTATGCTCAAAGTCAACCCTAAAGAGAAAAAATGCATCAAGCAACTCTATTTGGTACAGACAATGATGCACTGTTTGCATGTGGAGAACAAAATGCCCTCCTCCATAAAAACCCATCCTGAGGGTACTCACGCCAACACATGATTGAAGCAGTGAGGATCAGCTTAACTGTGGCTTTGATTTTAGGTATTATTTTCAGCTCCCACTATCTATGTCTTTTTGGGGGGTAAATATTGTTTGAGCACTGACATGTATCAGGATCTGTTCTGGCAGTGAAAATGGATAAAAATGCTTGCTTCATGCAGGCTGCAATCTAATATCCATATTTACATTGTCATTCTGAAATTTTACTTCTAAAGAATCAAAAAGATACACTAAAAGCACATCTATATAAAATTCTGCAGGGATCACAGATTAGAGAGTAGGCAACAACACCTAAATAAGTTAGGCAACAACACCTAAATAAGTTAGACAACGCTTCCCAGAGGTCCCCCTTTTGTCATTGGCATTTAGGTCTTTGAAAGCTAGGGTTCTCTCAGTTAATGGTGGAATATTTTATTGATACTTACGTTGAAGTATGTCACTGAATAGACATTTTTTTTCAAGAGACAGGGGCTTGCTCTGATGCCCAGGCTGGAATCCAGTGGCCTGATCACAGCTCATTGCAGCCTCAAACTCCCAGGCTCAAGCAATGCTCAGCCTCCTGAGTAGCTGGGTCTTTGGATGTGTGCCACCACAACCAGCTAATTTGTTAACTTTTTTGTAGCGATGTGGTCTTGCTGTATTACCCAGGCTGTTCTCAAACTTCTGACACAAGCAATCCTCCTGTCTTAGTCTCCCAAATTGCTAAGCTTACAAGGATGAGCCACTGTGCCTGGAATGGATGCGCTTTAAATAAAGTATCCCCCAAATATCCTGGGACAGTATGTTACTTACCAGTTTTTCTTATTGGTCTGCATTTGAGACCAGTTGCCTGTGTCTTTCTGCTTTCCTCAACTAAGGACAATTGACTACCCATGTGTAAATTAAGCCCTATGCCAACTTTAGAATCAATGCTTAACTTTGGGGATGGGGGAAATGGAAAGTAGGAATTAAAAGAGATTGAACGTTGATAATTCTGGGCTAATACTAAATCATCATGGCTATTAGTGTGGCATTGACCATGTAACCTTTTCCGACAATGCATAGTATTTCGTTTCTTGAAACCTATTTTCTACTTCAGTTTTATTAGAGTGAAGCCATATGAGATTCTAATATTATCTGCTACCTCTGGCTAAAAAACTTGCTGATAATCTTTCCCCAAGCCCCCTACTTTTACATAGTTTTAAAAAGTGAAATAATTTGTGAGCAAAGAGCACCAATCGTTAAAAAACAAAAAGTTTTACAAAACGGATGCCCTGCCACTACCAATTCCAAATCTCAACCCATAGAGGTAGCCTCCATACATCTTTTATCCACCTCAGGTATTTACCATCATATTTATCAATAATTTGTTTTCATTTTGATTCTTTGATTTTTTTCACATTTAGATATCTTATTTTGACTTCCTTTCATAGAAGAAAGTAGCAAAGATTTAATATGACTATCTCTTAGTTGCTACCTTGGCCCAAGTAATACTCCCAAGTATCTTCCCTGTCCCCACCCTCTAGAACAGTCATATCAGAATTGGGCATAGATAGTGGTCTAAATTAAACAAATTATTAAGCATAAGTAAACACTGTTTATTCTTGTGGCTTCTTATGAACTTTTGTACTAGAATGGTTATAATGTCCATTTTTTTTTCTAAGTATATAATAGAGATTGAGAATAGTAGGCGGGGCCTGGTGGTATGCACCTGAAATCTTAGCTACTTGAGAGGCTTAGGAAGGAGGACTGCTTGAGCCCAGGAGTTCAAGGCTGCAGTGAGCTATGATCATGCCACTGCACTTCATCGTGGGCAACAGAGTGAGACCTCATCTCTAAAAAAGGAAATAAATAAATTAAATTATATACATTGAAGGAGGCAATATACGGTAGTGACTTTTACTGTTTTTCCACTGTCTGAATTTAAACTTCAGTTCTTCTCCTTATGTCTTCAGAAAATTTTTCCTAAAATGTTTATCTGTGTTATTTTCTATAATAAAGACTTGCAAAGTTTTACTTGAAGTTCTTACATATTTTATCCTAGTGCTATTCATACTTATTATATTTCTATATGCTGTTGTGAATGATTTTTGTAAAATGTTATAGTTTCTGTGGGAAAGCAAGACATAGCTATTAGCATTCACAGAACAAAAAATGACTTGTTGGTATAAATATTTATTTTTATATACAGCTCATTATTTTTCAAATATTTCATTTTGCAGTTGTACTAAATTTATAAAATGATGTGTTGTTTATAAGTTTACAGGCATGCGTGCACATGCTTGTCTTAGAATTATTTATTGAAAGCTTATATTAACTTAGTCAAATGAATTAGAAAGACACATAATTTTTCATGTTATGGAACAGTGTGAAGTATAAAATAAATATGTCCTTTTGCTAGACCAATATAGGTCAACTTTAAAATTAGTTAGGCCTATGATTAGTTTAGTTTTTCTTTATTTATAAATTTTAAATTTAATTTTAGTGATTATAGATTTCTTTGTGTTTCCAAATATGTGTTTTTCTTGAAAACCAAATCTCTCTGACTATTTATTTAAGACTGATTTATATTTTTAAATGTGTTTGATAAAGATTAACCCGTCTTCCTCAATTCTTGAATTTCTAGAAAAAAGGTTGCTTAAAACAGAAGCTGTTCTGGATTTTTTTTAATATGATGAATTATTAATTGCTAGCTGATGGAAATTAGGTGCCAAATAATATACCTCAAAATAAAAATTACTGTGAGTTGAAACAATATTCACAGACAAACTCTTGCCTCCTAACTCCCATTGCTTCTCTCCCCTGAATGTGTTCTAATTTGGGAAGAGACTTTAGGGTTTTCTGCATTGTTAACTCAATAGAAAAAAAAAATAAACAAACAAAAGAAGGAGCCAACGCACACTCCAAAGTCCTTTCTTATTGCCAAGTGTGGTTATGCCACATGTGTGGGTATCTTGCTCCAGCTGCAGATACATCTGCTAGTGCTTTTTTTGGCATCATAGTGGATATCCCAATAGGGTTTCTCCAAAATAGCAATCTGCCAGTGCAAATGTTTATAATGTTTATAATCACCATTTTCTAGAAGATAAGTCTTATTTTTTTCTTCCAATAAAAATAACAAACCATTTACACAGATAAACATTTTCATTGCAATTAAAAAAAAAACCTTTTTATTGTGAAATATTTCAAACTACCTAGAAAACATTAAAGAAAAATATAACAAGTGGCACTCCTCCACACTCTTAGTTCTGCTAGTACTAGCTATTTGCCATATTTATTTCTGGCCTTCTAAGAATTAAAATATGACAGAGATAATTGAGGTCCTTATGTTCTCTTACCTACTCTCATTTCCTTCTTTCTCACCTGAGTGGTAACTTCTACCCTGAATTCAAAGTTTATGATATTTTGTGTGCATTTTACTGAATATTTATTCATAAATACTGCCTATTATTGTTTTTTATATAAGCTATTATTTATATGCCTGGAATTATACACCATGCATATGTATGTGTATATATACATAAACCTGAAATTTGAAATTTTCTTTTTATTTTTAACACATATATGTGTCTATACACACACACACATATCTAATTTATTTGTTTTTATCTTTTATCTGGTATTTTACAGTGTATACAAATATGAAACTTTCTTTGTCAGTTCGCATGCTGACTGGCATTTAATTTTTTTCAAATATTTTGTTATTTTAAAATATGTAGCAATTAACATATTTGTAACTATATGCATATCTGTGTGGTTTTTTAATGTGTAGAAAGTAATAAAGAAAATTTCCTGGTTTGATAATCTTCCATTTTGCTATTCTCTAATTTCTTTAACAAAAGTATGAGTTCTTCTTATTTTACCCCTCTTTTCCCAAAATAATAATGTCAGTCTATTCAACATTTGCAAATTCAATGGATATAAAATGATGCTAATTGTAACAATAACTTATTGTTCTTGGAGAATTAGTAAAGTTGAAAAATTTCAGCTTATTGCTCTTTTCTTATTTTCTCTTCTATTATCTTTTCAGTAAATTTGTCTTTCAAGGTTTGGATGTTCTCTAGATAATTAAAAGGCTACAGAAAGGGACTGTGATAACTGTTACCTTCTTTTGTTCTTGAATTTGATGAGAATGTTTCTAAAGCAAATAATTAAGTTTAACATTTGATTTTTTAAAAAAGCACTTTGTATCAAGTTAAAGAAGTTTCTTTCCAAATCTACTTTGCTGAGTTTTTTAAATTCAAGAATGTATTTTAAATATTTTCAGTTGCTTTCTCTTCATCGCGATATTTATTTGATTATTTTCTTCCTTGAATCTCATAATACAATCTTTTAATTTTTTTCTGACATTAGGCTTTCTAATTTATGTTGACTAGTATTTTACATACATTTTTCTTGTATTTTTTCATGTGAAATTAAAGTATTATTTCCTTTTTGTACTTTGCTTGACTAAAGAAGATTTTTTTTATCAAAGTTTCAGTGTCTTTTTATAAAAGAGGCATAGTTTTTTTTATCTTTTTTTATTTTCCAAAAAATAATATGTTGAATACATTTAAAATGATCAAGGGAGTATTTTCTTAGTATTTATTTTTTTCAGAATTTCTATGTAAATGTACATAGACCAACTAGATACAAAAACCAAAACCTGTGACTAGCATTGACAGCAAACTAGATGACAGAGTAAAGTAAATGCACAAAGAAAGGCAGGAAATAACAGAAAGAAACAAAAAAGAGGAGAAACCCAAAATGAAGCTTGAAACATACGGACCCGTGTGTGTAGTCTCCTGTGTGTTTATTTATTTATTTATTTTTAATTTTAATTTTTTGAATTTCAGCATATTACAGGGGTACAAATGTTTAGATTACATTTATTGCCCTTGCCCCTCCCGAGTCAGAGTTTCAAGCACGTCCATGCCCCAGACACACATTATGTGTGTATATACCCATCCCCTTTAGATGCATCAAACCTTCCTTTCAAGACAGGATTAAACACCAAGGGAAGACTTCTGGGAGTGGAATCATAAACAATAAGATACAAACAATAAAGTTGAATGAAGAAGATCCAGATAAAAGTACGGAGAATAATAAAGCCAGTAAATCTCACAAAGCAAGAGCTATATTTGGAACCCTTCACAAAAACAATGGCTAAAAGAATATTGAGAAGTTTAACAGCTATCCTAAACAGTAAACTCTTCTATATAGGCAAAGAAGAACCATCAAATAGATTACAAAGTTATTAAAAGAAGAAAACCAAACAAGGAAAACAAAATAAATGCTAAAATTTTAAGAAAACTTTTCTGAAATTTAAAACAAAAAATAGAAACTACACATTGAAAAAGTAAATAGCATATCTAAAATAACTAAATAAAAACCATAATCTAATAAAACCACCGGACTTTAAAGAATAAAAAGTCCTTTGGACATCTCTGAAAAGCATGATCCTTAGTGTGGAAAAAAGAGTATTCTTCAATTGCTTTTTCAGTGTTTTGCAGTTTTCAGTATACAGATCTTTTATCTTCCTGTTTAAATTAATTCCTATGTATTTTATTTTTCTGATATTATTATGAATATGATTATTTCAAGTTTCCTTTCTTGGCTGGTTTGGTCCTTAGTGTAAAGAAATGTAATTAATTTTTATATATTGATTTTTTAATTTGGCAACTTTATTGAATTAATCTAATAGTTCTAACAATTTTGGGTGTAGACATTAGGGTTTTCTATATATAAGATCGTGTCATCAGCAAACAGTGACAACTTTATATCTTCCCTTTTAATTTAGATGCCTTTTCTTTTTCTGGCCGAATTACTCTGGCTAGGACTTCCAGTACTATATCGAATAAAAGTGGCAAGAATGGAAATAAATATTTTGTTACTGTAGATCTTAGAGAAAACTTTTTACTGCTGAGTATGATGTTAGCTGTGGACCTGACATATATGGACTTTACTATACTGAGGTACATTGCTTCTATTGACAATTTTTAATGAAAGTATAATAATTAAACTTTGCTAAATATTTCTGCATCTATTGAGATAATCATATTAGTTTATCATTTATTCTGTTAATGTAGAATATCACACTTGTTGATTTCTGTTATGTTTGAACCATCTTTGCATTCCAAGGATGAATTCCACTTGATTATGGTACATGATAATTTTAATGTGCTGTCTAATTTGGTTTGTTAGTTGTTTTAAAAAAATATTTGCATGTATATTTATTAGAGCTATTGGTCTGTAATTTTCTTTTCTTGTAGTATCTTTATCAGGCTTAGATCTCAGAGTAATGCTGGCTTCATAAAGTAAGTTTGGAAGTTTTCCCTACTCTTTGACTTTTTAGACTTTAAGAATTGGCATTAATTCTTCTTCAAATGCTTGGTAGAATTCATGAGTAAAGGGACTATGTTTTGGGGTCTTTGTTGGGAGGTTTTTGTTTATTGATTCAATCTCCTTACTCATTATTGCTCTATTCAGATTTAATATTTCTTCATGAACTAACTTTGGTAGGTCATGTTTCTAGACATTTATCCATTTCTTCTAAGTTAACCAATTTGTTGGTATATAAAAGATCATAAAATATGATTTCTGTGGTATCAGCTATAATGTCTCCTTTTTCATTTTTATTTTATTTATTTGTCTTCTCTCTTTTATTGTTAGTCTAGCTAACGTTTTGTAAATTTTATCTTCCCCCAAACTATCTCTTTGTTTCATTGGTCTTTTCTATTGTTTTTCTAGTTTCTATTTTATTTATTTCTGCTATGATCTTTATTATTTCTTTTCTTTTGCTACCTTTAGACTTGGTTTGTTCTTCTTTTTCTAGTGTCTTGAGGTGTAAAGGTAAGTTGTTAGTTTGAGATCTTTCTTTTACATTAATGTTGGCATTTACTGTTACAAACCTCCCTCTCAGAACTTATTTTACTGCATTCCATATGTTTGGGTTTGATGTGTTTCAAGATATTTTTAAATTTCTTCTTTGACCCATTGGTTGTTCAGGAGTATGTTGTTTAATTTTTACAGGTTTATGAATTTCTCAGAGGTCTCACCCAGGAAAATATACATATGGCAAATAAGTATATAAAAATGTTTAACATTATTTATCGTTAGGGACTTTCAAATTAAAACAACAATAACATATCATTACTTGCCTATTATAATAGCTAAAATATAAAATGTGAACAATAACAAATGCTGGTGTAGACATGAAGCAATAAAAACTTTTATTCATTACTGGTGGGAACACAAAATAGTACACATATTGTGGAACAGATCTTGGCAGTTTCTTACAAAGCTTAATATTGTCTTGTTATATGATCCAACATTTGTGCTCCTAGGTATTTATTCAAGTGATTTAAAAAGTCATTTCTACACAAAATCTGTATATATGTGTTTATAATAGCTTTATTCACCAAAACTGGAAGCAGCCAAGATGTCTTTCATGGATGCTCAAACTGTGGTATATCTGTAAAATTAAACGTTATTAAGCAATAAAAGAATTTAGATAGCAACCCCCGCGCCCCCCAAAAAAAAGATGCAGAAGAAACTTAAATGTATACTGATAAGTAAACCCCATTCTGAAAAGGCTCCATACTGTTTAATCTCAATTATATAGCATTTTGTAAAAGGCAAAACTGTTTGTTCAGTGTTTATCAGGGATTTGAATGGACTTAGGGAGAGATGAATAGATGAAGCACAGAGGACTTTTAGGGTGATAGAAATATTTTATGTAATATTGTAATGGTGAATACAAAACATTAATTTGCATAGAACTTTACAGCACAAAAATTAATCTTAATGCTTACAAAATAGAAAAAATATTTAAGGGACCAGGGAATCCCTGGAAAGCATGCAATCTTCTGTTAACAGCATATAATTGTGTTACAAATGTATGTTACAACCTGATTGAAAAGGGCTGGGGAGGGCAGGGTGGATGCTGATCTAAGTAACTGGAAATGAGTAGTGTCTGTAATATCAAAGGCAAAAGACACTACATGCAGACATTGTACTCTAGTTAATAAAGTTGTGTCCCAAGGGGTACAGTTTACCTTTATAAATACTGCTATCATTTAAAATAGACTGAACAATGGATGGCAGATGTTGGGGACCAAAAGGATGGTAGGAATAAGGATTCTTACTTTTAAAATAGAAGGTTATAGGTACGTATGGGGAGGATGCTTTAATGATTCAGGTGGTAACAGATTAGAGTTGAAGGCATCAGTATTTGTTCATGTTTAGCTTAGTAAAGTGGCAGATTGTTAACTGGAGAAATATTTAGAGGTATGTGTATACACATGGTTTGTGTGTGTGTGTGTGTATGTTATTATACACACACATATTTCATTGCTTTGAAAGCTGAGAAGGCAAGGCAAGGGGTGATGATACCTCAGTCACAATAAACACACCTGGTACTCAGATCTTTGTTTCTAATATCACTTTTCAATTAAAGGAGCCAGGGAAACTTGGAGATATGACTGATTCAAAGAGTCAGTAAATGTACAAAGTGAGGCTAGAGTATCTTATAGAGCCAGAGTAATAAAGTGCTAAAAAACAAAAAGATACACATGATGGGAGTATTTTTATTTCAGAGAAGCCAGCCGAAAGAGCTCTCAGTGGCCAAAGTTGGTAAAATTTGACCCACAAAGTAAAGCAGTATTGAATGATGACCTAATGTATGAAATAGGTATTCATGAGTCCACATGATGTAAATAAATGACTGAATGGATTAATAAGTGAGAAAGAAGAAGTAAATCCTCCATGCAGAATAATTCCAAAAACTTTCGTGGATAATCCATTCTGAATTAGATGGAGTCTAACATTCCTTCAGTGTGAGCTGCACACAGTGACTTCCTTCTAAAGAGCAGAGCATGGAAAGGGAGCAAAACATTCCACTTTACAGTGGATAAACCTGACAAGCACTACCTCAGCCAGGTGACCATGGACATCAACATCAACAACATTAAGTCATATAGATAGTGTGAACCATACATATGATGTGATGAAAATGCAGTTAATCCCAGTGATTTTCCTCAGAATCAACAAACCCAGTGTAATCATAAGAAAAATACCCAATCAATTTCATTAGAGGGGCATGCAGCTGAGCATTACTCCTCCAAACTATCATGGTCAACAAAAGCAAAGGAAGCATGAGAAACTGTCAGCAACAAGAGAAGCCTAAGTAGACATGACAATTAAATATAACTAATATTCTGGATGCGATCCTGGGAGAGGAAAAGATCATTATACAAAAACCAATGAAATCTGGATAAACTGTGAACTTTAGTTAATAACTGCATATAAATATTTGTCCATTAATTGTAACAACTACTCCTCATAATTGTATGAAATTAATAATAGAGGATTCTGGACATGGGATATTTGGGACCTCTCTATCTTCTCCATTTTTCTATGTCTAAAACTATTTTAAAAATAAAATTTATTTAAAATTAGGAAAAATAATCAAATTATAAAGTGACAAAACCTAAGTTATAGTTTTTGATGATGTACACTTTAGTGAAAATATAAAGAAATGCAAAACAGTAATTATAAAAATCAAGATCGTGGTTTCTTTTTGTAGGTGGGAAGGTGTTGTGATCGATAGGATCCTAATACTTGATCTTATTGATGATTACTAGAATGTTTGCTCTATAATACTTTAAGCTCTACATTAAGTTTCTCATGATTTTATTATTTTCTCCTTGTTTTACAATAAAAAAATTGAAGTAAAGTATTTTTTTTTAAAGTTATATGGACCTGATATTTGATTATTGGGGCAGGGATTACTACCAGCTGCCATTCAGTGTTACTAAGGGTTTAGTGTATTCAATTTATTTTTCTTTCTTCTTGGCAAAAATTTGTATATTTTTTTTCTTGAAGTATACATGTATCTTTTATTCTTATTTTTTCAAATTTATTTTAAAGATGTGGGGTGTATATATATATATATATATATACACACTATGGAGTGCTATTCAGCCATAAAAAAGAATGAAATAATGTCTTTGCAGCAACTTGGATGGAACTGGGGACCATCATCCTAAATGAAGCATCTCAGGAATGGAAAACAAATACCACATGTTCTCACTTATAAGTGGTAGCTAAATTATGGATATATATGTTCATAAAGTGATGGAATGGATATTGGAAACCAAGAAAAGGTGGGAAGAGGGTGAAAGATAAAAAAATTACCTATTAGGTATAACATATACTATTCTGGTGACAGTTTTACACTAAAAGCCCTGATTAAACATTATACAAGTCATTCATTTAAGAAAACAAAACAAAACAAAACACTTGTGTCCCCTAAATTCATTGAAATAATAAAATTGTTCATAGTATTTGCCTGTGATTTTAAATTTTCTATTATATTTATACTTGTATTTGATTTCTCCTTCAAAAAGTATTTTTTTATGTTTGTGTCTTCTGTCCCTCTTCCTCTCTATCAAATAGGCTATTGAGAAAAAAATTAAAGCACTTTATTATTTTTTATCAACATAATACCTTTTGATATTCTTGATGCTATATATTTTGTTGTGTTTTACATTATAGTGCATGAATGTTTCATTGGAAAGTACAGTGATTCTTTCATTCTGCTTTCTTTAATTTAATTTTTTTTTATTTTGCTGGATTCTTTATTTGAACATTTAATTTAGTTAGTCATTTTCAAAATATCCCTTGTATACATGTGTATAATCTTATTGTAATTTTAGAGTATTATAACTCTAATGTGAGTTCATCTTAAATGATGGAAAAAATAGGAGTACCTTCTCAGTTGCCAATTTTTTGTTGTTTCCATTTATAGTTTTATTATTCATTCCTAATTTATGTCCAATAACATGGTATCAGTAATACTGCTTCTTTGAAGAATTGTAGGACTACCTCTGTGAGCTAGTATATAGACACATTTCTATTAAAGTTATCACATTTATTGGAGCTTATTCTCAATTTCTTAGATGTAGAATTCTATAAATACATATATAATATTTATATATTATATGTTTATATATGTATATATGTATTTATATATATTTGTCTATATATGAGCCTATGCATAATCAATGAGTTGATATCTTAGAAAATAAACCTTGTGACAATTTTTATTTTGCTATTTTCTAAAGTCATCTAATTCATCCATATATTCTTAAAGACCTGTTAGGTAGCTCCAATCACTTTACTTAGAATTTATTATCTCACCTCAAATAAAGACCAAAACAATTTAAATGAACTTTTCTAATTTTGGAGGGTGTGGTTTATACATAGTAAAACTTTGAATAATTGCATAGCCTCGTTTAATTTAATGGTATAATCAATTAGATTTTCTGGGGAAAGAAAGGTAGTTATGTTATTTCAGGGTGCAGATTACTCCTTGAATCATAGTAACATTATACTTTAGAAATAATGGAATGTACTCCTGTGGAAAAGAAGGATCTGAGAATTCCCCAGTCCATATAGGTCAACTGAATCAGACTCACAGATTGCAACCAGGGACTAGATATTGGGCCCCTAAACTAAAAAATAAAGACTGAAAAATAATAATGAAAAATGCTATCTAGAAAAATTGAATGGGAGGTAGAAAGACATTCCATTCTGGGTTGGTGGCTAGCTTTGCCATATTATCCAGATTCCTTCAAAGCTGTAACTTCAAATATAGAGTGATAAATTTTATATAGAAGAGAGAAAACAACTACCAAACCAAACCAAAGAAAACAGAACAAAACCTACTTCACTGAAGAAATCTGAAAACCAAGATATCCAAGACTCTAAAGAAACTCAGTGTTAGGAAAAAAATGCAAACAAAAAATCATATTTGAAATTTTAGCTTTCATCAGGTGAAATTATATCACCATTCTAGCAAATACTTTAAAAAACTATATTGAGTAATTCAAGTATATAAATAATGTATCAAAATACATTTAAAGGTAGTATAAAATTATGAATGGGAATAATATACCATTAACATTAAAAAGATTAGAAATCATGACATGAACTCTATTTTACTAATCATAAGATATTTTTTTCAAAAAATATCTTTGTAAATCTTTAGCCTGGATAAAGTCATGGAGAAAAGTGATAAATTCAAGAAAGTAAGAGAACCCATGCAGAACAGACAGCACCCATGCAGAAACATCCTGCTATGCAATGCAAAAGAACTTTTAAGAGACATGGAGGATACATTGAAAATCACCAACATTAATTTAAAAGTAAAAAATAAAAATAAGAAAATAGAGGAGAAATTATATTTTAATAAATAATTGTTCGTTTCCCACTTTGAAGGCAGACAGAAGATATCTCCAGTAAAATGTGCATTTTAATAATAAATGGAATAAATAAATAAATCTACAGCTAGATACATAAAAATGAAAACATTATACATCAAGGATAAAATAAGTCATAAAAGCTGCTAGCACAAGACAGTTTAACAATAAAGGAGTGACCAACTGCCAGTGAACATTTTATTTGCAACAATAGATGCCAAAAATGAATGGGGAACTATCTTCACACTGCTAAAAGAAAATAATTCTTCACATATAATTTTATAACCAAGCATAATATTTTTCAAGAGTAAGCAAAATAAAAATGTCTTTCAGCTACAGACACATAGAATAACAGGAGATTTGACCACCCACAGAAGCAGACTAAAAAAACTATTAAAGAAAAGTGAAATAGTGCGAGAAAGATAAAAGAAACTCTATTGAGAAAAGAAATTGACATAATGTAACAATACATGCATTTAACACCTTATTTAAGAAAAATATATTTTTTTAATTTTGAAAAGAAGGAAATTTAAGTATTTAAGTATTTAAATAAGATTAGAGGACGGTATAAAAATGATGATTTCTGGTAAGAATATTGTGAAAAGGTAAGGATGTAATCACTTAATGACTGGATTTTTTTGTAATAAATCATTTATCAGTAAATATTTTGAAGATTAGAAGGCAATTACTAAAACAATGTAAGTATAACCCAAAGTTTCCAAATCAGCAGAGAACAACCAACCACAAAAGACTATATAAAAAAAAAATCAATACTAAACTTTTGGGGTTATTTTATGGAGAAAATATGATAAAACCAAAAGAATTTCTTAGTTTCAACTTTGGGACATATTGGTGAAAAAGATATCAAACTAGCCCTCCCCTCCATAACTAGCTAAAAACCTAAAAAATATTTGAAACTTAGACTTTGTTAAAGTAAATTAAAGTGGAGATCAGACCTGATGAATCACTGAGCAGGGATTAGGATTATGAGACTTTAGGCCTCATAAGTGGCCTTAACCTTTCTTGATTTGCAAGTATCAGTGAAAATAATATGAGCTATTTCTTGTAAATGCTTTTATTAGAAAAATTAAACTGAAGGCTAACTTATCAGAAGTTGTTTACTAATATAATTAGGAACTTTCCAAGAGGACAGATCAAATAAGGCAATTGTATTACTGCAACCAGTTGAATATTTTCTTTGCTTCACTTCCCCGTTCACCCCATAAAGGCCTTCCTTTTGTGTTCTCTGTTCCCTTGGCAGAGCCCCTGAACCACCTCCAGTTTGGAGTTGTACTATTCATGAATTGCCGTTTGTTTAAATAAACTCTTTTAAGGTTTTTGTGCTTCAGTTTAACTCTTAACATTTTCGAATATTAAACATAGGGCTAAGATCTTTGAAGGAAAAAATGATGCCACTTTAGCTTTTTTCCTGGATGCATTTATCTGACTCCAACATAGGGAGGGAGAATCTAACCAAAAAATGACATCGTTATTAAGCTGAAAAGTCAGAAATCTGAGTTTCTGGTAGCTTTAGCAGCTGGAATATGTTGGATATAACACTCAAAAGGAGCACGCTACACAGGGAGAGCACTCCACTAATCCTGTGTCCCTTTAAGGGTTTCACTAAATATTAAGTTGTTAATTCATAGGGTGAAACTGCCCAAGGCTAGACAAAGAACAACTACTGAGGTATATTAATTTACTATTTCTGAGAAATAAATTATCACACATTAAGCTAAAAAAAAAGTCTCACAGTTTCTGTGGATCAGATACCTAGTCATAACAAGATTGGGTTTTCCTTTCAGGATCTCACAGAGCTGAAGTCAACGTGAGAGCCATGGTTTTGATTTTTGTCTGGGATCAGGGTCTTCTTCTAAGCTCCCTGTTGTTGGTAGAATTAATTTCTTCATGGTTATTGGACAGAGCTGCCCATTTTCCTTCTGTTTCTCAGTTATGAACCACACTCAGCTACTAGGGGACACCTAACAGTTCCTTGGTCACAGGGTCCCCACAGGTGATTCATAACATGGATGTTTGCATTACTCCAAGCCATCCAGAACGTATCTCTTTGGCTTCCTCTTCTGTAACTAGCTGGAAAAACTCTTTGCTTTTAAAAATCTCATGTGTTTATCCTACCAGGATCATTTCAATATCTTAAGATCAAACAATTTGGGACTTCAATTACAACTGAAAAATCCCATCACAATATTATGAAGTTTATTATTTGATTGAATAGATGAGGAGGGTGTTTGTATGACAGGGGCCTGGAATGTGGTAGGGTCATTCTAGAATTATACCTACTACAATGGAAAGAAAGCCAAGAAGCACCCAAGTTTCAAGCAACCAGATTGAAAAAACTTGAATACCAAGGATTTTCTGTAGAGACTTAAAGAAAAACTATACCTTTTAAGTAGGGCTATATTAGCCCAAGAGTAAAAGATATTCTAGAAACACTATAGAAAAATTTTAAAAAAGAGTCAAAAGAAAAGCTCAATACTACTTAAAGTAGTACAATAAGATCTAGGCATTCAACAGTATAACATACCAGATGTCCATCATCTAATAAAAGAAAAATTTATGGATGCCAAAAAGTAGGCAAATGTTACATATCATTAGAAGAAAAAAATATAGAAGTAGACCCAGAAATCATAGGTGGGATTAGAAGACTGGGACATTAACACAACTTATCATAACAAAATATTGGTATATACCATCAGATAAATGAATATAAAAATATTACGTCACACATAATTGAGACATATATAAATTCAATTCTGTAAAGCTTTAGGATAAGGAAAACTAATTTATAGTGGTAAAAAACACATCATTACTTGCTTATCTGAAACAAGAGCTGGAGAGGTGATGGGAGTTGAAAGTAAGGTTATAGGAGGGAACCTTGGTGTGATAGATGTATTATCTATATTAATTGTGTTAGTTATTACCCAGGTGTGGTATATATTTGTCAAAACTTACCAAATTGCATACTTAAAACGGATGTACTTGTTGAAGTAATGTATAACTCAATAAAGTTTATTTAGCAAATGATGAGGAAAATAATTGGCAACTAAAATAGACCAGCAGGAGAAAGTCTTCAGTGAGGTCAGTTGGAAACTTAATGATTCTTTATATCCTCTGAAATGATCTCAACATGTGCAGAGAATAATTGTTAAAGTTTATGATAAGAGATCTGAGACATATAAAGAAAAAAATTACATTGTATTCTGTATGTTTTTTCTATCAACAAGATATAAAAAGGGATTATACATAGAAAAACAAGAGGGAAGTATATATCTGCACATTTAGGGACTATTTGATGAGCAATGGGTTTTGTTTCTTTTGATTTTCAGAGTTGTGAAGAAGCAAACAACACAAATGCCTGACGTTATTTTTCTGAAGATTATGGTCATTCCTTAGTGATCAAGGAATACTTCCAGTTTTTAAAAAACAAAATAGGAGATATTATTGGAAATGTAAAGCAGTACTAAAGTGTTATGTCCATTTAAATTATACTAAGGAAATTGGATTTTGTTTTTTAAGTAAAGAAAGACAATTAATTATTTAAGCATGTGAGTGACATGATCTGAACTCTAGCAGAAAAGATAATATTGCCCATACTATGGACATGGATTACAAGAAATTAGAGGTATGGATATGCAAGTAGTCACATAGGAATGCATTTTTGAAGAAACAGTTCTTATGGATAGGTTTGGGGAGGTTGACAAACTTCTAAAGCACAGGAGTACTGCACAAATAAAAATGGGAAGAGAGAAGAACAGAGTCAGGTCCAACTGAAAACATCCTTGCATGAGCAATTGAAGTTCATTTTATTGGAATTCTAATGGAAAAGACATGCACAAGATACAGTAATATAGAAGCGTATAGATCAACTAATGGAAAGTCAACATCAGCTTTAATTTACCTATTTGAATCAATCTAGAGAATGTCTGACATTTACCTTTGTTTGAGGACCTAATTTGATTAGACAGGAATAATAAGAGTGGGCTTATCTTATATAACATAATAATCTTACTCACAGGAATATAGATAGCAGTATCTTACTTATGTCAGTAGAATCAACTGTGGATGCAGATGACCACCAAGTTAGTCATAAATACAATTGATGTGGCAATCACAGTAAAATGCCATCCTGTTGGGCTTGTCTTGGTTGTTCTGAGCTCCTGATGATCTGAATCCATAACTCTCCATCTGCTATTTGCACTCAGGCTTCTCTCACTTCAGTTTGG
This sequence comes from Cheirogaleus medius, assembly GCA_008086735.1. Taxonomy (NCBI): domain Eukaryota; kingdom Metazoa; phylum Chordata; class Mammalia; order Primates; family Cheirogaleidae; genus Cheirogaleus; species Cheirogaleus medius. Next base: position 113,226,064 of record VBSM01002608.1, read on the forward strand.
CCCAACATGAAATTCTTTCTCTTTACCAAGTGGTCCTTCTCTGTCTCCTGAATCTCCCCACCACCATTCCAATGCTTCCTGTACTTCTCCCTAATAGCTGAAGAATCTGGATTGGAAGCTTAACTATACTTCTCTTAAAGCTGTAGCTGATAGCTTTAATAAGCCATCTCAGATTATCTTCCCTACTCCAGCCTTAGAAGTCTAGAGTACAAAAAAGAAAAGAGTATTCCCATCCCTTTGTTGAAAATCTTCTCCCTGAGCTGGCTCAGGTTGGCAACTTAGTTTTCAACTTTCCCTCTCTCCCAACAACCAACTTCTGCCCATTGTATTCCTTAATCTCTCTGCCTAAACTAGGCCTGTCTGTAGAACAAACAATGGGAAAAAATCTATAATACCAACTTATTAATTCGTAATGAGAATGACAACAGTCATTCCAAACTGCTTGACTTGGAAGAACTGCTGGGTGAAAAGTTAATTATAATGTCAGGCTCAGTTTATTATTTAACTCTGAGGAAGAAAATTTCTAAAGCACATAGGCACATTCTTCAGGCAGCTTACTCTCTCCTCGTGGGCATATTATTTGGAAAGCAAAATTGTAATCAAATTTTTGTGATAATAATTTCATGATAAGAGGTGCATGCTATGTGATTTGAATTTTAAGTGGCATTTTCTAGAGGTAAAGTGATATTTACATCACCACAATCTGCATCAGGTCTGTTTGGGCATTATCCTTGAATCCCTGTGTTCACTTTCTTAGATGGTGTAGGATGAATATTACTATCCTTTGTCTCTTTAGGTTTCCCCTACATAAAAATAAATATGAGATTATGTATAATCAGCACAGAGTTGGTAGTAAAAGAAAAAATAACAAATCTTAGAAAGGTGTCATAGGGAAATTTAAGGAACAGAGGAAGTGTAAGAAATAGAGCACAGAGATAAGAGTATTATGAATTGGCAGACCATGAGTTCAGGGGTAGTATAAAAATATTATGTTAAACTATTAAAAACATGAATTATACATTTTGTAGCTGTCCTCTTAGAACAGTAATTGCAAATTTATGATTTCAATGATGATGAAGTAGTTTTAGAAGTTAAAAGGGGTTAGGGGTGGCAATGATGGATAGATGCACTCTGGCCAGACACTACCGCCCATCATACCCATTTCTCATGTCAGGAAACATTGTAGAAGGACTATGAGTTGGGATCCAAAAGCATTGGGTCCATCTAAAACTCAAGAAAGTCTGGATTTAATCAGATACCATAGCCGGCTCAAGTCAGTTTTCAAACAGATAAAATTATTAGTCCAGAGTATTTTGTTATAAGGTCACAGAATGTCAGAGATGGGTTTATCAAAAGGATTATAAAATAGAGAATTTGAGAAATTGTTGCCTGTGGAGGCGTTCATCAATAATGCCCTAATTTTTTGCATCATACAAAAATATGTATGTAATTATTGAATAATACCCAATGAAATAGCTTCTCTTTGCAAGCCTTGCTAGTAAATACATATATCCCATCGAAACAATAAGGCAGTAGATCATCAGTCATTTATTCATTCTACCTTTGACATTTCTAAGAACTTTTGAGTGTCCCTTGGGATACCAGACTTAGTAAAGGATACATAATTGAAAATTAATTCTCAAATAATTGACCTCAAATTTTGTATTTTATTTAGTCACTTAAAAAATCTACAGAATATTCAGTTAGAAAGCAAATTCTGATTATACACTACACAGGAGAGATTTGAACTGAATAAATAGAAAAAACTAAAAGCCCTTCACATACTTACTTCATATTTATTTTCAAGTATGTGATGACTTTAAAATAGAGAATCAGGGAGATAAGCTGATTATCACTTTTGATACATTCTAACCCATGCAGTATTAGTATAGTATTTGTTGCAGACAGTTTATGTGAGACTTGATATACACAGTTAAGTCCTTAAAATTCCAATAGGAAAAACATATTCTTTAAATGTCTCAAAGATAAAGTATTTCTGTTGTGAAGTGGTAGTCCGGCTAATGAAATGTGATGTTGGTATCAGTTATTCATTGCAGAATTTCTATTAAAGTACAAAGAAAGAGGTTTGAGGGAGAATTTATGTTCTTATTTTTCAGCTTAGATCACTTTTGAAGAGAGCCATTGTACTGCAGAGTAGGGATGAAGGCTATTCTCCTATCCTTTAGCCAGGTTGGTGAGGTAGATGAGCTTAATCCTGTAATCCATACCTTAGATCTCATTAGGAGAAAACACATTTCTCTATTCAAACATACTAGTCCTGCTGATAATTGCCACTTGGAAAGCAACTTATTAGAATATAGTTCTTTCCTTCGTTGTCTTAATGACTGAAATTATTGAAGCTAATAAGACTAACCTGATATGTAAGAATAATTGAGGTCAACACGTTCAGACTAGAGAGTGGAAGACTTACTGTTAAATACAAATGAAATTATAATTTTTTTCTATGTGAACAATAAGTGCAGAGAAAGTCAGGAATGACTCAAGCAAAATTTAGTCTAAATAATTATAAGATTTTAAAGATGAAATGCTTGAATTATAATATCTGCCTGACATTTCATGGTAGACTGAGCGAGGGAAAAAACATTATTATAGCATAAAATAACCTAAATATCTCAATTACTTCTTACTGAACATAATTAAAATCTTATGATTTAATTGCACGCCATCATGGGCATACAAAAGAAATAAACACATCCCTTAGCAAAATATCACTCGAATCTCTTTTTACAGTGGGTTCACATTTAAGAAAACACTGGGAAAATGAAGTACTGTAAAAACAATGAACACATAATTCACCTTTAAAGATATATACATCATTTAAAAATAATCCCTTATGAAACGCAAGAAAAGTGATTTATCTGATTATAACTACACAAGTCGTCAAGTCAATAAAGGCTTGAGACTTCATTAACTTATCTTTTCATTCAACAATCATGTATTGGGCACTTCAGTATGTTCAGTATGGTCTCTGGAACAATGTATGCAGCAATGACTTTTTAAATAAATATGAATAAATATAAGTGATGATGAATTACACCCATGTACTTACAACTTTTTAAACATTTTTATTAAAATCATCTGCATAAATAAAATTAGTAGGTCAATTGTTAAATTTGGCTTCAAAAGTACTTTAGGAAATTAAGTTCCAAAGAACAAAATGAGCATATTGTCTCCTACATATTTTAAAATTTCCCAACTTTGTGTATAAAAATAAAAACAACATTGCTAAACACTATGTTGACTATGACCAAATGGGTCACGTGATAGATATGGCAACTCCACTGTGAGCCTCTCTACTCTTTCCTGTGTGTCCCACTCTTCATGGGGTGAGGCAAGAGCTCTCTTTGTAAGGGAGGTTACAACTTAGCAATCACAGCTTCAATCAAAATGATAGAGCAGTTACATTCACTACTGTTCAGAAAATGCAATACCCTGTTGGAAGAGTCCAGTTGTCAGCTGAAGGTCTGAGTTTGAAATTGAGGCTGCAAGGAAAATTACCTCAGGATGACTGCAAGGCTCAAGTGATTTAAAGGGAAAAAATATAGAGAGACTAATTTAGTTCTCTGACTTTGACAAGTCAATATTATCCTTAGCTGTAATTTGCTGCATAGATTCTTGTTCAAAATAAAGCTATAGCCTAATACCTTGAATGTATTGTACTGATCTCCTATTTCCCCACAGAACCAACAGGAAAAAAAGGGGAAAAAAGGATACACAGGAAATTGATGTGATATGACTAAGCTCTTACAAGTCCATAGTTTCTGATGTGAGAAAAATAAAAACAATAATATGAGAGGTATGTCAAACATCAACGTTACTACTGGCTTCCAATTTCAACATTTCAGTTTCATACCATTCAAAGAAAACGATCATTTAAAAGAAAAATATAGACATATTGTTTTATTTTTGAGATATGATTGACATAGAATCAATTGCACATATTTAAAATATATTATTTGATAAGTTTTCACATATGTAGATCTGTGAAAACATCACAACTATCAACATAGTGAACATTTCCTTCACCTCCAAATATTTCTTTTTGCGTCTTACAGCTTCTCTGTGCCTCCCTATATCCCATCCTTAGGCAACTACTGATCTGATTCTGTCCCTGTAGGTTGGTTTGTATTGTATAACTTCACATACAAGCAATCATAATGTATTCGGTTTTTTTGTTGTTGTTCTTTTTGGTTTTTGTCTCACTTCTTTCACTTACCCTAATTATTTTGAGCTAATGCTAATGAATATTCCACTGCAATGAATATACCATAATTTGTTCATCCATTCACCTGATGGACATCTGGGTTGCTTTGTGTTTTAAGCTGTAACAAGCAAAGTTTAAACAGAAATCTGAGTATAAGTCCTTGTGTCAATATAAACATTTTTTTTTCTCTTGAGTACATTCTTAGGAGTGGAATGGCTGGATCACATGGTAAGAGTTTAACTTTGCAATAAACTGCCAAACTGCTTTCCAAAGTGGTAGAGCCATTTTACAGCCTCATTTGAAATGCATGAAAGTTCCAGTTTTGTTTTTTTCTTTCCTTGTCAACGCTTGGCATGTTCAGCACTTTTAATTTTAGCCATTCTAATAGATGTGTAGTGTTATATCATTATGGATTTAATTTGCATTTCCCTAATGATACTGAGTATTTTGTCATGTGCCTATTTATCACCTGAGTACCTTCTTTAGTGAAGAATATCTTCAAAATATTTGTCACTTTTGTGTGTATGTGTTGTTTTCTTATTGTTAAGTTCTGAGAATTCTTTGCATTTTCTGGAAACAAGTCCTTTATGAGATATATTTCTTGCAAATATTTTCTTCTAATCTGTGGCTTGTCTTTTCATTTTCTTAATATAATCCCTTTGAAGTGCAAATATTTTTTAATTTCGATGAAGTCAAATTTGAAAATTTGTTCTTTTATCGCTTGTATTTTTGACCTGCTCTAGGAAATCTCTAACACAAGATCACCATTTTCTCATGTTTTCTTCTAAAATTTATATAGTTTTAGGTTTTACATTTAGGTATTATCCAGTAAGATATATTTTCATATGATATGAGGGGTGGGGTGAAATTTATTTATAATTATTAATTATTATTATTTTTCTAAATTTTATTTTACATATAGCTATCCTATTGTTCCTGTACCATTTGTTCAAAAGCCTGTAGTTTCTCCACTGAATAACTTTTGGACCTTTGTGAAAAGTCAGTTTTCTATATATGTGTGTGTCTATATCCCTATTTTCTATTCTATTCTATAAATCTAACTGCCTGTCATGATACCAATGCTCTATTCTCTTCATTCCTGTGACTATATTAATTCTTGAAATCAGGTAATATTAGCCTTACAAATTTGTTTTTCTTAACAAAGATATTTTTATGGCTACTTAAGCATTTTGCATTTCCACTTGAGCTTTTCAATGAGTTTATCAGTTTCTACATAAAATCTTGTGAGATTTTGACTCAGATTGTATCAAATCTATAGCTCAAATTGGGAAGAATCTTGTCAATATTGAATGTTCATAACCATATCTTTCCATAAATGTGTCATCTTTAATTTCTGTCAGCAATGTTATATAGTTTGCAGTATATGGATCTTCCACATCTTTTATTAAATTTATCCCTAAGTAGTGTACATCTTTTCAATGTTATTTTAAATTATGTATTTAATTTCAATTTCCACTTATTTGCTGTAGGGTATCAGGATACAATTGTATTAGTATATTGATCTTGTTCCTATGTACTTGCTGAACTCACTCATTAATTTTAATAAATGTTTATGTAGCTTATATTGGATTATATATTGATGATTTTGTTTCTGAAAAAGAAAACAGTTTTCCTTTTTCCTTTCAAAATGGTATGGCTTGATCTCTTTCTCTCACCTTACAACATTTTCTAGGACTTCCACTAAAATGTAGATGAAAGTGAAAGTGGACATTCTTATCTTGTTCCTGATCTTAGGCAGAAAGCTTTCATTCTTTCTACATTGAGGATATTGATCTCTAGCCTTTTTTTTCCCTTGTAATGACCTTGACTGGTATTATCATAAGGGCTGTTTTTGCTTCGTAGAATAAATTAAGAAATATTCCTTCATCTTCAACTTCTTATAAGAGTTTGAAATTGGTAATTACTCTTCCTTAAAAGTTTTGTGTAATTCACCCAAGAAGCCATTTGCCCCTGCAATGTTCTTTTGAAGAAGGTTTATAACTACAAATTATTAATATATTGTTTTAATAGATACAGTGCTATTCAGGTTAACTATATTTTCTTAAGTGTGCTTTGGTAATTTGTATCTTTTAAGGATTTTGTCCATTATATCTAACTTGTCATATTTATTGGCTTATATTTCTTCGCAATATAGCCCTATTAGTCTATTAATATTTGTAAAATCTGTAGTAGTGTCACCTCTATCACTTCTGACATTGGAGTATTTGTATCTTCACTTTTGTTCCCTGATCAGTCTGACTAAAGGTTTGTCATTTTCCTTAAAAAACAGCTTTTGAATTCATTGCTTTTTCTTTCTTTTTATATTTCATTTATTTCTGTTATGATCTGTATGTTGTCCTTTCCTCTCTTAACTTTAGGTATAATTTACGACTCTTTTTTATTTTCTTATGGTAGAGCTGAAGTCAATGGATTGAGATCTTTCTTTTTTCTAATATAAGGTTTCGGTGATATAAATTTCCACTCAATTGCTGCTTTAGCAGAATTCCACAGTTTTTATGTTTTGTGTTTTCATTTTTATTCACTTCAATATACATTTTTAAATTCCTTTTTATATGTCCCTGATTCGTGAGAAGTTTGTTATTTTGTTTCCAAATATTTAGCAAATGTGAAAGGTCTATTTTTGAGAGTTAATTTAATTAATTGTAAGAAAGAATATACTATGGACGGCTTGGCTCCTTTAAATTTATTAAGACATGTTTTATGATCTATCTTGGAAAGTGTTCCAGGGTCACTTGAAAATAGCTTGCATTCTGCTACTGTTGTATTGAAACATCTGTAAGTGTCAATTATATAAAACTGAATGATAATGTCTATCTATATACTTACTGATTTTCTGTCTATTTCTCTCAATTATCGAAAGTGATATTGAAGTCAATTACAATTGTAAATTTGTCTAATTCCTTTTGCAGTTCTATCAGTTATTGCTTTGTGTATTTTGAAGCTCTGTTTTTAGAGGCATGAACATATAGCATTGTTATGTTCACTTGCTGTATTAACCCCATTCAGCAAGGTCAAATGGCCTTCTTTACTATGGTGATATTCTTGCTCTGAAAACTTTTTTGTCTGAGGTAAATATAGCCATTAAAGCTTTCCACCCCCCATTCCCCTTCTGACACCCATTTGTTATCTCACACACAGCTGCATAGATCAGGAATATTGGTAGGCTCAACTGGATTCTCTGCTTAGGGTTTCAAAGGCTGAAATCAAGATATTTGTGGGGCTGGGATGTCATCTGGAAGCTGATGGGAAGAATAAGCTTCTGAGCTCATTCAGGTGTTTGGAAGAATCCAGTATCTTATGGTTTTAGGACTAATGGCTCCTTATCCTTGTTAGCTTTTATCGGAAAGTTGTTTTCTTCTTGTAGAAATTACTGTACCATTCTTGCACTTGGCTCCTTTCATCAACAAGCTAGCAACAATGAATCAAAGTCAGCAACAGAGTACCTAGTCCTTTTCAAGCTTTGAATCTCTTTAACTTCTCTTTCTGGGACCAGAGAAAACACTGCTTTTAAAAAGCTCATGTGATTAGATTAGCACCCTCTTTAATCTTCCTTTTATTAAGTTAAGGTCAACTAATGGGGATTTTAATTAAATCTTTGATTTCCTTTTATCAGGAAATATAAAAGAACTAGGGTATAATATTTCATCACATTCATATTCTCAGGAATTACAGCAGGAAATTGAGGGAGGGACATTTTAGGAGTTTGCCTATCATATTCTCCTAGACTTCAACTTGATCTTTCCTCCTAAATATTGCTTATGGATCCTACACAGTGTCCAAAACAGAGCTCATTTCAGTTTGGCTCTGATGTTGTCATCATATGCTTAGTCACATAGGTTCAAAATTCAATTTTAGGTTTCATTTCTCCTATGACTTTTGTCCATCTAATTAGCCACCAGACTCAATTAATACTGCCACCAAAATGGAGCTCACATCCATCAAATCCTCTCTAATATCACTATCATTAATTCTAGCCTTCCTTATTGTTCACTTGGACAATGCAGGGATTCTCCAAACTGGTGGAGAATGGTGGCCAATATCCTCCATATAGTATTATAGTAATTTTAGATCATTAAATATTAAATATCTGATTTCAAATCAAAAGTTTAGTTTATTATATCTCAAACAAGAAGCAGTACAGTTAATAAAAATATGTGCCTAAACTATTGACACAGTTTTGCCATCTTAACAGTAGCTTGTTAATGGCAGCAGCGAGGAAGCCTGGAGAGTGAGTGGCAATGAAATCACGGAAAGTGTTTTCCACAATTGTGGAGAGTTGAATATTTTTCCTTGCAAGAAGTGCTCCAAAGCCTGTAAGCAGTGGTAGTCAGTGGTGCAAAATCTGGTGAATATGGTGGATGACAGAGAGTTTTCAAGACCAGCTGCTGTAGTTTGAGCAGTGTTGTTTGGGTGACATGTGGTCAAGCATTGTCTTGCAAGAGGATTGGCCTGTCTCTATTGACCAATCTAGGAGCTTAATCCAAGTATACTCATCCTTTCCTCCAATTCATTGCAGCAGACATCTGCTGTGATTGACTGACCAGGTTTCATGAAGCTATAGTGAATGACACCAGTGCCAGACCACCAAACAGACACCATTAGCTTTTTTTGATGAATATTTGGTTTTGGAGTGTATTTTGGCACTTCATCTTTATCCCACCATTGTGCCAAACACTTGTAATTGTCAAAAAGAATCCATTTTTCATCACATGTAACAATACAGTGTAGAAATGGTTCACCTTTATGTTGTGACAGCAAAAAAAAAGGCAAGCTTTGAGATTTCTCTTCCGATGCTCATTGAATTCATGTGGAACCCATCTATCAGCTTCTTTACCTTGCCAATATTTTTCAAATGGTCCAATATTGTTGGAATAGTAACATCAAACCTTGCTACTAATTCATGCATAGGTTGAGATGGATTTGCTTCCACTACAGCTTTTAGCTCATCATTATAACCACCTTCGTCTCAGGTCACCCACATGGCTCATTTTCAAGATTAAAATTACTAAAACGGAATTTCTCAAACCATCAATGTTCTGTACATTCATTAGCCACATCCTTCCCAAACACTCCGTGGATATTTCAAGCTCTCTGCCCTGAATTTTGAACTGTCTGCACTGCATTGGTTCCATAAAATAATTCATATTAAAAAAATTAACATGAATTTTTGACTTATACATGGTTTCACAAAAATTGCTCTAAAAAGAATTTGAAAGGCAATCACAAGCCGAACCATGCATTTGAATGAATGAGGCTGTACTTTCACAATAAAAATAAAACACGAAGTGTCAAAGTGAAATGTCAGAGATATCAACTATAAAACTTAGTACTTAAGGAAATTGGACATTTCATACTTAATAACTTAATATTTGTATGGACACTTTATAACTTTTAAAATGTCTTCACATATATTTAAGGTTTGTGACAATTCTGTGGACTAAGCATTATAATTTTAGTGTGCAGACTAGGTAACTGTTAAAATTAACAACAAACTCAGTGCTCCACAGCTTATAATTTATTTGTCAACAAATCATGCTTTATCCACTTGTTTTTTCTCATGGACCTCAGCATTTTTTATTTAATATTTTCACAGTATTTCTTTTTCCATTCTTCTAGTTTTGACCTATTTGTATCGTTATACTGAATGTGTGTTTCTTGTGGGCAACTTATAGTTGAGTTTTTCTTTTTAATCCAATATGCTATTTTCTGATATTTAATTGGAATGCTCAAATCTCTTACATCTGAGTATTACCACATCATCTCAATATTTTTTTCTATGTATACTATCCATTCTTTGTTATAATTTTCCTGTTCTGCTTTGTTTTAGATTAAGTTTTTTATGATTCTATTTTATATCCTTTGCTGAAAATTATAAACCATAGATCCAATAAGCCAACACACACCAGGTATGAGAAGCACCAAATATGATGTCAAACAAATTAGCTATAATTCATTCTGTTATTTTAGTGGTTACTTTAAGGTTTATAACATCTTATATATCTTTAACTTATCACAGGCTACCTTCCTGTGGCATTACACCATTTCAGGTATAAGAATCTTAAAATTATATACTTGTTTTCCTTTCTTTCCACCCTAGTGCTATTAATGGCATACACCACTTTAGTCACATATATGTTACAATGCCATAGCACATTTTCAATTTTTTGTATCTATTAAAGATATTTCAGTGATAATATAAACAGGACTTATCTATTTACCTATGTAGTCATTATTTTAGGTTCTCATCGATCCTTTGTTTTGATTATCATACCAGGTAGTACCATTTTCCTTTTGCCTGAAAGATATCATGTGACTTTCTGGCAGTGAAGGTCTGCTGGTGATGATTATTTCAGTTTTGGTGTGTTTCAACAACTCTATATTATGCCTTTATTTTATTAAAAATATTTTTGCAAGATATAGTATTATAGGCTGACAACTTTTTTTCTTTAATTTCATCACTTTAAAAATGTTCCTTCACTGTGTTCATGTCTGCGTTTTTTCTGAGAAATCTGCTCATCTGTCTGTAACACTACCCCCTACTCTTCTGTCTCTTAATATTTTCTCTTTATTACTAGTTTTGATATCATATTTGGTGCTTCTTATACTTGGTATGTGTTGGCTTATTGGATTTATGGTTTATAATTTTCATCAAGTTTTGAAATTTTTCACTTTATATTTTATGTTTATTTCTCTACGATTCTCTCTCCTCTCTTTAGGACATAAGTCCTCTGCCTATACTAAGCCACTCAAAGTTATCTCCAACTCACTGATGGTAATGGTCATCTTATTTTTAAAATTATTTCTCTCTGTGTTTCAATTTGGATAGTTTCATTGCTATAAGCTCAAGATCATAGGTTTCAAAGGTTTTTGTTTTTGTCTTCTATTGTGTTTTATTTGTCATTAATTCTATCCATTACCTGTACATTGTGGTTTTTAATTGATAAAAGGTAAATTTGAGTCTGTTAAATATCTCTCCTATCTCTTTTTAAGTCATTGAACATATGACATACAGTTATAAAAAATATTATAATATCCTACCTGTCAATTCTAATATTTGTATCAATTTTGGATGAGTTTCTTGTAATTATTTTTTTCCCTTCTCATTATGGGTCATATTTTTCTGATTTTCTGCATAGTAATTTTTCTTATTCCCAATTTATATACAAAAAATAAAAAAACTGAGGCTCATAAAGGTCAAGTAACTTTTCTAAGATCAGATAGCCTATAAATGGAGTAGAGCTGGGAGTCAAACTCAGGGAGCTCTAATTGTAGAGTCCATGTTCTTATCTACTATATTATTCTCTCTCCTAAAGGCATATGGTAGTGAAACACAGTTACTACTATTGTTGTAGTGAGACAAAGAGCTAGGTGAGAGAATTAATCCCTTAACCTTTCTATTCGACCTTTGTTATAATAGCTCCTATTGGCAGAATGTAACCAGAAGCCAAGGACCAAGGGAGCTAGGGTACTTCAGTTTTCAAAGGCAGCCTTCCAGACACAAAATAGGGTAGAGAAGGATAGAAAAGGGATCTAAAGGGTAGATAACTAGTAATATCTAGAGCTAAAAATGCCAAAATTGCATCCAATACAGAAAGGATAGTGGCTTTCATTTTAGGCAGCAGAATCCTTTGCATAATTAAATAAAAGTGAAGTTCCAATATAGAAAATATATAAAAATTAGGTTTCCCTCACTGACCATAGAGACACATCACAGGGACCCATCACTTTTGATTCTTCATATCACTCTCATGGTGGACTCTGAGGCTTTTCTCATTCCTCTTCTATTAACCGTGAACTAATAATTTGAAGTCTTTAACAACACACTTCAATGGATTGTCTTCATTTTCTGACTTCTCAATTTTTATTGGTGTCTTTCCATTTTTTTATCATATTCTTTCTTTAAATTACTATTTGTGAATGTTTTCAATCACCGTACTCTAAATCTATCAATGTATATCTCTACTCTGTTTTGTGAGAAACAGAAATGAGAATTGAAGTTATTCTTTCAATAAAAAACATAATGACAAATATGATAAATTTTAATATATTTATAAATGTTTAATAAGTAATAGGCCTATATGTACTAAGGATAAAGTGAGGAACAAAATACATAGTGTCCCACCTTTTATTTCACTTGTCTATTTGAAGGACAAATAATAAGGTGAACAAAAGCAAAGTATCATTAGTGTGATGACAGAAGAATTAAAGGATTATATCCTAGAATTTACCAGGAAAGCAAAAAATTTAATGTAGATGGGCTGTGAAAGAAGAAAAGTTTTGAGGAGGAGAGAAATGATTATAAAAAGCACAATATAGACAACTCAAGATATTTATAGCTTTCAAGGGAAATAAAGAAGAGTAAATAGAAGATATAAGAGAATTAAAGCTAGGAATTTTTTTTTAAAAACCAGGAAATTTATATATGGTGATGAGAAAATACTAGGCAAGAAGAGATGAAGATAGGATATGGAGTAAAGAGAGAGACAGAGAGAGAGAGAGAGAGAGAGAGAGAGAGAGAACATGGTAGAGCGCTAGAGAGTAGAGGGAGAATTTATATTTATTTATTCCAACAGAATATAAATAACCTGGGGAACACAACTCTTTAGCACTGGAAGTTAAGTTATTTCAGAAAATAGATAAATTATAGAAACATATTAAAAGGAAGTAAATTTCAGTTTTCTACTAACTGAAACAAAAAGATTAGTATAAGACCCATGAAGTTTCAGAGAACATTCTGTCTGCCAGCATGACAGAGACGGACAATTCCATAAAGTTTCTTCGGATGCAGGGATGTTGGAATTTGATAATTTGCATGGTGCCTGCAAATTTACAATAATACATCTGATGTCAATGAGGAAATAATTCAATACAATACTACTTTTTCCAGATGCAACAAGTGGCAGGATCATGTATGGAGCTGAATTCAATTTGAGGATGGCTTTCCTGGGAGTCCCATGGCCACCTGGTCACACCATTCAATTTATAAGCAGCCGATGAAAAATAGTTTTGTTTTTTTTTTT